>LZPO01007951.1:462717-483894 GCA_001675575.1 Neotoma lepida
TTCACTGCTTCATGCTCAGTGTAGCGGTTACATGAAGATGCAAGCTGAGCCGTAAGTAGAACTGGCGCGGACATGAGGCATTACAGCTCTCATACGTGGGGGGTATAAAATGGTGCAGCTATGGAACACACTGGTGGATTCCTGAAAATGGAGGCATAGAGGTGGCACAGAAGCCGGATGTCACACTAAGGTCCTTCCCAAGAAAAAAATGAGAGCACACCCCCACAAGGACCTACACACAAATTCACAGCAGCGTTACAATGATTCAAAAGCAGAAGTGGCCCAAATACAGTCAGGTGACAAATGGCTGAGGGAAATATGTGATAGATTCATGAATAAAATACTAAACAGAAAGGGGATGTTTTTCACCATCAGAAGAAGGGAAGTGCTGGCCTTTGGGACAGCATGGGTGAGTCTTGAAAACATGGTGTCAAGTGCAAGAAGTGTGCAGGACCACACACTATGAGTCCGTCTAGGTGAAATGTCAGAGCGGAGACATCTACAGGGACAGAGGCAGCTGCCATGCCTGCAGGGGAAAGCTGGAGGGCAGCAGCTGATGAGAAGGGGCTTTGAGAAAGCTCTCCACATAGATTGTAGGTGGCAGGTGTGCTGGAAGCCAGCGATGCTGCACTTCGTGTGTGTGTGTGTGTGTGTGTGTGTGTGTGTGTGTGTGTATTGTATGCTATGTGACTATAAGAAAATAAAGGTATTCATTAAAGTGCCTCAGTCTCAAGGTTCTCAATTTTCCATAAGAACATTGGATGTTTTCCCAGTGTTAGCCGACTTCCAGAACACTTCCCACCCTCCAACTAAAGCTCCCACCAATTGCTGTAGGATGGTGCCGAGTTCCTCCCGGTGCAGGTGCCTAACCATTCATAGCCTCCAGAAGTCAGCATGGCAGTTAGAGACTGTGCACTCTTCATGTCTGATGCTCACATTAGGTACCCACTCCCACACAGACCCAGTTTCTATTCCCCAAAGTCTTGGTTCTAAACACCCCAGCAAGAACCTCTGCCATCCCTANTCTTGGTACCTGGCCCAGGAGCTGTNAGNCTGAAATGCAACACCCAGACACCAGGGTTGCCATGGGCAGCTGAAGGAAAAAGAGGACAGGAGACCCATCTACCTATCTAGGCCTGAAAAATCAGGGCATCTAGAGGATGACCCAGCCTCGTATACCACACCCACTCAGGAACAACATCAGACCTGGGAGGGTATACTCCAGAGAGATAGGCCCAAGTATAGGGCAAACACTGGTCATTGATCACTACCACTCTGACATCAACACATAATGGCTGTTCTCACCAGCTGTACCCTGGTATTAGGAACTAAACTGTGACCCCCCTCAAAATGTTCAGTATCTAAACCCTAGAACCTGTGAATGTAGCTTTATGTGGGGTGCTCAAGACTGACAGCCACCCCCAAAGCCAGAAAGGCAGGGAAGGATTTCCTTCTTGGAGCCTTCGGAGAGCAGAGCTTTGACAACATTTTGATTTTGGATACTGGTACACCTGAGCACTGATACACCAGGACACAAGTTGTCTGAGCACTAATGCCCCGGGGCATAGCACCAGGAGCTTTTCACTCAGTGCCAGCCATTGCTCTCAGCTGGCTCTCGTANCACTGTCCAGAAGGAGCAAGCAGCTGAGGGCAGGTATGTGGAAAGGCCGGGTATGANGAGGGAAGCTGGTAAAGGTAGAGGGGAAGTCCTAAGCCTCCTTGGGACCNTAGGAAGACTATTGCTGGACTACAGAGTGCATGCTTTGACCAAAGGCCATGCAGAGTGCTGTGAAGGGACCTTGCACACCACACACAGGGGTGAGGAAGACCNGCAGCCTAAGCCCAGCACTCACAGACTGCGAACTGTCTCTGCTGCTGTCCCGAGACTTGTTCTTAGCCAACCGCTTTTTCTTCTTGTGNAGAGGCCTTGACTCCAGGATCATCTCCTCCAACTCAAAGGTGGGGTCACAGTGCAGGCGGCCTTTCTGTAGAGACACAGGGTACTGAGCCCAGGCTGCGGGTGCCACCCCATCCTAACAGCCTGGAATTGCCTGTCTGAGTGCACGGGCTTCTTACNTTGGGCACAAAGCCTGGCTCCACCTTCTTTTCACTCAGGTCATCCCAGAGCACATGGGCCAGCGATGGGGCTGTCTGCATGTCTTGGAGACTGGAAAACCGGTGCTCGGGGTTCACGGTGAGGAGCTGCAAGGAGGCCCCCCTCTCAGATGAGTCCCACAGAAGAATGGCCACCTGCCCCAGGTTGGAGCAACCCTTGAAGGTGTCCACAGGTCTGAGACTTGGAACCTCAGGGTCACAAGTGGCACATGGGGAAAGGTGACATCAAGCAATATGGCCTGAGGGACTCTGTGATCCCAGTGTCCTGATGCCCAAGGACAACAGGACCTGCAAGGATGTCCTGCCAAGATTTGCCAGCAGGTGGCAGTGGTAGCCTGGCTAATGTCCTCTGACTAGCATGTGGGCCNAACTAGCTATACAGCAAAGCCTCTTCTGTTACGATGTGGAACCTCCAGGCTCCAGAAACCTAGGCATTCACACTGGGTTGGGACAACAGGTCACCAGGGCGAGGTGCCCCCTGTTCAGATGTCATATATAATAACCCTTTCTCACACCTGTCCTGACCATGGGCTCTGCTATCTGGATCCACCCCTTAGAAAACTCCAATCAACATATTTAGAGAAAAGCTCTTCATGTGATAAACAACCTCTAGTCCAATCCCAGGACATATAGTGTCCCTGCTGTCTCTTATACACATCTAGATGTGTATAAGAGAAAGGGGTTGGGACAACAGGTCACCAGGGCGAGGTGCCTCCTGTTCAGATGTCATATATAATAACGCTTTCTCACACCTGTCCTGACCATGGGCTCTGCTATCTGGATCCACCCCTTAGGATACTCCAGTCAACATATTTAGAGAAAAGCTCTTCATGTGATAAACAACCTCTAGTCCAATCCCAGGACATATAGTGTCCCTGTGCCCCTGATAGCTGTTACCCTCCATCCTCCTTCCAGCCATTACAGACAGAACTTGGCTGTGAGAAGGGGAGGGGGAACTGGCTTTCTTCTTTTCTCCTTGTGAGTGGTGACCCAGGCCCTGTGCACCTTTCAGGGTTGGGGCAGGGGCAGAGGAGACTAGAGCACAGTCTGAGTCACATGCCAGCCTGGTACCCTCCCCCTCCTACGTGTGATGCAGAAGGTTTGATGCCTGGATTCTTTGCCTGAGTCTGAGCATCTTGTGAAGTGGGTGATGGTCACATCNTGACACATGGGTTCCTGACAGGGTTCCTGACAGGGGTATGCCATTATGTAATTCATCATGAGGGCCTAATCAAGCTGTCTGTGTGTGTCTCACAGAAAGGCTGTTGCTGAAACTAGAAACCCACTTCTCTGAGCCAGACAGGGTCTCAGAGTGGTTGTCCAGGAAAGGTTACGGCTGTGCTAGTGAAGGGGTCTGTGCCCATGGAAAGATGGGGTGCCTCCCTGAGATCCTGAAAGACTGAGCTCAGAAGGGATGGGANTCTGGCGGTGGGGAGGGTGAGGAGGAAGGAGGCTCACCTTCCGCAGCAGGGCTACCATCTCCTTGGACCAGGTGGGCACATACTGGACACTCACAGTNCTGAACAGCTGAACGAGTGACTCCACGGCATTGCTCGAGTGGATATCGTAGGGCCTCTGTGGNCAGGGATGCACTGCACCAGGTGCCCTTCCCCACCACTGCACCCAAGCACAAGTNCACACACCCTGGGAGGCCATCTGCAGTCCCAGATGCAGGCCCAGCTCTGAGAANAGCAGCTACCTGATCCAGAACCCAGTGGGGAGAGCTTGCACCAGGACTGAACTGGGTACCCCAGCCCAGAAACTCATCTGACATGGATATGCATTCCCTGCCACCACAAAGACCGAAGGTCTGGGTGTGACAGTCTCAAAGGACAGGAGGTGCTGTGTTCATCAGGACTGGGGTTTCATGGAATGGTGGAGGTACCCCAAAAGAGGATACCAAGGGCAGTATGAGGCCTAAGCAGATCAGTGTCTCTGCCCCTAGAGAAAAATAGCAAAAATNNCTCCCAGGAACCTGCTGGGCACATATCCTGTCCACCGCTGACCACTCAAGGAGACTCCCTTGTTTAGGCATCTATCATACTTTGCTAAAAGCCTGAGTCCTCCAAGGTTTGGGAGTACCATCCTCCCTCCCTGGCTCTCAGCCAGTCTGGGGCAAGGACGTGGCTAGTTTAGGGTTACAAGGCTCCATACCCATCCTCGTAGCAGCTCGTAAGCCATCACCCCCACCGACCACCAGTCCACCTCGAAGGAGTAGCCGGTCCCGCCATTGACGAAAGAGTGGAAGATCTCTGGAGCTTTCCAACAAAGAGAAGAAAGAGCTGAGCTGGGGGGCTAGAGGGCCTGATAACCGGGCAACTCACAGTCAGGCCTGGAAAGAAGGCTGCTCAGATCTAAAAGAGAACCCTATTCACCATGATCCCGCACTGTTCCACCTGTGGGGAGCAGCACCCTTCTGGAATAGCCCACAGCAGTTAAAACATTGTGAACAGCTAGACCATTTGGTTCAAGCCCAGGTCCTCTGTTCTAGTGAGGACAGAGGGGGCCATCTTCTTTTCCCATGACTCTCATGTACACCTGCAGATTTTTCTGCATGTATCAGATTGATTGTGGAAAAAAGCCTTTCTTGTCAATCCTCTTGTGACTTTATATCTGACCGTGGAGTAAGGACTGAGGCAGGGGCATGGCCCTGCCTGGACAGGTGTCATCTGAGGCCTTTGGCTTACCCATGTACGGTTTGGTCCCAGCTAAAGCTGTCGCCCTCTCCCCGTCCTTTATGATGGTGGCAATGTTGAAGTCGGTCAGGTGTGCATGTCCTGTGAAGAGAGGGCAGACATGGTTTTCCAGATCCTAGGCAGGGTGCCTACGCTCCTCTCAGTGTCCCAGAGCTCCAGACACTCACCTTGCTCATCCAGGAGAATGTTGTCAGGCTTGACATCTCTAGGAGGACAAAAAGTAACAAGAAAATGAGCTGGAACCCATGCCATTCCTGCCCTGACATCTCTGACAGTCAGGGGCTCTCCAGATGTCTCACTAGAGGCAGAGGCCCAGAAGGCATGACTCAGTACTTAGGATGGGGTTCTACATAGGAACTGGTGTGAGGCAGAGAGGACAGCCTCCACACTATTCAGAGGGCACCAAGGCCACCCAGAAGCCAGCTACAGGGAAGCCACCAGCAATCCATCTTCTGAGTCTTGGTAGCCAGAGCATCTGGGACTGCAGAAAAGGGCACCTACAGCTGGAAGGCCCCAAGGACTGCAGAAGACCCTCATGGCCAGGTTCCCACCATGCCCTCACCAGAGCCCTGGAACTGCAGGGAAGCGAACTCATGTACATTGCAACCACAACTTGGTTTCGGTTCTCTCCCCTTGATTTCCAGACACACAACTAGTGTTCAGTAACCATCACATATCTAAATTACAGCCAGACAACAGAATCCCCAGGGCAGAGAGGCAGAAATCAGGTTTATCACACACCTCAGTTTATACNGAGGCTGCAGGATTTCAACCTAATTTCTGCTTCCTAATTCTACCTGCTAGCTAATTAGACATTTCCCAATTCNATCTGCTTTGCAAGAACACCACAATCAGTGTGAAGTCCCAGGATGTGGTCATTGGACAAATAAGAGCCTGGGTGTGGCCAGGCCCTGTGGTCCACTCATGAGGATTAAGTCCTCTGTGTCCAGCCTCAAACTGGGTTGTTTGGACAGGGCCCACCTCTGAGAACAGGTCCTTATGGGAGAGTGGGATGAGGAGCCAGACCAGACTCTGCTAGACTAGGGACACCCCCTTAGGTGCTGTGACCCAAGATTATTACCAACTATTCAACCCAGGTAGGTGCCTCACCCCCTTAGGTGCTGTGACCCAAGATTATTACCAACCATTCAACCCAGGTATAGGTGCCTCATCCCACAGGTGTTCACACACCTGTGGATGATGTGCTGGCTACGCAGGTAGTCCAGGGCCAGGGCCATCTCACAGATGTACAGCCTCACTGTGTCCTCTGAGAACTGGACATTCTGCTGTAGGTGGTAGCGCAGGTCTCCACCCAGAAGCAGGTCCACCACCATGAACATGTCCTCCTCATCTTGGAATGAATACCTGTGGGCACCAAGGGAAGACTTGGCACATGAACGGCTGAGGAGCTAGAGTAATGGCTCCTGCCACACCTGGTCCTTCCTCCTTCCAATCTGATCATCATTCTGCCTACGGCAGTGACTACAGCCCTGCTCAGAGCTGCACCAAGACACTAGGGAAAACAGAACAGCCATGCCCATGAGGTTGGTTCGGCTGTGGAGCAGAGATGCCCATAAGTGACAACTGGAGACCAGAAACAGTGTGCATTCCTGGGCTGTTTGAGGTCTCCCTGGTTTCTTCTATGAGAATAACAAAACAAAGCAAAACAAAAACACTTGCTGGTAAAAGAACCTGAGACAGTGTCAGTGAAATGCTTAGTACAGAGCTGGGCAAGAAACTGGTGTTTAAATGACCAGAAGCCATGGTGATAATGATGGTGGTGATGGTGGTGATGATGCTGATGGTTGATAGTGATGACGGTGATGGTGGTGGTGGTGATAGTGATGGTGGTGGTGATGAATGCAATGGTGGTACTGATGATAGTGATGATGGTGCTAGTGATAGTGATGGTGATGGTAGTGATATTGAGGGTAGTGGTAATGATTGCAATGGTGGTGGTGGTGACGGTGGTAGTGGTGATAGTGACGGTGGTGGTAAAAGTGATGGTGGTGATGGTGAAAGTGACGGTGGTAGTGACAGCAATGACGGTGGTGGTGGTGATATTGATGATGGCTGTAATGATAGTGATGGTGGTGGTGAGGACAGTAATAAGAGAAGCTGGTGGTAGTATCTTGTATGTTGATGATAATGAAAACGATGGTGACAGTAGCAGAACAATGCTTTAAGGACTTCCTTCCACTCAGTAATTTCTTTTGTGAGCACTCAGTGGTAACTCTAATTTTTAAACAACTGACTCTTTCATGAAGAAAGTCACAGAGAATTCACTTTCATGTGATGTCCCACTTCCTGCCCTCCATAAGCCACCCTGTCTCACCCTCAGTGGAAAGTGGCCTGGAGAAGGTGGCACAGGCAGGAGTCTAAAGAAGAGGTCAGGAAGAAGATCAAGGAGCAAAGAGACTTGGGATGTCATGGTGGCCCCAGTACACAGAGCCCTAGATGGCAGGTGACATCCCCCAGAGGGCTGGTGTGTGGAAAGTGAAAGTACAGGAGGAAAGGAAAATATAGATTCTGAACTCCTGGCTTGTGGCCCCAAAGACACACCAATACCTGCACAGTTGTGACAGCAGCGCTGGGGACCTCCTGTTTTACAAGTGAGGAGACTAACAACAAAGAGGTCAGGAGTGTGGTCAACAGCAAGATAGGGGACTCAACCATGGACCTGACCATTAGGCGACACTGTCTTTTAGAAAGCCTGGGGAGGCTGGGTCACTAAGGCCCCAAACAGGAAAGTCCTGGGCTTCCTTTTACCCAAGACGTCTTGTTGCCAACACTGTGTTCCCACCTCACAGCAGACTGCCCTTCTTTCTCCTGATGCACCCCTACGCCCAGGCCTGACCTCCTGAGCTACAGCGTGACAGGGCAGGTCTGAGGGGTACTTCTCATTTAGACCTTCTCCCCACTTTAGATGTCACTCAGCATGCTGCAAACAAGACGGAATGTGTACCACAAAAATGCTATCTGAATCTCTCACTGAATCTCCAGCCTGCCTGGAAAGCAGCAGCCACACCACACTAGAGCTTCTGAGTGGGAAGGAAGCCATTGAGCCATGCTGTGTAGCCTCTGGGAAATGGCCACTGTCCACTTTGAAGTTTCTTGACAAAACAAAACAGCAGGTTGCAGTTTGGGGGATGGGTCTGTGCTCTAAGCAAGTCTTAGGTTCACTGTCAAACAGAACATACTTGCTTTTCACTACCCCAAGCAGCAGCTGGCTGCTCCTTCCTGAAGTTCTGCTAATGGACACAGGGTCACCTACAGGGGAGGGGCACCTATGACTTCTAGAGGCTACTTGGCCAGAGATTCCCCACTGTTGGAAAGCCTGTGGTCCATGGAGCCTTTGTCAATCATGCCTGTCCACATGGACAGCACAGACCAGTCTATATAGGAAGTCTATATAGCCCACTATAGGAAGTAGTCAAGGAGAAGCCCTGGGTCAGGGAAGATCCATGTACTGGAGAGGACTCCAGTATTGGGAAGGCCTCTTTGGGTCAGGGAGCAGTCTTGGAGGAGAGGTCCCAGCGTCTTTCCTGGAGAGGAAGGAATCAACCTCCCAGCAGCTCATGGGTTCTTGTGTATCTGGCACTCATTTTGTGCAGTGTGGTGGCTAGAATGAAAATGGCCCCAATAGGCTCATAGGGAGTGGCACTATTAGGAGGTGTGGCCTTGTTGGAGTAGGTATGACCTTGGAGGAAATGTGACACCAGGGATGGGCTTTGAGATTTCAGAAGCTCAACCCAGGCCCAGTGGCTCACTCTCTCTCCCTACTNCCTTCAGATCTAGATGTAGGACACTCAGCTACCTCTCCAGCACCATGTCGGCCTGCACGCTGCCATGCTTCCCACTATGACAATAATGGACTGAACCCCTAAACTGTAAGCCAGGCTCAATTAAATGTTTTCCTTAATAAGAGTTGCCATGGTCATGGCATCTATTCACAGCAATAGAAACCCTACTCAAGACATGCAGAAACCTGTAGATCCTCCCCTACACTTGGTAGTACAACTTAGTGCTAAACCCTGGGCTTCTAGCAGACCCTGGGGAGATTCTATAAAATCCCAGCACATCATGGGTCCCTGGGCCCAGCAGGCCCTGAGCACAGAAGCTGAATAGATGGTGGGGGGTACGGAGGCCTGGCGAGGGAGGGGGAGGAGGGGAGAGGAGCATCCCAGTGGTATTAGAGCCAAAGAACAGCAGGGCCCCTTGTCCCATTCCAGAAGGCAAATCACACTGCAAGGGGCATCCGTGGCAGGCCCTCAGACGGGCTCACCAGAGGTTCACCAGGAAGACATGTTCAATCTCCTGTAGGATCTCCAGCTCCCGGAAGACATTGCGGACCTCGTCACGCTCTATGCATTGCTGCTTGTTCATGTACTTCATGGCATACATCTTCTCAGTGTCCCGCTTCTGCACGATGCACACCTGGAGGGCAAAGAGCCATTGAGCAGAACGCCACAAACCAAACTCTTCAGCTCCCTCCACCCTGAAAGAGCCAGGGTTCCCAGGCCGCAGAGGGACAAGGCTGTGAACAGTCCCCTTCTACAGACTGGCAGAACCCAGTCTCAGTGCACCCAGACAAGAGTCCTAGCTTCATGGTGGGCTGGCCTGTGTGGAGTGCTAAAGCCCCTCACCAGCCATGACCTGTGTAAGCGGTCTCACCTTACCAAGCTGTAGCACCCCTTCTCAGNGCTTGAATCAGCATAGAGAGCTTTGAGGGCCCCTTGGGCCTGCTGTGTGGTTTAAGTGTGAAAGGCTCTTTCCACAGATTCATGTGTTTAAGCACCTGGCCTCCAGCGGGTGGCTCTGTTTTGGAAGCTTGCAGAAGCTTTAGCAGGTAGAGCCTTGCTGGAGGAAGTAGGTCACTGTGCTTGGGAGCAGGGGGCGGGGGGTATGGTTTGTCCCTACTTCTTGTCTGCTCTCCGCTTCCTGGAAATGCACTCACAGACCCCTCCAGAGGTGTGTCTCTTAGTGGATTTCAGATGTCATCAAATCAACGGATTTGACGGAGAGAACCCACTCAGCACAAAGCTGTGTGTCCAGTCCAGGAAGCCTCCATCCACCACAGGATCATCGTCTCCACAGAGCAGGGACTGACGGAGAGAACCCACTCGGCACAAAGCTGTGTGTCCAGTCCAGGAAGCCTCCATCCACCACAGGATCATCGTCTCCACAGAGCAGGGACTGTCCATGATAGCAGGTCCCTGTACGGTCCTTAAAGGCTCCGCATTTTCTGAGTATTGCACTGTCATAGTCAACTACCAGCACTGGTATTACTTAGCAGAGAGGAACGGGTGATAAGAAGGTCGAGGTGAGGAGAAAAGCAGCTGATACCCCTTGTGGCCAAGAACCAAGGACAAAGATTCCCAAAAGAAAACAGAAAGTTAAAACACAAAACGCTGGTGCCAAACNAGCACCCACCGTCACTGCAAGCCACAGTGACCCTCTTGAGGACAGGTGACTCAGGTAACCAGAGCTGTTGCTGAGGGTTTCTACAGACTATGGTCTCCAGGTCTTTGTGGAACTTTAGCCACAGGTCAGAATGATTCTGGACCTCAAGGTGGGTGAGACTTCCAGGTGTCACCAGAAAGCTCGGAGCTCACCATATACCACAGTGTCACTGGCCTCAGACCACCCTGAGGGGACCCACATTCCTTTTCCTGGGAATACACACAAGGTAAAAGGTCTCTAGGATCCTTTCAGGAAGCTGACATCTAACTCCATGTCTAGCAAGGTCTCCTGGCACAGAGTGGTAAGCTTAATGACTGCCACCCAGCCATTGAAGAGTCACCGAAGGGACTTTTAATGACATGCAACTACTTTGGAACGCCAAGCAAGGACACTAAGCTGTGCAGTATAAACAGCAGGGTGACACACACAGTCTGCATAGGAGCTAGAAGTGAGCCATGGAGATGACAGCAGCTGGGGTGGATGGAACCTGCGCAGACACTTCTTGGCTATGGCTTTTGTCACTCTACTATGAAGTTCTGGTGATAGCTGCTGGTGCTTCTGTGGACCCTGCCCTACAGCAGTGGTGGTGGGGCTGCCTGGCACTCTGGTCTTGGATGAAGGGTCTGTGGACGATGGGGCTGTGCAGTTTCTCTCAGTCCTGAGCCCTACACATCCTCCCACCATCCAGAGACACACCCTCTGTATCCACAGCTGCGGTTTCCAAGGCAACACTGCATACATAGCACCTTGCCCACAGGCATGGTAAGCCCAAGGGAGCTAAGCCTGAGACATAATTCCAACAGTATACGGAGGGGACATCTGACTGCCTCTAGGAGCCCACCCACCTCAGCATAAACTCTCCAGGGGCACAAACACAGCCAGGTCCCCGAGCAAGTCACAAAGACCCTTGCAGAGCTCTTCTGGAAGCTTCCTCTGCTGAGACTGATGCCCCAGGAAGGCTCCAGGCCAGGGATGGGAGCTCACCCTGAATATTCACCAGCTCCTATCTCCAAGGACCACCACCACCCCTGTACCCCAGTCTCAGCACTGCACCTGCTTCTGAGGAGCAGGCCTTTGGGAGCAGGTGTAGAGTTCAGGGCCTGTAGAGGACATTCAGAGCAGGGGGTCTTGTCTCTGAGGGTCAGTTATGGCAAAGATGCTTCTCAAATCTTTCCATTAAATAAAAAATTAAAGCCAATNGGGGCTGTACTCAGTTGATAGAGCAATTTTCTAACATGCACAAAGCCCTGGTTCAACCTCCGAGCACTGAATAAAACTGGATGTGGGTCTAAGGCTAGTTCAAGGGTGTCCCTGGAGTTCCCTCTCTGAGACTCACTCTTCCCTCCCTCTTTTTCCAGGGTTATGGTGGAGGGGGGCATACAGGAAACAGGGCAGCTGCAGAATGCTTTGCATAGGCTGGTAGCAAGCCCTTCTGATGGCATGTGAGGGACAGCTTGTGTGGACTGGGGCTGTAGGGCAGTGGGTGCTGGAGAACATGACCCAGTCACTCACCACAGGTCCTAAGTGGGTCCTCTCCAGAAAGTGGCAACACAGATCACTTTGCCCTACTCCATGAATGTGACAGGAAGAGCCTGGGTAGGGGGGACTCCTGAGACATCAAGTGTGTGGATAGAGGACTCCTGAGGGTTTGAGAGGCCACATCTGCTCCACGACTGAGCCAGTGGCAGGTTGGCAGGCCACAGTGTCAGAATGACAGGGGAAAGCACAGGCGGCCAAGTGTTGAGCCGCAGATTTTTTCCCCCTGAGCTAGCTGCAGTCCTTTTTCAAATTATTATTTTGAAAGCCTATTGAAAATTTCAGAATGAAAATAAGTGTCAGCCGCAGCAGGCTACCCAGCCTACCTGGTCCTGGCTCCAGGCCCTTCTCTGAGTGACGCTTCATTCTGCTCCCAGGGAGCAGAATTATGGGCCTGTCGGTCAGAGCCCAGGCCAGTCAGAGCATGGGCACTGGGGCTTCTTGTCTCCCCAAATACACCTTCAAGTAGGAGGCAGAGAGTGCCAATTACTTCCAAGACAGAAGTGAGCGGGCTGGGAAACTACTCAAGGAGGGCCTACCTTTGGGGAGGAGGGGTCTTGCCTAGCAGGTCCAGAGCCTTAGGTTATTCTGTCCCTTATGTACCTTCCCTATGGAAGCTGCCTATGTAACCCTCCCCCGCACCTAGGGTCAGTCATATATACCCACACACACCACAGGCCCTTTCTCCAGGATCCCTGGCGGGGGGCGGGGGGGACTTTCCCCTCACTGGGTGCAGAAACCCCACAGCTACTGCCAGGGAGATTCTTTATAATTTTCACACTACTGGCCCCAATAAGGAGCCACTAGGAGCTGCTAGTAGCTACAGAGCCACAGAGAAACAAAGGGAGCAGCACACAGACGTGGGTTTCCTGAGTCTTTGGGCTCTTAATTCCCAAGGATGGCCTGGATATGGTGAGGGTCTCTGAAAACATGACCAAGCTGAGGGTCTGGAGGTCATGGATGGAGGTGAACCCCAAATCAATGGCAGATATCCTCATAGAAGGAAAAATAATGGTATAGGAAGACATAAGGATAAGGTTTTGTGGAGATGGGATAGACATGAACATACGGGTCCTGATGATGGAGGCAGACANCCACAAGCCAAGGATTGCTAAAGATCATGGAGACTTCAACAGCCTCCAGGATCCAGGAGAGGCCAAAGGTCATTCTCTCTTGGCTGCAGAAGAGTCAGTCTTGCTTCCATATCAGACCTCAGTCTCCAGAGAGAGTATGAGCTGTGGCTGTTTGGAGCTGGCATGTGGTGAGACTTTGCTTCAGTCCCAAGAAGTCAAACTGCATGCCCATCCCGAGCAGCCTATCATGATACACCAACTTCCTAGGGAGCCAAGACCTTGGCCTAAACTTGTGGTACATCCTCACCTGGGGGCACCTTCTCTCTCTTTTCTACCTACTGATCTGGCTGCCTTCTCTCCTTAGCNATTTGAACCTTCACTGTCTTCCCNCACAGGCTGGCCTGCCCATGTCATTGCTGAGCAGGGCTGGCTGCAGAGTTCTGGACTGTGGACACACTTACAGCTGCTAGGGACGGTGCTGATTTTGCCCTTAGAATGGGCTTCATTAATTGCATCTAAGTGCCCTTTGGTGGAGACAGTCAAGGAGGTTTAAGCCTAGCTGGAAAAGCCTGGCTCTGCTGGCCTCCAATGCCACCCCCTACAGAGAGGCTCCAAGGAGGAGTTTTACCATGCCCTGATTTAGAGGGACTGCAGGTGTGGCAGTCCGGCAAAGCAACATTTCAAAAGGTGAAAGGAGACCCAGGGCCTCTTACAGCTAAGCCTTTGCAGCAGGCCTCACTGAACTGTTTCCTCAAAGGAAATTGGTCTGGGCTTTCTGGGCCACTTCCTCAGTAATCCACTTACACCAGACAAAGAGGAAGTGAGATCAGATCTCAGAGGAGTGAGCCCTGCTGCTCCTGGGCGGCAGGGCGCCCTGCAAAATGCCACTGCTCAGCCTGGAATAAGCTGGTGACTAATGACGGTGTAAGTGCCATTCTAATTGAACACTGTTTACGCATCTTGCAGATTTAAGTGACTAACCCCAAGCTCTTTTTCTTTCCAAGTCATTTTTGTCCCCAGAAAGCAAAGGGCTGACAACAGGTACTTAAAGCCTTGGAACACTATAATGAATGTACCTCCTGGGAGTAGTAAAGCCCAGGGAAGGCAGACTGGACCACAGGGGACCAGATAAGGATCCTGCCTTCCCCAGGATTCCGTTGGTTGCCAATGCCAGCAGCACAAAAATCACAGGATGGGTCCTGGAGAAGGTATATGTGGTTGCCAGACCTTGGGAGAGGTGCCTGGGTAAGGCACAAAGAAAACAGTGTCCCCTNAACAGAGCCAAGCAGTTCATGCAGAAGCACAGCAGGGCAGGGGCTAGACAAAGAAAGGTGCTCCGATGACTCATAGGAGTCCCTGACAGAGCAACAGAGACCACAGACCAACAGACCACAGACCAACAGAGTCTCCTGCTTCTCCCAAGAGGGTGTGATCTTGAAGATCTCTGAGAGGTCGGCATTGCTCAAATTCCATCCTGGGTCCTTTCCTGGACTAGCTCCTGCTGTTTCCTAGTGCCCAGCACCTGTCCTCAGCCTAGACCAACTCCCTTGCCTGTATCTGAGTCTGGCTCTCCCTACTGTCCCCTAACTTCTGTCCCTCAGAGACTTCAGGAGAATGCTTGTCCTTGAAGAGGTACCATTTGGAGAGGGTACCTAGTTCCATGTAGTAAGGAGAGGGACACAGAAGGTACACACACACAAGAAAGAGAGGGCAGGGGGACAAAGGCTTGGTTTTCTCAGCTCTTAAGCACTGCTCCTTGAGAGGCAGGTGGTGGGACTAAAGAAGCTTTGGACGTCAAGATATATCAGTCGCTTCTTGTCATTGTAACAAGACACCAGACAGAAGCATCTCAAGGCTCAAAAGATTGATTTTGGCTCACAGCTTAGTAAGGTACAGTTCACCATGGTGAGGAAGGCATGATGGAGTCCACGGTAGCAGAAACCCAAGGTTGGGACCCCCCCATATCCCATAGAATCAAGAAGCAGAGATGTATGCTGGTGCTTGGATCTTTCTCCTTTTCTTTCCCTTTTCTTCAGTCTGGATCTCCAGCTCATGGGATGGTGCTGTGCCCTTTGAGGGTGGGTTTTCCTCTTGAGTTAAAACTCTGCAGACACTCTCGTGCACACTAAGTGGTTGCCTCATAAGTGTGGCACTGATACATGGAGAGATAGCAGGCCAGTGGAACAGAATAGAAAATCAAGAAATGGACCAAATTGCACAAAGATACTTCTTTTGTCATTACAGATGGTTTCTCAAACTTAAGTTAAAAAAAAAAAAAAAAAAAAAAACCTTTTAATAAGTGATGCTGGGAACAGCTAAGTTGTTGCATGAAAATTCGAAACATACCTGACACTTCAAGTCAGGATAAGCTCCAGGTTATGAGTTTTAACCTGACACAAAAAACCTAGAAGCAATAGAAGAAAACATGAAGATGTCTCTAAATGGAAGTAGGGACAAATTTCTGTGGCTCTGAATCCAAAAGCAATTTGGAAAATGATTGATAAAAATGGTTGCATAAAAGAAAAATACTGTGCATGGGAAAGGGTGTATAAATGAACTTGGAAGACAAATAAACTGAGAAAATACTTGCAACTTAGGTCAGATCAAGGTTGGCATTCCTAATAAACGTATATCAAGCTCCAGAAACAAACAGAAATACCAGCTAAAGAGGAAAGTAAAAAAAAAAAAAAATAGGCAAATTAGCCTACCATAAGAGAAATGCAAGGCAAAGCTAAGTGAGTTGCTGTGCCTTTTCTGTCAGGCTGGCATAAATCCAAGCAGCTGGCAACAGGCCCTGTGGCAGGCACCCTGTGGACGACAATGATGCCACCCCTCTGCAGGGAGACTTGGCAATTTCCAGCACAATTCATGAGCACCACCCTCCAGCCCACATACTCCACTTCTAGGAACTAGCCCAAAGACACACTGCAGAAGCACACAGGCATGGCTAGTGNATGAAGCAGAAGTACAGTGGGGCTTGTTGATACACCTTCAGACTTAACAAACCATGACATAAATGACTGGCAGAATGATGGCCTTCAGAGGCGCACGTGACCTAACCCTGGAACCTGTAGATATGTTACCATGCATGGGAAAGGGGCTTTGCAGCTGTGATGCTGATCTTGAGAGAAGGACAGAATCCTGAATCAAAGGTATCTGATGCTGCCACATGGTCCTTACCAGCAGTGATGGAGGCAGGCGAGCTCAAATCAAAGAAGAGACACAAGACAGAAACAAGAGGCCCAAGTGGCAGCAAGACCACCAGCCAAAGACTGAGGAACCCCTCTAGACATGGGAGGCAGATTTGAAATGGATTCTACCCTGGAATGTCCAGAAGGAATACAATCCAGCCCATACTAGGCTGTAATATATAAGTGGTCAGCACTCACAGAAAATGGCTGCCAAGGTCAGAGGTATACAGGTCTCAGGCAGGAGCAAGGCTCTCTGATGACGGAGCCTTGCTTCAGTCATGGATGATCTGATAAAGACATCTAGAGATGGGGAGGAGCTCACATATAGGATCTCTCAAAGACAGAGCAACCTGGGCCCCAACTAAAACTACACAGAGGGGAAGGAGGGGCAGATACAGAGCAAGGAGACCAAACCAGATGCACTGCCAATCCCACTCAGAGAAGTAGTAATAATAACAGTCATGAGGCCATCAGAATGCTGTCCCTGACCAGTGCTCACAGGACCACAGTTGGCTATTTTAGGCTTGAAAAGGCTCTGTAGCTATGTTGAAGAAAATTATCCTTGTGTTTTGAAGACACCAACTGAAGCACANAGGGAAGTGGTGGGCTGTTCTCTGTAATTCAGTTCAATGCATAAGAGAGTCAATGGAGAGNAATGGCTTCCACAGGGGTNGTCAGGTCTACTTTTGCTCTGTGGACCTCAGTAGTTCAGGATAGACCCAAAGCTACTCTTCACAGTGGTCAGTGGAGAGGTACAGTCAGCATTGGCACTGGGCTCTGCTTTATGCAGAGGCCTGGAACCCAAGGCTTAGGATGAAATGAGGATAGCCTTCCACAGCAAGGGTCAACACTTGCTCTGCTGTCCTGGCCGTAGAAACGTGTGAATTATCATGAGGCTCCCACAAGGGGGCGACACACAGAGGCAGCTGATTCAGCAGTCTCAGAGCAGAGATGGGCTTTTGGAGTGCCCAGGCAGAGAAGGAAATAAGGTACATGGTGAGCAGCCTCAACCTCACGCAAGGTATTCACAGCCTCCTGTAAACCTGAAAGCATNACCTGTATCCTGGACAGCTGTGTTAGCCAACCCTGTGAGCTTCACCAGCAAAAGGAACTCCTCCAGGCCCAACAAGCAAGGGACAACCACCCTGCTCCTGGCAGTCAGCAGGGCCACCCCCAGCTGAACACCCTTGTTTGGTCCTCCCAAGTCAAGGCTACACAAGGACCAGGTATAGCAGGGGGACGACAATGGCCTTTACACACCTAAGCAGGGAAGAAAGCAGGAGCTCTCCGCCTGAGCCTGTCGCGAGGGAAACAGCTATTTTTAAGGTACCAACACTGCCTGGGTGACCCTGAGAGGCAAGCCTGGCACATTCACATCGTGTTTTGGCCCACTTAGGAGCATGTGATAAATGCTTTGCTGCACGCTGGCTCTGTGGGGCGGTGGCCAGGAGGCTTTCTTTGTCCTATAGTAGCAGAAGAGGCAAGTCCAGAACCGAGCTGTTAGAAGAGGGACTTGCCACAGGCTGCTGATGCCCCAGACCACAGCATTCCCAGCCTTCACAGCCATAGTACCCATAGTTCCTTTGGCACTCCTGGGCTGCCACAGCCCTGGTGGTACCCTCAGGCAAGACTCAGAGTACAGCCGCCCTCAGGAGAACATCTCTTCTGATCTAATACGGGAGGAAGCCCCTCCCCTTGGTCAGCCTCTTGCGGCTGGTGCTGACCTCACCTCCTGACCTTAGAGGAACCCCCCAGCTGCTATGCTCAGAGCTGCAATGGGTTTCTTTCACCTCCAGTCCTGGAAGGGATGGAGTCCTGTTCGATGCTCAGCATTTTCCCTTCTTCAAAGCCACTACGGCCAGCAGCCCTGGTTTTCATGGAGAAAGGCCACTGGTGGGGGACCCCCCCCAGTGTGGGAGGGCACAGGGAGTATCCTGGGGTGAGGACAGGGCCCAGATGGCTTCTAGAGAGGTCTGTGCTTGGAGGTCCACATATGAGAAGTTCAGAAGACAATAGGCAGACTGAATGCCCTAAGACCACTTCTCCAATGAGGGTCTGAGGCAGTGAAGTTCACAGTTCACTCAAAATTTAAATCCCAGACCCAGCTTGGGCCTGAGTGGCAGAGCTCTGAAACGGGGGCAAGCACCCTGTAGCTGGGCCAGCCAGTATGAGACTCACTCAGACCTTACAACTGTCCACTGGGTGTCTTTACAGCCCTCCCGAGTNCATCTGCTGCTGCGGTCCCTGACATCAGATCCTACTAGAAGGAGTCTCTTACCTCTCTCCTCCTTCACTAGTGTGAGCATGTTTTCTGCCCTCTTTTTTGACAGTCAACAAAATCAGCCAAAGTACTAACAAGAGTCCATTTCAAACCATCTCCGGTTACAACCAATATAGTTAACAGATGCCACTGTTTTGAGGTTTCCAGGGCACACTCCCTGACAAATGAGATAGCCCACTCAATGTGCTTGGCCCTAGGAAGTTCTCATCAACCATTGCCAATGGGGTAGACAGCGCAGGTTGTCTGTGAGAGGGGACCAGGCCGGTGCTTTAGCCAGAGCCTGAGTGCTGCAGGACCAGAGGGCCACAGCTGGGGAAGCGAGGCTCAGGCACGTGCAAGGAGCACAGCAGCTGTGCTCAGGGTCACCAAGAGCAGGCAGAGACTTCTGTAGCTGTTACTGACATTGGTAACTCTGATGGCCACCTTGAGCTTACATTAGTGATGCTTGCCATAGATGCTACCCACATTGTGATAGCCAGTCCCATGATGGGACCACAAAGCATGGCCCTGGCATCCACAGCACAAAGATTTGAGATGCTAAACCCTAGAGTTCAGGATTCAAGGTCTGAATGTCTTGGGAGAAAAGAGTGGAGCNGATGTGAAAGTCAAGAAAGTCACTTGACACTGGCATAAGCATCAAAGGCAAGTTGCTGCCAACACACTGCCCTCCATCCTGCTGGTATCAGAGTCCACTGACTGTGAAGATGGAGGATAGATGGTACCACCTGCCCAACTAAACTGACACAGGCTGCCTCCCAATGACCTTCTCATCTTGGTGTCTTGAGTGGTCTGTACAGACTGTAGGCAGAATTGGCTCCAGGAGCCCCAGAGGTGATCCAGGACCCATGATTCAGCATTAACAACTGGGTAACATCCCAGAAGTCAGGCATCTCTGAGCTCTCNGTGGCCATGACTGGCCTCCTGCTGCTGTGTGGACCAACTTAGAACCAGATTCTCTGCAGACAGACTCAGTGAACCATTGGCCCAGTGATGTCCCACAATACTCCTAGCAGGATGCAGCCGCTGAGAGGTTGCCATGGCAACCACAGTGCTGTTTTGTCTCTGAAATGCTGGGCAAAGGCAAGGTGTCATCAGTGGGGACCACGTTAACAGATCTGTCAGGGAAAGGCAAGGGGGCCCTGGCCCAGCCTCACACCAGCCAAAAGCCCCCAAATTGCACAACCACATCTGAGGATGATCTCCCTCTGGCTCAATTCTCTCCTGGATCTATCTGAGGATTTGGGGACTCAGCAGTGGCAGAACTCCTGGAGTGGCTGGGGATTATGTCAAAGGCATTTTGCACCCAACTCTCTTAGTTCTTTCCCCATAAGCTTAAAGACACAGAAGTTGTCTGTGTATTTGGGCCTGGTGTGCCCCTACTCCTTTTCCATCAATGGCTCCATCAGTCCTTCTGTGAGAGCTCTGTAGCCACAATGCTAGGCCCAGCTCCTTAGCAGTGAGACCTCATGCCCAGACTATAGCAGGGAGAAAGGAACCAGGTCTCCCTCCCCAGAAATCACTGTGTCTAGGCACNGTGGAGCCTCTGTGTGAGTTGTGGCTGGCCTTAGCCTGGGGACAGAAAGGAGGAGAAAGAGAGTCTAAGGAACATAGAGTGACCAGGGCATTAGGGAGGTTAGAAAGGTGGAAGGAGAGATCCATCCAGTTTGAAACTGGGCCCATAAGGCCCTAGGCGGGAGGAATGTTCCTGCCCAAACAGCAAACTATGCCTGCTGTCCCAAAGCCAGTCAAGGTACTAAAACCCCACCTGGACTAGAGCCCCTGCACCCCCAAAGGACATCCAGACCCAGGAGTCAAGCATCTCCTTGGGATCTTCCTAGGGCTCCCTTGATCTTCTACTTGCTGATGACACTTTTCAGAGGATCTTCAGGACCACCACCTTGCTCTATAGCTAGCACTGACCGACATTAATGTCCAGTCTTGAGTCTATTTGGCACATCACAGGAAACATGCCTCTAAAACTCCCCACACCTACTAGAAGCCAGAAGCTGGTCCTGTCTTCCCAGCAAGAAATGTCCACAGGCTGCAAGATCATCACTTTGACTGCCTGGGCCCCTGACTGGGTAAAAGTCCTATATCCAGCCTGTCTAGCCTCTTTACAGCCATAATGGAGCTCATGGAAGCAGCTTTTCCCTTCACTATGGGAGGTGTTACAGTGGGAGAGCTGATGTGCAGGACCAACACTGGGATGCACAGACCAACCAGGTCTCCAATGGAAAAATAAATTCCTCTCTGCAAGAATCAACACCATACGGAACAGCACAGCACACAACTCTAACAACAAAATATGGACACATAAAGGAAGGGGTCAGGTGACATCCCCAAGCCTGCCACTTTGTGGTACTGAATATTGTGAGATAAAGGACAGAAAGCCAACAAATGCAAGAAAGTTTTCTTAATAATGCCCCAGAGCTGCTGAAGACACATCCTCTAGGGTCTTTCCCCTTTCACTACAATCTTCCCTGTTCCAGGAGGGCCTGCCCTTCATAGAGGCCCTGGAGGCAGACCTGCCCTCAGATAGGCTTGATCACAAGCCAGTGCAGCTCACCTGTGCTAACAAGGGCCTCTGGGTGCTCCCAGATATATCATGTACTCTCCCTGAGTGTCCCTTCTCTCTTCTCCTAGGAAGAGGGAACACTGATTCTCAGATCTCATCACATTTTGGGGTACTCATTTTTGTTTGCTGTGATGCCACTATACATAAGAAATTAAAAGCTAATAGATACAGCTCTTTCTTCCTCTGTGGTCAGTTTACACACACACACACACACACACACACACACACACACACACACACACACACA
>LZPO01007951.1:498262-524565 GCA_001675575.1 Neotoma lepida
GAGGGAGGGAGGGAGGGGAGACTGAAGGAATAACTACCTTCTGACCCTCACCACCAGGCACTGGGATGATCATGAGCAGTAGGAGAGAAATGGCTAGGAGGTGGCCAGGCTCACCTGACCTAAGACAACTATCTATCAATTTCCAGGGTACCAGCCAAGTCAGAAGGCCTCTGGGGAACAGGTTACAGTCCTCAGACATGCAAGACCATGTGGCCCCACATCTGGGCTTCATCTCCCTGTGCTTTGACAGGTCCTGTCCCACTTCCCACTCCCATACCCTCCCCATCTCCGCCTACTGGAGGGTTGACCATGAAGAAGCATCCAAGACTCAGCAGGATGCATCTTCTACATCCTTCGACAAGGCAGGGGCTTGCCAGTGCTCAGAAAGTTGCTAAGGCAACGGGCAAAGTGCAGTGTGGGAAGAGTCTGTGGGGCGTACATGAGCATCAGTGTCTGTACATACACCAGAGCAACATGAGACTGTCTCCTCACANTCATACCCATTACAANCCAGGGCCCAGAACACAAGACACAGTCTTACACACTCATAGCACAACTTACACCCACACACTCACACATTCATCTTACCCACACTGGCACAGGCACACTCACATTTTCACACATATTCCTATGATTTCACACCCACAACATTCACACCCGCCCAACATATACACAGACTCTATCTGCTCGGCACTCAGTCCAGAAGCCTGGGTGGCCTCATTTCCCACTGGTCACTTATGCCCTGCCTGCAATAGCCAGGGAACTTGAAACTGTGCTTCAAGTTCCCACCCTGTAGAGACAGGAAGGGACCAGAAGAGGGATATGCCACAGAACCACACCTCTCCATCCTCAAGGTTACCCCGCCCCCAAGTTTGCCCCCAGTGACCACTGTGCTTTGAGCCTCAGAGCCCACTCAGTTGTCCAACCCCAAACACAGCTGATCTAAGTCTTACCTGGCGCCATGAAAATATCAGCCATGAATGGATAACACACAAAAGACTGGGCAGGCTAAACTTCACACAACAGGATTGGTCAGCTCTGAATCTCTGGGATTCAAAGAGAGGAATAATAGCTGGATCCTGTAACCCAGGCAATGTCCTCTTGTGTAAATTGGAGAAAGTCCATGGCAGGTGGAGGGATTGTACCATTGTGTCTAATTTTCCTGGCTCTGCCCAACAGAATCCCAAGAGACATACACTGCTGAACTTAACAAGCCTCCATTACAGCTCAGCTCACAGAACTTATTATGTTGGGGACATTGGAGCACAGTAGCCAAGTTGGGAATACTGGGATTCCCTCCCCTGGGCATAGTCAACAGAGTCCCACACTCTTCAATTCACATTGGCTCCTCAGCCATTTTTAAGCATGTCATGAAATATTTAAGGCACACAAGTAATAAAACATAAGTCCCGAGGCCAGACAGGACTGGTCNGGAGCCTGTGGGCCCCTGTACACACCCTTACTTCTCCTCTGCCAGACATCCCTTCCCTAAGCCATCCTTAGCATCCCAGCTTTACTTCACAACACCAGGAGTCTGTTTGGCATGATCCCCAAACCTTCTCCAGGACCCCTACAGCACATGTTTCTCCTGGAGTTTCATTCCTCTTCACAGTTGTGGATCTCCCCATATCAACCTGTGCGATTCTTTCCACATCTGCATGGCTTTCTGCTGTGGGTGCACCCTCTCCCATTTCTCCTACTGGGGTGTCTGTACCCAGAGATACTGTCAAGAGGAGCCCTTCTGTTGAGTCCCTGGGCTTCTTCACTTCCTACGAACAAAAGCCAGTGACCACAGTGTGGCTTAACAGAGTACACATTTGTTCTCTTGTGGTTCTGAGGTCTGAAGTGTCATATGGGTCTCACTGAGCTAAAATCCAAGTGCCAACAAGCAGATAGCATGGGTCTGCCCAGCCACACATGTTGAACCTCCCCCCCAGGATAATGGTACTGAACGGTGGAGTCCTTTAGAGGTGTCAGGTCCTCATCCCTTGGTGCCTTTATAAGGGAAGCCCCAAGGGACTCCCTGCCATGGAGACATGGCAGAAAGACACCATTCGTGAACCAAGAGGCAGACCTCGGCAGATGATAAATCTGCCAACGTCTTCATCTTGGATTTCCCACTTACCACACTGTGAGACATAAATGTTTGTGACAACAGCTCTGAGGACCAGGACAGCACATCTTTCCTGAGGCTCAAGGGAAGAACTCTTCCTTGCTTTCAGTTTCCAGAGAGGACTGAACCCTCCGCAGCTCCTCTTCCATCCCCAGCCAGCAACCCACCTTCCTCCAATCACTCTCTCCCAACCTCTGTCTGCTCTCACAGCTCACAGCCTTTTCGCCTTCCTGCCTCCCTGTCATGAGGATAGCTGGTTTGCACTAAGAGCCCACCTAGGTATTGCATGGCAACCTTCTAGCCTCAAGACCTTTTGCTTAGTCACATTTGCAAAGTCCTCTTTGTCATATAAGGTGATAGTCACAGCTTCTGTAGATTTAGACATGGACATCCTCAGAGCACTGTCTAACCCCCAACAGCATGTGAGTGTATACTAAAGCCCCTTGGAGTCACTGAAGGGAAGCAAAGGTNATGAGGGCTCAGAAGCTGCCAAGCAGAGGGCTCCTCTCTGAGGGACTTTCACTTGCAGNGGTTTTTACCAGGTGATGTTTCTGGGTGCCAGAGTCACGTGGGGAAGGATTACAGGGCCCTCTCTCTCCCTANAGGTTATATATACACACACAGACAGAGTCAACAGGCTCCTGCCTCATCCCCAGGCTCTGGACTCACTGGACAAACANGTCCTAAGAAGACTGTCAAGTGGTGACCTCCCCAGGCAGACTTCTTATGAAGCACTGTTCCCANTTGTCTTGTTAGGGTTTTTATTTTTGTGAAGAGACACCATGACCACGGCAACTCTTAGAAGGAAAATATTTAATTGAAGGGGCTTGCTTACAGTTTCATAGGTTCAGTCCATTATTATTATGATGGTGGCATGGTGGCCGGCGTGCAGGCAGATGTGGTGCTGGAATAGCTGAGAGTCCTACATCTTGCAGGCAACAGGAAGTTGACTGTCATACTGGGTGGTATCTTTAGCATAGGAAACCTCAAAGCCCACCCACACAGTGATACATGTCCTCCAACAAGGCCATACCCACTCTAAGAAAGTCACACCTCCTAATGGTGACACTCCCTATGAGATTATGAGGGCCAATTACATTCAAACTACCACATTCCATTCCCTGGCCCCCATAAGCTCACAACAATATCAAAATGCAAAATGCACAGAGTCCAACTTCAAAAGTTCCCATAGTCTATCACAGTCTCAAAAATGTTTTAAAAATCCAAAGTTCAAAGTCTCTTCTGAGATTCAATCTCTTAATGTAATCACCTGTGAAAATCAAAATAAAAAGCAGAACACATATTTCCAACATATGATGGCACAGGATATACATTACTGCTCCAAAACACAGGGAAGGGATCTTAGCAAGGAAATACTGAACCAAAGCAAGACCGAAACCAGCTGGGCATACTCCAAACTCTGCCTTTCCATGTCTGATATCAAAACACTCTTCAGATCTTCAACTCCATAGAGCTTTGTTGACTGTAACACACTTGTATCTCTTAGGCTGGTGCCACTCCCTGTTAGCAGATCTCCTCGGCAGGTATCCCATGACTCTGGCATCTCTAACATATTGGGTTCCCCAAGGCAATCCAGGCTTCAACTTCATAGCTTCACGCAATGGCCTCTCAACTAGGCCTCCATTCAGGGACACCCCTGACATATGCCTGGTCTCAGTTTCTTTCTTTAGTCAAGGAGGCAAATTCCATAACCCCTTTCTTCTATCCTTAACTCTAAAGCCAGAACCACATGGCCAAAGCTGCCAAGTTCTGCTGCTTCCTGGGGCTGGAACATGGCCCTCTTGTTCAATTATATCTTCACCAGCTTTCTGTCTTTCACTGCCTAAGCTTGGCTGTCCTGAAACTTGCTCTGCAGACCAGGCTGGCCTCAAACTCAGAAATTGGCCAGCTTCTGCCTTCCCAGTGCTGGGATTAAGGGCATGCACCCCACCACACCCAGCTCTAAGCTTTTCTTTAATTCCTTTTCACAAGTTGGAAACTTAGCTGAGTGGGATCTTGCCCTGGGGTCACCACTCCCCTTATTCCATTTCTTAATCCATTTATCTCCTTGAACACAGGATTTAGCTCTATTCCACTTCCTGGTGCTCTTTTTCTCCTCAAAATTAATATTTTGTAATTTATCCTACTCACTTTGCTTTTTTTTTTCCATTATAAATCTTCATTAGAGTTACTACTAAAATCTACATGACAGAATCCATATTAGACTGTCTTGGAGTTTCTATTGCTGTGAGGAGACACCATGANCACGGCAACTCTTATAAAGAAAACATTTAATTGGGGTGGCTCACTTATGGTTTCAGAAGTTCAGCCCATTATCATCCTGGCAGGGAGCATGATGACAAGCAGGCAGATGTAGTACTGGCTACATCTTGACCAGAAGGCAGCAGGAAGTCAACTGACAGTCACACTGAGGGAAGCTTGAGCAAAAGAGACCTCAAAGCCCACTCCCAAAGTGACACACTTCCTCCAGCAAGGCCATACCCACTCCAACAAGGTCACACCTCCTAATAGTGCCACTCCCTATGAGATTATGGGGACCAATTACATTCAAACTACCACACTACCCACCACTACCTGCCTGCCAAATCAGCTGCTCTGGCAACTGTGGGCAATCAGCAATGCCACCATCTTCCAAACCCATCATTACACATTCAAACAGAAACCGTTTCTATTTGAAGACTAATTGTCCACTGGGGGAGGCCCCACCTTGCCCAGCATGCTTCTGGCGGGACAGGACTCAGGACCTGAGCCACCAGGGGCAGTGCCACCATGTAGGGTATCACAGCCTCACTGATGCAGTGGCACTGCACAGATGCTGGCCAGCACGGGGAAATGGAATGTGGGTCCTGGAGCCATTTGGAAGAGTCAGAGAAGGCTTCCTAGAGGAAGGGGCTGGGCTGCCCCACAGCTAACATAGAAGGGAGTNAGGNACTTCTAGGGGGATTCAGGGATTATGTGGGTGTGGCTACATTAGCAGAATGTGGGAGCACAGACTATAAAGGGAGATCCAGGATCCCAGTGGCAGGAGCAGGGCTGGACCCATGAGCAAACAGATGCCAGGGTACCAGGGCAGCAATGATTCGTGCTGTCTGACTGGTGAGATCAGGGAATCTGAACTCATGTGTGCTCACTGGTATATGTGCACATATACAGTGCTTGCATGTATGTGTACATTTGAGTATTCTGGCATAGGTTGTTATGTGTGCCTGCATATTCATGTGTGTATATTTGTATCGAACATATGTCTGCATGTTTATGCTTAGTTAAGGGTTGTGTGTGTGTGTGTGTGTGTGTGTGTGTGTGTGTGTGTGGTGCCCGGTATGCATGTTGGTATACATGCATATGCAAGTGTGTTTGCATGTGGGTGTGTCGTGTGTATCTGTACATGAATATGTGTGTCAAACACTTTCGTTTCTGCATGTTGTGCTCAGCTGTGATTGCCTGCATGTGTGTACACATGCATGTGTACTCATTAGTGTGTGTGTAAGTTTTTAGTATATGTGCCCACCTGAATTCCAGCATATTGATGTACAGTGGGACTCTCACTCCAGATGGACTGCCAGCAGTCAGCCCGGGCTGCAGGTGATGCCCCCACAGCACTGTGGACTTCTTTGTGAGTACTACTTTGACCCACTTCTTCCCAGGCCTCAACCTGGGAAAGTGATCCAGACCCGGTGGGGGGGAGATTCTCTGCCCTGTACCCCCAACCCTCCAGACCCTCAGTCAGGTGGAGAAATTGGCTTTGCAGCTTTTCTCCTTTCCAGGGTAAGATAACTCCTATTTCAAGAAAACATCCAGAAGTCTCTCAGCTGGGGCTATAGGTCCCCATGCATTTCAGTCTTTCTGGGACATGTACCCTGCTGAGCAAGTCACACTAATTGGGGGGCATGCTTTCAACCTTCCTTAACACACACAGCTGGTCATTAGAGACTGGTTGCTATAGTTCCCTGATACTAGTGAGTCTTCCAAGTGGGAAGCCGTGTATCACCAAGGCTGCAGTATGCACACCACAAACACAAACAGCGCTGAGTTTAGTCCAAGGAAAAGAAAGTCCTGGTAACTCTGGTGCTCAAGAGTGAGTGATCACAAGGCTTGTGATTCCTGTATTAACACAATCCCATAAACAACAGCTTGCCCTGCACTGTTCAAACATAGCCACTCCCCN
This sequence comes from Neotoma lepida, assembly GCA_001675575.1. Lineage (NCBI taxonomy): Eukaryota > Metazoa > Chordata > Mammalia > Rodentia > Cricetidae > Neotoma > Neotoma lepida. The sequence continues at coordinate 504,562 of LZPO01007951.1, forward strand.
GGGACTTCTTCAGACCCAAGGGGATACTCCAAGTCCCACCCAGAAGGACCCAGTCATTGGTGAGAACAGTGGCTGTCTATGCAAGGACAGCCAGCTTAAAAGAGACCAGGGCATCATGAAGATTGCCCTTAGTGGGGCTAGGTGAGCAGCACCACATCCCTCACAGCCAAGCCATGGCCACTGTGAAGCACTGTGAAGTCCATTCTCTGTCACTCACTCAGCCTCCATCAGCTCCTATGGGGGACAAGAGTGGGCACTACCACAAACTCCAGTGCCCTGAGCCCCTCAGAGTAGTGAGGGCACTATCCTAGGTGTGGACATAGGGGCTTGGTTCCCACCCCTAATCTGGGAGACCACGACATTAAAGGGGACAATGCTGCTACCACAAACATTCTAATAGCAGGCCATTCGAGTCCACAGTGCTGCTCTCCCAGAGCACCTAGACCAAGCTTCAACCTGTGCCCTGCTTATAAGAACTAGCAGTGGTCACAGGGCACTATTTAATCCATATCCGAGAGACATTCCATCACCCCAAAGCCAGCAAGGTGTGTATGGTCTCTTTGTGCAAACTGATTACCCTAGTTGGGAGGTAGAGGCAGGAAAAAGATTAACCATGAACAGTTAAAGCAGCTTTTTTTTCCTTTGCAAATGGCATTAAACTGTGTTAAATCAGAATTCAAGCCCTGCTTATCAAGCCTGTACTTATACTGTATTTGTACTCAGCCAAGTTCCAAGAAAAAACTGGGGATGCTGTCACAACTGTTTGGTGCATCTCCGCATCAGAGCAACAAAGGAGGCACTTGGCAATGTGACCATGCCTTGTAACTGTGGTCCCATGATCACAGCTTTTTGGGGGGCACCAAAGCATGGGGCCAGATCCTGTGGTTGCCCTCTCATGTGCCAACCCCCTCCCCCCATTCCTGCAGTATAGCCCAGTCTCCAGGACCCAGCTCCTTGACACACACTGCCTTGGTCTGATGGCTTCTAGACCATCATGGTATTCCATTGAGATAATGGGCAGAATATGAGCCTNTAGGAGGCTGGGGACATTCCCTGCACCTGGGAGAACCTGCCAGAGCCTGAACCAGTAGAGAGTGCAGCATATCTGAAAAATGGNGGCTGAAAGCAGTCGGCATCAGCCAGCCTCTGAGTGGTCTACCACCCAAGTCAACACAATTCCTTCTTACTGAGGCTCGGAGTGAGGGTCAGCCCCCAAACAGCCAACACATGAACAAACAGGCAGTTAAAAGCAAGCAAAGGACTCAGACAGAAAGAGTAACAAAAGACCCAAGACAACAGAAAAGATNCTGGCCTTGGTTATTCATCAAGAGATGCCAACTAGACCCCAACCACAGTCCTGCCCCTACAGCAGCAGTAAAACCCGTGTCACACGTGTGAGCAATTCAGGGCATCACTGGAATCATACATTACAATGGGAGTGTGACAAGCTGCAGTCACCATGTAAAACTTGCACAGTTTCTTAGAAAGTCAAGCATATACTGGCTAAACAGCCCAGGAATTTCATTGCTGGATATCAGCCCAAGAGAAATGAGGCGTGCTGACGGCCAAGTGCCAGAAACCACAGGGTGTGGTCACAGGACAAGTGCTCAGGGAACTCTTGCTTTCTGTACTCATGCAACAGACACCGCTGGATGACTTGTTGAGCTACTAACATTACTGATACTGAACAACGGGGGTGAATCTGGAATGCACATGAACGACAGAAGCCAGGCTTCAGTAAACAGCACTTATTACACAATGCCATTTGTACAAGTTCGAGAACAGATGATGAACCTCACAGCCAGGGTGATGGTGCACCCTGTAACTCCAGAACCCCGAGTTAAAGGAGGATGGCAAGTTTAAGGACAGCCTGGACTACACAAGGAGAAACTCTCAAAAATGGAATGAGGGAAATAAAAGCAAAGAACNGAAAAAAGTTATTGATGTTTGTCACTGGAGTGAGAGAAATACCTGGAAGAGAACACGAAGGAACTTTCTAGAATGATGACAAAGTTCTGTACTCTGAGGGACCCTAGCTTCATGGGGCACACGTTTGCCCAGGCTTCTCAGCTTGTGTGTGATTTTGATCTGCATCTGTGATTCCAACTCAAAAAATCCCTGATATATTTATGGGTCTTATGGGGAATGTTAGGTATTTAATCTGCATTTCTGGAGAGGTGTTTGCTGTCTGAGAACAGTGACCCTTAGTGACCTTGGTAGNTAGAACGACCTCTTCACAGTCAGCTGATGGGCAGTGCCAACAAGACCTANATCTGTCTCTAGGATGAGCATCAGAGTCAGGCAGAAGGTAAGATAGTCAGACCACAGGACTGAGCTGAAAAGGGGCCAGTGTGGGGTGAAGCGGGAGGGAGACCAAGTGGCAGTGTGCTAACCCTAAAGGCTGCAGGAACCAGGAGCACTGAAGATGGCTGTGACAGTGGGAAGGGCTACAAGGAGAGCCCTTAAAGCAGGGCTATTGTGGGTCAGAGCAGCAGAATTTCTGAGCCAGCCTGGGCCTGGGATGGCAGTGGAGGCCGGAAGGGCTGGTGGGGGCTGNCGAACAAGACCCCAAANAGCCAAAGCTCCATCTCCACCACTGCCTTGAGCTTCAGGAACTTGGGCCANCTGAGTGAACAGCAATGTCTACAACCCAAGGCTGGGTCTTTAGTGACCCTGAAGTCCCCTCTGGCCCATCCCCACACTACCTCAGCCCTCGGCCCCTGGGCTCANAAGTGCAGAATGAACCTGATGCACCAGGAACCACACTCCCCCTTTACAAGCAGGGCACTTAGTATAGGTCTCTGGTCTGTCTTTGAAANCCCTGGGAAACTGGCTATAATGGGAGATGTCTGTGCACAGAATTCACTAGAGTTCTTAGGTATACCTCAGACCATACCTGTATGTTTGTGCCAGTGAGTGCAACTCTGTCCATGTGTGTGCATGTGCATGCTGCATCTGTGTGTCATGTATGAGTATAAGGGTGTAGCTCTGTGCCCATATCTGTATGTGTACATGCATATGTATGTGGGTGTGTGCTTGTACTGTACACACAGTGGGACACAGAAGTCTTTGAGTGGATTCACTTTGCTTCAGGCCTCACTGACACACATATCCTTTCCAAAGTCTGGACGCAGCTCTGTGGTGTGAGCCATAGGGGATGTGGAATGAAGATGCTGCTAACTGAGTCAGTTCTTCCCTGGAGACCTCAGAGGCTCCCTCCCATCCCAACCTGCTGTTGAGGGAGAGCATGGGGCTCACAACCACTTATCACCATCACTACTCTGCTTGGAGCCACCACCTCCTCCCTGGGCTGGTTGCTGGGCCACAGCCAGCCAGCTGATGAAGGCTGCTCACTAGGCCGACAGGCGGTAGATGGTCTCACCCCCACAGTCTGGCTCATAAGTCAGACCTCGGGCTGTTCTGTACCACATTCATCAGGAGCGTTCTGAACCCCTACCTCATGCTGAAAAGGTGGGATGGCCCAGGTTTCCCTTCATCCTAGGCTTTCTCCTATGAGATCACAAATCCTAGCTACAGTGGCTGCAGCCTCCAAGCCTCAGAGTCAGTAGTGGGGAAAATCTAGGTAAGGCCATGGCAGCTGACATCTGAAGGTGTCCTCCCTTGAATGTGACCTGCTGTTGTTCTCTTGAGGCAGGCCCATCCCCCAAGGCCTGCACTGTAACTCAGCTCCACATCCCCACTCTCTGGTATCTGCCAGCAGGGCTCCCCACCCATGGTCACCGTTTCCTGGCAACCATGCAGGAATCTGCCAGCTGATCCCTCATCCTGGCCTCATTGGCCCAGTGCTGACTCAGAGTAGCACCCATGGTTATAAGAATCTAAGGAGGCTGCCATGCTCAGCATGTGCTTGGCTGAATGATACCCAGAAGCTCTTTAGGCTCCAATCCCTGGAGCCTGTGAATGAGTCACCTTCCATGGCAAAGAAGACTTTGCAGATGTGACAAAGTGAAGGATCTTGAGAGAGGCTAAGGACCCTGGATTATCCTGTTGGGATAGAAGTCATCACAATGTCTTTATATGAATGATGAAGAGGAGGATGCTCCCAGGGGAAATGATGGGACAGCTTAGGAAAGATGCAGCACTGGTGCTGACTTGGAGAATAAATGAAGAGGCCACAAGTCACAGCCCACAAAGAACAGAGCCTCCAGAAGCTGCAGAAACAAGNAAGAGTTTCCCCCAGAGCCTGTAGAAAGAGATGGCCCAACCACACTGATCTTGTCCAGCCTGGGAGGNAGCTGACAGCCGTGCCTGATTCCACTCAGGGGAGGGCACACGGTCTTAGCCAAACATCAGCCCACATCAAATAGGATCAACAGAAGTGACACATCACTGTTGAGGAAAAGTTGCTACTTTAAATTCTACCTCACAGTAAATATATGGTTTTATTTCAGACTTTTTTCTTTGTATCTGCTCTGACGGAAAGTCAATATTTGGAGATTAACAAATCACATGGTTATTTATTTTTTCAGGAAATGTACGTTGATAAAGCCTTTTACTGGGCTGTGGAAGCTGAATCAAAGAGCTGACATTTACCCAAGGTTTGAAATCTAATAGGACTGATCGCAGACCCTACCCTGACCCTTGCCCAGCATATACGTACAGGCATCAATCCTTCAGGTACTGGTCTGTCTAAGTGCCAACCAGAGATAGGCCAGTTCAATGGCTCCTCAGAATATAGGGCATCTCAAGCTCCAGGTCACCTGAGTTCAGGGTCAAGAAAATCAACCTGGAACTGGGTCATATCCAGAGGTCCTTTAAAAAGAGCCTCAATCCATCTTTCTCCCACTATTGGGAAAACACCTCAGATTTGGAGAGAAACAACAATAAGGGAGACAGTCATGACAGGGACTGTAAGAAATCAACCCCAAACCTCCACCACACATAGGGCCAAAATGCACACTCTCATGGTGAGGAACTAACCCTTCCTGCCAGTGCCAAAGGCAGGGGAGGCCCTTGGGAGCTGTCCCTGGTGCTGCCAGCCTACCCTCCCCTGAGCCAATTCCATCCAGGCTTTCCCAGGCCTCAGCCCAGACTATCACCCTGGTTGGGGAGAAGTCTGTCCTCCTCCATACACTCACTGTCTCCCAGGACCATGCTGTCCTTTGAGGCCCTCACATTCTTCCACATGATCCTACAGCACAACAAATGGAATCTAAGATACTGGGCTCCACAGAGACAAATACAACATTGTCCAGAGACTACAGCAAAGCTTGTGAAGAGAAAAAGGAGGAGGGGGCAGGATGAACTCTCTCATCTGCTCACTGAAGGAAACAAGGTTCCTGGACTGGCTTTGAAAAGTGTAGCTCAATGCCAGGAATTAGTGATAAAGGCAAGCCCCTTTATCTGAATCTTAGCAATGGGAAAAGTCTGCAAGCCCCGAACCCCACTCACTTACTCTCGAAAACTACATCAGTCTCCCTAGATTCTCTGCCTCATTTCCCTNAGGCACATTTCCTTGAAGTATATGAGCCAAGTCAGTATGAACACCCACAGCTAGTTCTAAGATTTTAATGGGGTCCTGCTAGAATCCACAAACGCCAAGAAACACATCCATGAGGCATAGCTTAGTTTTTGTGTGGCCAAATGCCTTTAAAACACAAATACCNTNAATCTCAAGGATTCCTCTACTGTCCTTGTCTGGCCTGACACTCCTTGATATGTCCACAGCAAAGAAAGGNGTCCAGTTATCCCTGNGGATGTCAACCACCCTGGCCTGGTCCANCCCTCCTTGTNTGTCCAGCAAACACAGAGTGCATTGTTCCCAANGGCATCTATTAACCTGGTCTGGCCCATCCATCCCTGACTATCCAGAGCAAACACAGCATCCAGCTATCCCCNAGGACTCCAGTTATCCTGGCCGGGCCAATTCATCTCCAACTGACCAGAAACCACAGGGTCTGATAGCCCTGAAGACTTAAGGCCATAGCCATGCTCCAGCTCACTCTCCAAGGGAGCAGCCAGTGGTGCCCCCTCACCCCAGCTCCTTCCCTCCCTCCTCCTCCAGCTCAGGAGATGGGATTATTGCCCTGNAAAGGGGCAGANCTATTTTTAACCAACTGAATTGAATTAAGGAAAGGCATTATTTCTACACAGAGCATAAGACTTCTGTTCTCTTTGATGTTTCCAAAAATAAGAGTCAAAGCCATCACAGAGCTAGGAGTCAGCTCAAGCCTGTGNTTTCCAGGATGAGCNTCTTGGCCAGACACAGAAGCCTGTNAGGGGAGGACAAGGGCAGCCAGGAATTCTGTGATGGTTGGACAAGGACAGCCAGGCCTGAGGGCCTTCCCNGAAAGCNGCTTCAGAGCTCAGTCCTGACACCAGCACTTAGGCCTCCAGACCCCAGCACATTGATGNCATAAAACTGGCTCCAGCCCTATCCATACTCTGNTCAGGGAAGGAGGCCAGGCTGGATGGGTGACGCCACCCATGGTTCTGGACCTTTGGATTGTGCAGTGCCTTCTCTCCAGCCCTCCTGAGCAGTTTCTCTCTCCTAGAGACAGCTCTCCAGAGCCTAGAAAGCCAGCCTGACTCCAGCCTCAGCACTGCACCTCAGAGCCCCATAGGCAGCCACAGTTAAATCACCTTCTTGCCTACAGTCTCCATGCTCTGTGTTCCCAGGTCTGGAGGGGTCTTTATTTGGCCCTAACTTGGGCTGGATCACATTACCTTCATGCTTCAGGCAACTGGTTAGTTATCCAGTGCTCCAACACACCAACCCAGCATCTCAGGGCCAGCCTTATCTCTGCCAATTGTCCTGCAGAAGCAGAGCCTCTGAGTTCCTCCTGGCTCTCCAGGGTCAAGCAGGAGTGGTCATGATGGATACTACCCAGGGACAGAACCTAAACACAAAGTTCTCTTAGAGCCCTCCCCCATCACTCCTCCTTGCACACACATCCTATGACTTGGCTTTCAGCTGTATATTCAAAGGAGACACAGAACCAAAGTGGTCATTACAGAGGAATAGTCCCTGCAGAGTCCAGAAAGATCCAGAATACTGGGAACTCAGTATTCGAGTGACAAAGGAGGCACTCCACATCAGAGAGTTCCACCTCATTCCCAATGACAAAATAAACTGCAGATGCAGCAAAATTCATTCACACACACACACACACACACACACGAGAGAGAGAGAGAGAGAGAGAGAGAGAGAGAGAGAGAGAGAGAGAGAGAGATCTACAAGCATTCTATGGCCATGAGAAGTGGTGAGTTTATCCTTAGCTTTGTGGCAAGAAAATCCTTTCCTAGAAAAAAAAGTAAACCCCAGAAGCTAAACAGGAAAATACTGGATTTTAGATGGATGGATATCTTGAAGTACCTAAAACCCAACACTTCTGAATAGAGAAAAATCAACACCATTCTGCAACCCAGAGCACTACAAAATGGAGCACTGTCTTACCANGAAGTGCCTGCAGCCATGTGAGGATGTGCCATGAAGCCCCATGGGCTGGCACTAAGCTGAGCTCTTGGGCTTCCCAGCCTCCAGAACCATGAGCCAAATTTACCTCTGTTCCCCATAAATNAACAAACAAACCAGATGATGGTGGTGCGTGCCTTTAATTCTAGCAGCTTCTAGGCAGCTATTTTCCCGTGACAGAGTCCTGAAATGGAATACGGTGTTGAAAATGAAGTAGATTTAGGCTAAAGAGANGGCTCCACAGTTAAGGGCATGTACTGCTCTTCCAGAGCACCGGAGTTCAGCTCCTAGCAGCCACACTGGGAGGCTCACAACCACCTAGAACTCTAGCTCCAGGGGATCCAAGACCCTTTTCTGGCCTCCTCAAGCACCAAACATACACGGTTCACAGACATACATGCAGGCAGAACACAGTCTCTTCCATATGTATAATCTAGCAAATGATGTATGTGTGTATGTGTGTAAATAAATGTACATGTGGGTACAGTATAACGTGAAGAAAAAAAACAAGAAAATCTAAATATAAAGGGGCGAGGAGAGACTGGATGGAGTACATTGCACAGCCCTGCACAAGATTCGTCATGAGAAGCGAGGGGCTTCTGAGACTCTGCTCACAGCTGAGGAGCCAGTGACAGCTGACAGGTGCCAGAGGCAGAAGAGTCCATTTTCTTTAGGAGTTTGGCTCTGGTAGGTTGACTCTGCTCCAGCAGAAGGCCCTACACTCAAGTATATAGGCAACAAAAATGGGACTTGGTGGATAGTAAAAAACAAAAAATAATTTTTTTAAGGAACATGAAATAAGGATGGGGGTGGGGTAGATCTGGGAGGAGATGAGGGGGGCTGGCGGTGAATATTATCAAAATACATTGCATGCATGTGTTAAATACTCAAAGAATTAATAAAATATTATGTTTTATGTTATTATTTATGTTATATATATNTATGTTTTTATGTTTTATATATGTGTTATTATGTTTTAAACCCATTGATAGGCTGATTAGCACTTCAAGTTCAGACATGAGGTAATAGAAGTGAGCAGGTGGGAAGTAAGGCTCTCATTATCTGTGCACACACATCTCACACTCGTTTGTTCATATATGTGTCTCTGCATGCATTCCTTTATGTGTCTTTACATGTTCTCCTGTNTTTTACACATGTGCATTTATGTATGTGTGGTTACCACAGAGAGCCTCTAGTGTTTTACGATTGTTTTGTTGTTATTGTCATGGTTTTGCTTTTTCATGGGTCTGGGGATTGAACCTAGGACCNTCTGCATGCTGGGTAACTTTCTATCTCAGAGGTACACCCCTAGTCCTCTTCTGTAAGTTCATTTTGAAACANGGTCTCGCCAATTTGCCCAGGCTGATTTTGAACTTGCTCTGTAGTTAGAAAATAAAATCTTACCTGGNGTAAATGTCTCCCAGNTAAAGGCTGCTCCCACTAGCAGGAAGTTCCCAGATCTGTTTGTTACTATCAAGTGAAAACATGAACTTTGCAGAACACTAGAAGGTCCTTTGGTTTTGACTCAGGGGCCCACAGAAGCCCTGGAACACCAGTGAGAAAAATACCAACTGTGGTCAGCTGGGTTCCACCCAAACAGTGGTTATCACAGACCTAGCAGAGGAACCTGGGCCAGCAAGGGGAGGATTTGAACACACTCCCTGGGGTGCCTCTCTATGGGAGCTGACTCTCCAGTGAGGGCTGTGGTCAGACGAGCTGCCAACTGGCCACCTGTGCACATGGCACAGTNTGATGTGCCTCCCTCTAAGGCAGCCCAAGAGCAGAGTCACCATCTGTATCCTACAGGTCTGGGGGTACCACACGTGCTGGGTGGGGGAGAGGTGTTAAATTGTATAACACTCCAGCCAGTCAGTGCATTGAGCAAGAGTTGGGCTGTGCTTAAAATACTCAGGCAGAACTTCAGAGGTGCCGATGATCTAGCAGCACCCTCGGGGCCTCACAGAGCCACCCACTGCCGCTCTCCAGAGAGAAGTAACACATCATGCAGCCCCTCCTGAGCCACGTGACCTCATGGAGCAGAGTGCCAGTCCTGGCCTTCCCTGCGTGCCAGAAACAGTTAGCCAGGCACACTGTTTTTATTTCTGTTTTGTTTTGTTTTTTGAGACAGGCTTTCTCTGTGTAGCCCTGGCTGTACTAGAACTCTGTAGACCAGGCTGGCCTCAGACTCAGAGATCTGCCTGCCTCTGCCTTCTGAGTCCTAGGATTAAAGGTGTGCGGCCATCACTCCGCTTGTCCTGATAGTTTCTTAAACACAGCTTCTCAGCGGCCGGATACACTCATCTGTGCAATCCTACTTACCATAGGGTTGGGGCCATGACAGTGATGCTTAGAGATGGCCCAGGAGGGCACAGCATCAGTTAGCTGTCAGGAGCCAGTTCTCATCAGCTTGTCTCAGCCTCTTACCTGATAACTAAGAAGGCCAGCCCTGCCAAGCTCTCTAGGTCAAGAGATCCTCCCCCAAAGGATGACCATCAACATGGCATCCTGCACTGGGCCCTCCAGACCCCAGGAACACACCTAGTCATCTCATTTCAACAAATAGTGCTGGACCAAATGTACACTAGACGGCAAAGGGAGAGAAGAGGAAGAAAGAAAGAGGGGGAAAAAAACCCTCAACCTTCCCTTATATGGAATACAAACAAAAATTAATGGCTATAAAAACATTAAAAAGAAACAGGAGAAAATCTTGTAACCTTGAGTTGGGCAAAGATTTCTTAGCAGAATACAAAAAGAATAAACTATATAAGAATTGAAAAGATCAAAACACAAACACACACACACTCCTTTTTGTTGTTGTTGTTGTTTTGGTTTTTCAAAACAGAGTTTCTCTGTATAACAGCCCTGGCTGTCCTGGAACTCACTCTGTAGCCCAGGCTGGCCTTGAACTCACAGANATCCNCCTGCCTCTGCTTCCTGAGTGCTGGGATTAAAGNCATGTGCCACCACCATCCAGCTACAAATACACCTTTATCACAGTTGAAAGTGACTATTTCTAAAACCACCATTAAAAAAAGGAATGTTGGCTGGGCAGTGGTGGTACACAGCTTTAATCCCAGCACTTGGGAGGCAAAGGCAGGTGGACCTCTGTAAGTTCAAGGCCAGTCTGGTCTACAGAGTGAGTCCAGGACAGCCAGAACTACACAGAGAAACCCTGTCTCAAAAAAACTAAAAAGGAAAAAAAAAGCATGTTGCANGCACAGAACTAGTGGACTTCTATGTTAATTATGGCTCCTANGNGCAGNAATGAGCGACACATCTATTGAGTCAATAGAAGGAAAATGTCCAAGAGAAGCTCACAGGTGACAAGAGTCTCAGTGCTCTGAGGGCACTCATCATCACATGGTGGTGTGATTCTGATAAAATCCACTGAAAGGCTGGGTGTGGCCACTCACCCCCTTACTGCGAGCACTCAGGAGGCAGAAGCAGGCAGAGTTCTATAAGTTCAAGGCCAGCTGAATCTAGTAGCAAGTTCCAAGCCAGCCAAGGATACATAAGAACACCCTGTCCTCAAAAAGTAAAATAAAAAAATCAAACCACCCTTAGAATGGATTAAATTTGCANTTTTTGCAAACTATACTTCAATAAAACTGATTTTAGAAATCAACTATATTCACATGTATTGGCAACAAAAAATTCATATGAAAAATGTCACTTATAATAGCATCAAATAACCATAATTACTTAGAGACAAATTTAACAAGAGTTGTGTATGACCTGATTACTAGAAAATACAAGCCACTAGTCAGAGAAATTCAAGGAAATCTAAATAAATGGAGAGAGTTCCAGTCCAGCTCTGTCTTAAAAATAAATGAATAAATTAATGAATGAATGGGAAATATACTATGTTGATGGATTGGAAGACAGATAGCAATACAGACATCTGGTCTCCCTAAAATTGGTTTGTATATTTAATATAATCCCAATAAAAACATCAGCAGGTTTTATGTGAACTCAAAACAAACTGATTCAAAATTTCTGTGGAAATACTAAGGATCTAGAATGGTCAAAATAAGTTTGGGGTCTGGAGAGATGCCTCAGTGGTTAATAACATTTGCTGCTCTTGCAAAGGACCAGGTTTGGTTTCCAGCACTCACACGGTGGCTCACAAATGTCGATAACTCTACTTCCAAAGGCTTTGATGCTCTCTTCTGACCTCCACAGGCACCAAGCACACATGTGGTGCACATACATGCAGGCAAAACACTAATGTCCATAAAATAAAATAAATCTTATAAATAAGTTTTGAAAATAAACAAATTTGGAGGATACACACTACTACTTCCATTCAAGATTTACAGTAAAGTTAAATGCCCAAGGCAGTGTATTGCTGGCATAAGGAAAGACAAGAAGAGGAACCAGAAAACAAAAACAAAAACAAAAAAAAAACCACTTATTTGCTAGGTTTTGTCAACCATGAGAAGGAATCCAGAGAAGAAATGTTAATTCCTTTCCATGAGCAGGGCTAAAATGACTGGACATTCACATGGAAAACATGAACCTCTGTGTACATCCATCCCAACTCACACTCTCTGCACAAAAATACTATCTAAATGCATCTGAGACCCTGGGGGACGCGAGTGCAGCTCTGTGTCATGTGTTTGGAATGGAGTTTGATCTCAAGTGCCACAGGTGATCACAGGACAACTAAAGATTCCTTAGACAAAAATGAAGAAACTACGAATTGAAAAAGATTGCTCATCAACAGATAATACTGAAAGAATGGAAAAGTGCATAATAGCCTCAGAAACAGGAGCATCTCATATAGTCATCCAGGAACTAGAATATGAGTTTAAGAAGCTCCTATGAGGGGGCTGGAGAGATGGCTTAGCGGTTAAGAGCACTGACTGCTCTTCTAAGAGGACCTGGGTTCAATTCCCAGCACCCACATGGCAGCTTACAACTGTCTGTAACTCCAGTTTCAGGGGACCTGACACTCATGGCAAAACACCAATGCACATTAGATAAAAATAAATAAAATTTTTAAAAAAAGGAAGCTCCTATGACTCAATATTCACACACACACACACACACACACACACACACACGGTGCCGAAGACTTAAACACACACTTCACAAAATGATACTCCAAGTCCAGGCTATCAACAAATGACCATGGTCTGGGTAGCTTAAATACTTATTTTTCTTCTTTCCCATGGTTCTGGAACCCAGAAACACAAGGTCAAGTCTAGAAGATGCCATGGCTGGTGAAAGCCCACTTTTTGGGTCATTCCCATCCTCTTCCGAGCCCTCAGATAATAGATAAGGACACTAATTCCATCATGAGAGATCCACCCATAGGACCTATTCACCTCCCAAATGCCACACCTATTGTCTCAGGATCTAGGATTTCAACATATGGGGGGTGGGGGAGGCTCAAATATTCAGTCCATCACAGAAACCAATAAGCACGTGAAGGACTAGTCAATATTATCAATCATCAGGAAATGCAGATGTTCCCACAGCCAGAGTTTCTAGGTCTTTACCTCTGAGAATGTCTGTCAGTGCCACAGAAGAAGCATCATTCTTGGGATCACAGTGTGGTCCTCTAGGAGCAGCAGAATACACTATGTGTTCCATGACAAGCCCTCAGGAACACCTCAAGTCACATGACATTCACATGGCCAAACTTTCACAGGGTGCTGGGTGTCTGCTCAATTGTCTCTTTTCTTTCCAGCCCAGCTTGGTTCACTGCAGTGATGGTTGACTAGTGTGCACAGACACCTACTGTGCAAAGCTGAGTTAAGTCTTGAGTGAACCTAACCTGGCCCCTGACTTCACAGCTTTCTCAACTAGGTAAAGAAATGAGTTCTTGCCTCAGGTGGTTCCTGGAAGAGTGTTTATCACTGAGGGTGTGTAGGAGTTCATGTAGCTCCTAAGAGCTGTCATTTCAAAGCAGAAAGCNCGATCCCATGGCTGGACCATCTGAAATGACACTCATGATGACGCCATCAGAAGCCCTTCAGAAGCCAAAAACCTCCAGAATTCCTTTGTATGGTGCCTGAGGAACCCTCTTGCCCACAACCTGAAGCATTAGGCACTGCTGCCCTGAGGGCCCAAGGCTGGAGCTCTTTACCCAGGAATATTCATTTACCCAGGGATATCCAGGGGCACCACACACAAGGAATCATGAAGGATATCATACCTAGAGATAGATATCCATTCAGACATTCACTAGACATTCACCCAGGAACACCACACACAGGGACAACCACCAAGTATCCCAGGACACCCAAAGGAGTCAGCATGGGCAAGGCACCACCAGACCCNGAAGAGAACTTCTGCCTCATCCATCTACCTGGCTGCTTTTCAATTTTCTTCTGATGACTCATTTGCAGCTCACTGTATAGAAGGAAGACAGCAGAGAGAGCAGCTGCGCTAGTGACAGAAAAGCCTGCTAGACGGCAGGTGTAATTAACAGAAACTTCTGAACTTTCCAATTAGCTCAGTCTGTGAGGAGCAGGCTGTGCTCTCTAGGGTACTACAAGTGTAATTTAAAGGAATCTTCGTTCATTTTAGCGAAGGTTTCTTGAGATTACCCCATAGTAGAGCCACTGGACACCACCACAGACAAGACCAAAGCCTAGAAGGACCCACCTGGCTCTAAGTAACCACTGAACCCTTTGGTCTCTATCAGTCCATGATGTGTTCACTCCCAGACTACACATAGGGGGCCTTGAAGGAATATCTATCATCTTAGGCTGGAGAGATGGCTCAGGGGTTAAGAGCACTGCGCTACTCTTCCAAAGGTCCTGAGTTCAATTCCCAACAACCACATGGTGGCTCACAACCATCTATGAGATCCGGTTCCCTCTTCTGGCCTGCAGGCAGAACACTGTATATATAATAAATAAATTAATTTTTTNAAAAAATGTGTATCATTCTTGTGAAGTGGTAGGCTCTACCTTCCAAGGACCCAGGGATCCTCTAGACAAGACATCTGTCCTGTCAGCCTTTAATAAGTGCTGCCTCGGAGGAACAGGCTCCCAGGTGAGGATCATTCCAGGAACCATCTGAGGCAAGAACTCATTTCTCTACCTAGTTGAGAAAGCTGTGAAGTCAGGGGCCAGGTTAGGTTCACTCAAGGCCTTGGACCTTCGAGAAATCCCCTCAGTAGCCTGGGGTTAGTGTTACACCATATGCTGTCTAAGACTGAGCTCCACCATGAGCAAAGGTCCTTGTCACCCACACAAAGTAGAATGCACTCTCACCTGGCCAGGTACATNCAGCACTGCCAACCCAGGCTTCTGGCAGAGCCATTGGGCCAGAATTAAGCATCATTGCCAAGAACAAGCATGTAGGGAAGCCACTCCTGGGGCTCTGGGTACCCAGGACCATCCCCCCTCCCACTGTGACCATGACTGCTACACTGGAGCTCAGTTTGCAGAGCTGGTGGACTTGGAGCATATGCCCACATATTACCAGCCTAACACTTGCCTCAGGCAGCCTAAAGAGGTATGGGTGTATGTGTGTCAGGGGGCGTCCACTTCCCACAAACACCTGCAAGGAAAGTAGGAGGCAGGGCTCCTGAGGTGATGCTCACACAGGCTGCTCACCAGCCTCTCTTTTCCTCCCCAGCTTGGGGTGGGGCATGCTTTAGACCAAAGGCTGTGGTTGCTATGTATGGCACAGAGTACCTTCTAGCTTAGGCCTCAGGTCCTAGCAGACATAGCACCTTGATGGTCCAGCCACTTCTTAAAGATGTACCATGTAAAAACTGCTCTGGATAGCAAGATCCACCATAGGCACCTGCACTAGGTATCCACATGTGTGATGGTCAGGGTAGCAGAATCTGAGTCCAGGAGCCCCAGCCTAATCCTGGCCTGCAAACTCTTGAACAACCTGCCAGCCGAGGCTCCTTGCAGACACCACTGGCCTCAGTTTCCATGCACACACTCACATGCTATAAATGCTCACACTTGCACCACCATGCATGCACACAAACATACCCACATGCACTGTCTTGTGGATTCATTCTCATGCTCACACAACAAGTGAACACTTTATTTATACATGTAATCACACCTTTACACACTCACTCTTAACACAGGCTAACCACAGACCCTCAGTAATTTCCTGGTTCTCTGAAACCCTTCTCCCCATCAAAACAGGCCTTGTAGTTGGCAAACAGGCCAGCAAGGATGGGCTGTCCCATACAGCTAGTGTATAAGCCCTGGGAGAACTGGTCCTTAGCCAGGCTCTGTGATACACATGAGGCCAAATGCTTCTCACAGCCTTTTTAGGACCATCTCTCTCCAGTTTGCTTCNAGCCCTGGAAGTCTCTGGAGCCTGTGAGCCTTAGTCAGGCTCTGGAAGCAACACCCACCTGCCACACTCAGCCATGGCTGCAACTGCACCCCTCCCTAGCAGTTACAGAAGTAGCAAGCCTCAGGGTTCTCACTTGCATGCACAGCTGCTCTCTGGGTACATGGCAACTAGTTGCAAACACAGAGGAGGCTGCTACTGGTGGCAGTGGACAGAGGCCAGATGCTGCCAACATCCCACAGTGCTGGAGGGAGCTTCTCCCTCATGGAGCTACCAAGCTCCAGTATCTACAGTGTTGGGGCTGTGCCCAACCTGGNCTAAGATGGCTCAGGACCCCACTCAGCATGAGAGCCTCATCTCTAGCCATTCAGGGACAACCCTCCTTTTAGTTCAGGGGCTACCTGTACATGACACAGAAGAAACCCTTGAACATGCATCAAAGCCACCCCAGCACAGGGCACGAGGCTCATGCCCTTTCCTTAAACCAGATTTTCAGCTCATGTTGACTCATAACCAGCTCCATACAGAGCGTCCCTCCCACCTCAAGGGAAGGATTTCCAGGAAGGTGTACCTGCAGTGACCAAAACCCAAGAGTCATACTCAGAGTGTCAAAAAGGGCTGGCCAGCCTCAGACAGCTCCTGAANTGTCCAGGCAGCCGCCCACCAGGCCACTCTCCTAATTCGTCCTCGCACTAAGATTTCTCAGTTTCTCCATGTAATGAGCTAGCCTGCAGGGTGGTAATAGCACAGGACAGAAGACACGCCCATAAAATGATGGGCAGGGAGCATGCACAGCAGCCAAAAACTGATCTGCAGGCCCTGAGAGCCTGAGAGCTGGAAAGGCATGGATGGCCAGACCCACCTGACCACTCAACACCAGGTCCTCTCTACCTGCCACAGGAATCACAGCTCAAGTCCCAGAACTGTTAGGCCCTCTGGGAAGGGTGAGGACCCTGGGNACATTTGCTGATGTCTGACTGAGTGCTATTCCCTGGAGTCTTCCATGGGAGATGTAGAAAGAGGGACATTGAGCTGATAGTCTTCCACTACAGGGAAACAGCACCAGAGTTCCACACCCCATGTCCACTGCCATATAGATATCTCCAACATTGGCAGGAGCCACATGCTCCAGGAACTAAGTCACTCAGGATACAGGAGTGATGAACCCCATAGGTCTGTGCCTCAGGAGCATAGAAAAGCATGAGGGAGAGCAGGTGTGGCTAAGCTAAGAGGAGGACCAGTGGTGGCCACTCTCCAACATCTGGCCTGGGCTTAGCGAGTGTCCCTGCTGACCTCTGAGATTGCCTCTGTGACTTCTCTGACTGCTAAGCTGTGAGCCACTCTCAGGTCAGGGAAATTCTTTGCCAATAAGAGACCTTCCAGAGCCCTACTGTCCCTCTGACNCTCTGCTTGTGCAAATGTGACAGAGACAAGGCAAGCTGTGCCCCTGGCTGGAGATGGACTTGGAATGAGAGACAGAAGAAAGTTCTGTGATCCTGAGCAATGACCAGGGACTTGTTACCAAAGTGTGTCCCACCACCCTGACTATTAGATAAGCCAGGTAGCCACCAAGCAGACAGAGCANGAAGATGGGGCCAGTGCCCGGAGAACACTGGGGAGACCTCCAGGNACACAGCCAAAGCCTGGGTGAGGATGGTGCCCAGAACACATGAGGAAATAAGGCAGAGGGCCATGCTGTGACATACTCTTCTGATTGGAGCCAAGAAGATATCCTACAGGATGGCTCAGGGACAGCGAGAGAAAAGAGACCCTGAAGATAGGTCAAGGGTCTGGCCCAACATGGGAAGAACAATGGGAGCCATTGCTTTGGGTGGTGGTGACCCAGGGAGGTGCCAGGGAAGGACTTGGCTTTGGCCGTGCTGAATGTGAGGCATTTTCAAAGACATACAGAGAATCACATGAGGTCAGAAGCTGGGCAGAACGTGTGGGACGTGGGAGACAGGACCCAGCTGGGGATGTAAATTTGAAGTTGCTGGCATATAGACGACATTTGAAGCCATGAGATCACCAGCACATGGTGAAGTGAGAAGAAGAGAGAGGGTGTCCCAGCCTGATGGAGCCATGGAGCCAGGGGGTGGAGGTGGTCAGCCAAGAAAGCTGAGAAGGGTCCTAGAATGGGCATCACCAGCCACTGGGCAAAAAAGAAGGGGTATCAGGAGCAACCGGTCNTGCTGTGGGAAAGACTGTCAGTGCGTTGAACATTAGCCTTAGTCACGTGGAAGAGACCTTTACAAGACAAAAGTCCTGTCTCATACTGCTGAGAAGGTGGGGGGGTGCTAAGAAACGGGGCCATAGGACCAAGTTAATCTTCCTTACCATGAGAAAAACAAGACATTGCCTATTCACTCAGCAATCTACTCTAGGGACACAAAAAGGCATGGTTCACCCTCATGCAGCCTCCGGAGCTTATGGCATGGCAAGTCAACAGCTAATTTAGCACAGTCCCCAGCTAACAGTTCCATCTTGCAGCTCCAGGCACCCCCTTTGCCCAGAAGATGCCCCCTATAGCTGGTACCTTGGACAACTCATAATCTACCAACACCACCTTCACCCCCAACTCCTTGCACCCAGGGTTCTCTCCATAGTCACAAATGGTACCTCCTTCAGGGTGATGACTAAGAGTCCAGGGGTCTCTCTAACTTTCAGAGTGAGTTGTCAAGACAGGAAGGGCACAGAGAAAGCTCTGGTCCTAGACTGGGGGACACCTACTGGAGGTGGTCTAGGTCTGCAGCTGAGAGGGGCTATAGATCCACCAAAGAGGGGAAGTGATGTGACAGGCAGGAGNCACAGAGGTACAAGGAGCACATGTGGGGAAGAGTTTAAGTGCAGATGTGTCGGGATGGGATTCACAGAACTTGATTTTATTTATTTGTTTGTTTGTTTATTGAGACAGAGTCTCACTCTAACCCAAACAAGCCTTGANCTCATAGCCATCATCTTGATTCACCTTCCTGAGTACTGGGATTACAGGCATGAGCCAACAAGCCTGACCACAGGACTTGCTCTTGACCATGTTGAATTTGGGACATCTTACAGGACATGCAGAGAATGATGTCAAATCAGAGGCTAGAAAGTGAAAGACGAGCCCCAGCTGTGGGTGGCAGTTTGAAACCCCTCCCCTGAGCTTTCTTCAAGGTGGAGCTGAGCAGCAGGGGCCCTGTGCCCAGCTCCTTTCCTCAGAAGCATGGTTATGAAACTGTCATGTGTAGTGGGCCTCCTGTCCCATTAAGAAAGGGTTCTGTGGCATGAACATACAAGAACGTGGCATATGTGTCATCTGGTTCCAACTCTTAGTACCACACACGGAGCCATGTGGGCATTCCCATTGGTGCCTCTGAGGACAAAGACACGCACACCTTGTTGGGTCTCTACTTGGGGATATATTTGCTGGTCTATAGGCTCAACACTACAGCCAGACAGAAGCATCCTGTGGTTGAACATGGTTGATGTAAGGCTCATTGCAATATGAGAGAACACACACCATGNAGAATATAGGGTGTCTNAGGAAGATGGTGCTAAAAAAGACATGTGACAGGTTTAGAGCTTTCAATAGGTGAACTCCAAGAGGGTTTGAAGTACCAAAGCCTCAATGTACTTAGAATATGGGGTAACCTTATGATTGGCATCTCCATAACTCTTACATCGGAGCAATGAGGCTACCTGAAGCTGTGGCTGGCAAAGCAGCCACTGTCCCNNTGTTATTCAGTATGAGAGACAAGCAGCAGTTCTCACTCAGGTNAGCCCAGATGGGAGCTCACCACTTAGGNTGAGACATGTCATGTTTCAGGCTGTGTTCAGATGTGGAGGTCTTGTTTTGTCCCGGTCTTAGGTGGCACAGTATCATTGGGCATTCTGTGAATCTTTTGTCTTCTACAGAGAATAGCAAAGCTCCATGGGGNGTGTCAAGTCAGTTACCATTG
Source organism: Neotoma lepida (assembly GCA_001675575.1). Taxonomy (NCBI): domain Eukaryota; kingdom Metazoa; phylum Chordata; class Mammalia; order Rodentia; family Cricetidae; genus Neotoma; species Neotoma lepida. The sequence goes on from LZPO01007951.1 coordinate 524,221, forward strand.
GCAGCGGCTGCTGCCCATCCCATAAGACATGCAGAAATGCAGCTTCAACAGACAGACTGTTTTCCAAAGTGGGGCATCAGCCCACACTCCCACAAATAATGTGCAGGGAGTGCACAGAAACCATGACGAGCTGAATGAATGAAGCAATGGGAATAGCAAGCTCTTAAGCAGACAATACAACCAGGCTTGTATTTTAAAGACAACTGTCCCCAGGAGCAAGGAGCGCACCCAGTACATAAATCTCAGCTTCTCCAACATCCTTCTAAAAACAGAAACGAGTGTTCCTTGGAGAGTTGGTTGACCCTAGGGTTGGGTCAGGAAATATGCAGGCTAAGCCAGGAATAA
>LZPO01007951.1:579676-593229 GCA_001675575.1 Neotoma lepida
CAGCTGATGTGTGTGGTGAGTGTGTGGTGTGTAATGTGTGTACATTACAGCTGATGTGTGTGGTGAGTGGTGTGTAATGTTAATGTGTGTACATTACAGCTGATGTGTGTGGTGCGTGTGTGGTACTGCGAGTGTAGAGAATGAGAATGAGAATGCTGTCGTATCTCGGGGAACAATAATGAGCTCCTGGGGGTGACAGTCTTGGAGCTGACAGTAGCCAGCAGTTTAAAACTCTATCTGGGCATCTGAGAAGATAACCACAGGAGCTGGGGAGTCTGAAGATGACAGACAGAGGCCTGCTTGGACTCTCTAACTATGCTGTGGTTTTGAACATTGTAAATGTTATGTGGGGGTTGTGTATGCGTATGTGTGGGTGTACTTGTCCACGTGTGCACATATGGAGGCTACATGATGACTTCAAATGTCTCACCCTCCACCTTGATCTTTGTGACAGGGTCTCTCACTGAACCTGGAGCTTGCCATTAGTCTATCCGGACAACAAGCCCCTAGGATCCATCTGGCTCTGCCCCTGCCCCCACAGTGCTGGGGTAGCAGGTGTGCACCACTTCTCTTTCTACAGGAGTTTCTACATGAGTGCCTGGGAGCTCAGGACTTCACGTTGTCCAGCGAGCACTTTACCCACTGAGCCATCTGTGCAGTTCCTGGGCTTGAATATTTATTGAAACCTTAAAGCATTCACATATGTTGCAGTCAAGAAGTTTTAGAGTTTTTGGACTCTTGCACTATAGCATGTGGTCTTGGTGGCCTGGGGCTGCTGGATTGTTCTCAGTGNGAAGCCATAGGCAGAGAGCAGTAGCATCTACTCTGCTGTCTAGAAGCCCTTTCCTCTCTTACACTGACTGTGATGAATAATTATGATAACTTATTCCAGCAATCATGGCCACTCTCTAAAAATACTTCATAAGTTTGTCTCTCTGTCAGACACAGATACCAAGCCTCAGCCCTGGGAGACTGATATGGCTGGAGAGCTTGGGGTATTCAGTGTGTGACCACACTCCCTCTGGTTCCCCTGATGATACTGTGCCACCTCCTGGGAATGGTTTAAAGATGTCTTCTCCTATGGACTTCAGTCTAGTAGCTGGTGGACATCTGGAGGACAGTGTCCTCAACTGACATGGATCAGTACTGATGCTTTCCCTGATTGCTGTAGCTGGGACCACTGACTGTTTCTGTATCCAATGGACCCACCAGGCCTGCTTTAAAACTTTTCTGTTATTCATTGGGAGGAGCTGGGGTCTTGGTTTCCTTTAAATCTGCACATATTCAGCATTGTGTCTCCCACAGATGTGAGTGAGCATCATAAAGTTACATTTTCAGCTATAATCATTTTGTGATTTTAGAAAGAAGTCCACCTCCTTCAAGGGCATCTTTCCCAGCCTCCCTTCAACGTACCAACGCACAGTTCATACAAAACGGCTGGAGGACAGTCATATGGTGGCCCTCCGAGAGCTCCAAGGAAAGGAGACACGGCTGGAGCAGCGGAGGAGGTGTGCCTGGGATGGGGTAACATCAGGACTGGGGCCCAGTGGCCAACTATGCTGGTATGATTTTGTCACCAGCCTCAGAAGAGGTCTGGTAGTTTCTCTTCTCCTGGCCAGGCTGGGTCACCTTCCCCTATTTGGAAGCCCTTACAGACTTCGAGTGGTCTGTAGTTTTCTGAAATGCCCAGGTTCTTGCTCAGCATTTCAGAGATTTTTCCTTGGATTTGCACAGCAGTGTTGATGGGCGTGCATCTGTTGGGCAGTTTAACGTCCCCTGCTTGCATCTTCATGTGCCTGGAGCTTTTTTGTGCAGACCCCACCCACCTACCCAAGTGCCTTTCTCCTCCCCGACCATCCCGAGGGCCTGCCATCATAGCTAAGGAATTTGTCAGACGTGACTGGTCACCTGTGAGCGTCTCCCATGTTGATGGCACAATGACACACTCCTTACCCTTGGTTTCATGTGGCCAGCTTGTCACTTATCCTATTCTCAACAACTATTCTCCCTGCCCTACAGCTCCACTGACAACCCAGCTGTATCCTGTTACGGGTTCCCTGAAGTCAGCCAGTATGGACCACATCCGCAGTACCACAGGGCCCCAAGCTTCATGGTTGGGTTTGGCCAATGGGGGATCCCAGTGGACATGTACAGTGTGGTGAAAGCAAGGGTACACTCTCTACGTTCATAGCCTCCGTGAGCTCCCTAGTCATTTCCCGCATGACGTCTTTGACTTCATCTTCTCTCCCATTTAGTTTTCCTTACTGTTCCTTCCCTGTCCTGTCAGGATCTGGGATCCTGGCCACATCAGGCTCAATGTCTGAAGCCTCCCACTCCTCCCCTCTGAAGCTTGGCTATAAATAAACCTCCTGAGGCCACAATCAGGAATTCTGCCTCTGTTTCTCTGGGACCTGATGGGGNCAGACTGCTCACCAGCAGCATCTTTGGTGGCCCATGGCTGGCATCATACCAGACACCCTGTAGTTGGTTGTCTTCTTCCTTAATGGGTCATTCACCTTTGTTGAGAACATGCCTTGTATACAAAGAACCAGTGAATTATCTCCATTGTCCTGCCTCTGTGTTGTGGTCCCTTGCTAAGCAGCTACAGGGCTCTTACTTTCCCAATTAGGAGCTTCCTGCAGGGTGAGCAGACTCCTTCTGCTCCTTGTGATGGAGAGGTAGTAGAGTAAATACAATCCCTTCTCCAGAAGCTAAGTGGAAGATTTGGAGCATGTCTGAACACTGGGGGCTGGGGACTTGGACCTTCTAGGCGGGTGGCAGGACACAGCTTCACCTGGGAGGAGGTATAGAGGAGGACCCAGCTTTATACCCCATGTTGGAACCCAAGGAACCCTGGCATCTAGATAGGAAATAGGATGGAAAAGAGGGATGGGGAGGCCCAGGCCAAGACAGGATAAGCATGAACCAGTGCACAGGTGTCTCTGAGGAGGGCAAGAAGAGGCTGATCTGGAACAGGATCTAGAGTACCAGCCACTAGGAGCTGATGGCTAGAGTTGGTTCCAACAGGCAGATGGACTTGGGACAGCAGAGGTGGCTTTCACATAGCAAGGCCCCATTGCATCCCTACCACTCCAGACATTGTGAACACTCTATCCCTAGAGGCTTCCTTGGCCCCTGGGGATTGAGTGAGATGGAAGATGTGCATTATTTAAAGAGAAAGAGCAGTATCTTGTGAGAAGCTGCTGTGACCCTGAGCAGGGTCTGCAGCCTGTGACGCAGTGCCTGCAGCCCAGCTGGTTCCTCCCTGGCCAAGAGGACTTGGGGAATCCGGCTGCAGCGGCAGGGTATCAACCTGCAGCAGGCAGTGCACCCTGTGTCCAGTGGCTCTCAGTTGGAATCTGCCTACCCCTGTCTCTGTTCAAAGTGACTGGAAGAAGCCCAGCTGAAGGGAAGCAAAGGGAAGGGAAGGCACTCCCAGCCTCTCACTAACTCTCTAGGGACAGGTCGATGGGAGAAAGCTTTGTGAAGCTGAAATGACAGCAGATCTTGCGAGCTCTGCTTAAAGTAACCGTATAGCTTATGACTTTAATGTGACCGTGCTTCTTCTCCAGAGACAAGAGAGCTCTGCAGGAGTGGAGAGAGCAGACCCAGCTGATGAGGAGCAGGAGGGAGGTCAATAAATTCCACCCTCCACATAGGAACATGGTACGTGGCAGGCCAGATGGCTCTGGCCCCATGTGTGGGCCCCAGTGGGGCTCACACACAGTGTCTGGGCCATGAGCACTGTGGCTGAGGCTGCCCTCTGCCCACTGACTACTGGTTCCATCTGAAGGGCTCNATGTTCCAAGAAGAAAGAAGAAGGATTTGAGGGGGAAAGATCCAGCACCACTAGGTTGAGATATGTCTGCGGGCATCATCCTGTAAACTCTGCACTTTCATGCCAGTCACCTTGGGACCTAAAGAACAGTAGCCTTGCAAACTGTCCCTGACCCCAGGGTCCCCCTCTCAGGCTGTGTCACAGAATGTCTGTGCAACACCCCTTCTGAATTCCTTCCAGTCTGCTTACAGATTCTGGTCCAGTAGGGCACACACAGGAAGCAATCAGCACCAGAAAGCTGGCTACTCCTCCAGAATGTGCCTGGCATCCCCTGTACTTGGGTCCAGGCAGGCAGGGTGCTTCTTTAATCCCAGCACTTGGGAGGCAGAGGCAGGTGGATCTCTGTAGAGTTCGAGACCAACCTAGTCTACAAAGTGAGTTCAAGGACAGCTAGAGCTACATAGAGAAACCCTGTGTCAAAAAAAAAAAAAAGAAAGAAAGAAAGAAAAAGAAAAAAAAGTTACTTGTGTCAATAACTGAAAGTCAATAACTGAAAAAGGTCCCAAGGTTTTGCACAGTCTGTTCTGACCAAGCTATGCTGGTCTGCAGGTGAGGCCAGTGTGCACAGTTCAAAACTTCTTTAAAACCAACCAATAAAAACCCTAATTTTAGAATCTATAGTAAAGTTATGATGTCAACGCAGAGTTCTCTACATTCCTTCCTCCCTTCTTCTGATGTTGGTACCCTCCCAGATCACAGAGCAGTACTCAGAATAGGCATGCCTGGTGCTGCAATATGAAGACCCAAAGGAAAACTGCCCCTCACAAACTTCTCTGGTAGAGTCCTCTTTTCACCTAGCATTCCTGTTCCCTGGCGTGCTCTGGCTGGGCGGCTCTGTGCCACTGTGTCTGTCTTGACCTGATGCCTTGAGGTAGTGCTGAACAGTGCTTTTTGTCAGTTGTATCTCCATCTGATTTCACTTCCTAGGGCTTAGGTAGAGATTTGCATCAGGGGCAAGAATACCACAAAGCAATGCTGTCTCTTTCTCTGAGCAGCTTGCCATGGGTTCATAGTGTACCCAACTCTGGTGGTCTGAATATGAACGGCCTCCACGGGCTCATGTGTTTTAATGCTTGTCCACAGTTGGTGGAACTGTTTGGGAAGAATTAGGATATGTGGCTTTGTTGGAGGAGTGTCACCAGGGCTGTGCTTGGAGGTTCCAAAAGCTCACACCACTCCCAGTTAGCTCTCTTTGTACTCCATGGTTGTCTCAACATGTAAGCTCCTAGCCACTGCTCTGTACCATGCCGTGCCTACCTGCCTGCCTGCTGCCATGCACCCCACCGTGGTGGCCATGAACTAACCCACTGAAACTGTAAACAAGCACCAAATAAACCCTTCCTTTTATAAATTGCTTTGGTCAGGGTGTCTCTTCACAGTAACAGAAAAGTAAGACACCAGCCTTGATCCCTTTCAGGGTAGCATGTTTGTCCCCTACAGTCATGCTGACCTCTCCTCCATGGCTGATCCAGGCCTTGAGACTCATTCTTACTGATTGCNACCAGGACCCTTCATCACCAAATCTGCAGTAGGGCCTTGCTGGCAGTGTGTCATGACCCTTTGTCACTGAGTTCTGGTGCAACTTGTCTGAAGTGGAGACCATTGCTGATGTCTTATCAGGACCCATGGTCACTGATGTCTGGTGGGGCTCATCTGCAGTAGGGCTGGCAGCTCCTGGCCAGCTCGCATTCTGTCACTGGGTTCTTTACCACCTAACATTCCCCAGGCTGCCATTGTTCATCCTACTCAAAAGAAAGAAACCATGGATATGTTTGCTATAGTAGAACGTCCCAAGAGAGTGACAGTAGAGGGTGGGGCTTTCAAGTTCTGATGCAGGTAGGGTCCCTGGGTGGTGTGAGTCCCCTGCTCATGGACAGCAGAGACACAGCTCTGCCACCTGTGTGCTACTACTCAATCTCTGGACAGAGGGGTGGCCACCTCCTGGGATGTAAGTTCAAGAGATTTGGGCACCTCCAGCCCAAATAGAACCAGTTGCCTCGTGTCATGTGTGCTACTTACCCAGGAAGCCTTTCTCAAGAGTCATTCTGGACCCTGAAACAGGATCTTCCTAAATGATGTAGTCAGGCCCACAGAGGCTTTCAGGGAAAGCATGCTGAAAGCCAGCCTCAGTCACTCTGTTCATCCTGAAGGCTGCTCTGTTCTGGTCCAACAGGGTACTGCCTTCTGCATTGTGTATGAGAGCTGTGTGTTCCTTCTTCATTCAACACTATGTTGTACTATGCAACGTGTTCACTTTTGTGTCCATCTTGTTTCTATGTTCCCCAGTTTTTCCATATGTATAAAAAATTAAAAATATTTCTATCAGCCAGCAGGTGGTGGCAGGCAGCGCATGCCTTTAATCCCAGCACTGGGGAAGCCAGCCTTGTCTACAGAGCAAGTTCCAGGACAGCCAGGGCTATACAGGTCCCCTGTCTCAAAACAAAACAAAAGAACCAAAACAAAAAGAAAGAAAGAAAGAAACCAAAGAGGGCTGGAAAGAGTACTCAGTGGTTAAGAACACTTGCTGCTCTTGCAGAGGATCTGGGTTCAGTGCTCAGTACCCACATGGCAGCTCAAAACTGTCGGTTACTCCAGTTCCAAGGGATCCAGTGACCTCTTCTAGTTCCCTTGGGTACCAGGCATATACATGGTACACATACATACATGCAGGCAAAGAATTTGGTGTACATAAAATAAAAATAAATCTTTTAAAAATATTTTAAAAAGAAATCAAAGATTAAAAGAGAATTAGACAGAGGATGTGACAAGCAGTTCACAAAAGAAAATCCAAAATGATTAGAAATCCATTTGGTATGCACTGCTTCACCTGTCGAGCTGAGACCCTGCACTATGAGGAGTCTGTGAACCCAGCCCCCAACAGCCTCCTGGAAAATCCTCTTAATAATGGGGCAGGCAGACTGAGGATGTCACTCAGTTGATGAGTGCTTTCCTGGCATGCACAAAGCCCTGGGTAAGAGCCCCGACACCACAGAAACTAGGCATGATATTGGGAGGTGGAGACAGGAAAATCAGCTACGGATTGAGTTTGAAGCCAGGCTGGGCCACATGATGCCTTGCCTCAGAAAAAAAAAGAATCAACTAGTGTTCTTTGGACACTTTGGAGAGTTCGTTTTTCAGAGGTGACAGCAATCTAATTGGAAGCATGTGAACAAAGATGTTTAGCTGTATATTTTGTCATCTGCACAGACAAACACACAGTAGGGACTCANAGTAGATGGTGTGTCCCTGTGCCAGCCTAGGGGAAGCTCTCAGCCTGTGCAGGCTCCTGCAATTGGGCTGGAGATCGCTAGAGGGTGCCAGGGTGCTGTGCATGGCTGGAAGCTGCTGGGCAGACCTGATGCTCCAGCCTGGAGCACATGTTCCAGCCTGGAGCACTGTGTGCCAAGCCTGGGTAGTTAGCACGTGGGGTGAGGAACTAACTGCCTTTGCAGAGCCCACTTGTCTTGCCTGTGCTTCCTGTGACCCGTACGTATGCAGGTCATACCCCATGCAGGCGCTGACTGCTAAAAGATTCTGAGATTGGACACTGGGTGGGACTCCAGGTATACTGCCCTATTCAGAAAAGGCTTACATTTCTCTTCATGTCGTTCTGAAGCCAACAGCCTTGCCTATGACCTTTGAGCCCATTTTTCTGGGCCTCTATAGCAATTGCATGTTTGATACTCTCTTGTAAAGCTGGTGAGAACCTCCCCCAGCCACCAACACTCTCTGTGCCTAAAGGTTTGTCCAGTTTTCGAGCATTTACGTTATTTTTGTTATTAGAGAATTGGGTAATTGGATGAATTTTCCTTGCCTGTGTTTTTCTGTAATAATAACCTATGTATAGATGAGCTCCCCCGCCCCGCCCCCCTAAATGCATGCCTTTAATTCTTAAAACAAGTGATGTCTGACTTTAATGAGGAAAAAAGAAACCACCTGGATTTAGCATCATGCATTTCTTTCTGTTGGAATTTCTTTGGAAGACTTTTGACCTTCTATGTGCCGCAGCTGTCACAGACAGCAAGCATGTGGTATTCCACTGTGTCCCAGCCCTGTGCATTTCCGGGGTGGAGGTGGCTGTAAAAGACGGGTGTGGTGGCTCCTGTCCCCTAACTGTATCTTCCTGGGTTCTGAGTCTTTCAGAGCGCCAGGAATGCTGGGTTTGAACTGCACATGGGAGCAGATAAGACCCCAGCCCTGGAAATCTTCTGCCGAGCAGGGAAGATTCAAGTCTGATAGGGAGGCATGGTCTGGCTGAGCTCAAAGTCCACCCTTGCAGGCAGATAGCACACAGCAGGAGCCCTGGGCAGGAGGCTCACCCGCTCCCCAGGCCTCACACCTTCTACTCAATCTCTATTTAGTCAGCCTTGGAGTCTGACAGCCTGCCTCCCCCTAACAGGCATGCATGCACGTACCCTGAACATTGCAGACACACTTAAGCTCCTGAATCTGAGGCTCCATTAGTTCCCCACCTCATCCCCTGGAGGCAGCAGTGAGCAGCGCTGGTCACGTGGTCCTTGTTGCCCTTACCAGCATGTCGTGTCCAGGCATATCTGCTTGTTGGAGCTGCAGAATCAGCGTCAGATGCCATGTGATGGCTCTGCCGAAAGCTGGCCACTCCAGCTAAAGGCCTAGGAGTAAGATAGAAATGTCTCTAGTTTCAACTTCTGTTTCTGTAATTACTAGGATGAAATTCCCTTACCTCTTATTAAGAGGGGAAAGGACAGCTCAGGTTCTGAAGGAGCCAAGATTAGCACTGGGCCTTCACTTGGCTCTTAGGGCTGAGCAGAGCAGGGAAGGCACAGAGGGACAGGGTGGGCATGGGGAGCTGGGATCAGACAGAAGATCTCAAGTCATAACCAGAGGAGAATTTGAAGACTAGCCTGGAGCTGGTGTGTCTGTGACAGACATAGAGAGGCCCTGGAGGAAGGCCACAGCAGTCAGGAGACAGGATGACCTAGGCTATAGGGCAGAAGGCAGGGCTGCTGGGAAGAGAGGCTATGTCTACATGAGCCACAGTGTGGTTAGGAAGGCCAAATGGGGTTCGAGTGACATCAGGCTGTCCAGAAATAAGGAGTGTGCCTGGGATGCTGTGAGGAGTGGGCTGTGTTTCCATGACTCCAGGTAGTTCATTAACATTACAAAAGGCACAGAAGTTCCTGTTCTAGGCTGGGCTCTCCCCATGCTCTGTTCTCACTTCCTACAATTTAGTGAAGTCCAGGATGGGAACCTCGGTGGCAACATGGCAGAAGGGCTGTGGAAATGTCCTGGAAGCACACCGAGAATACTCTGGCCTGTGGAAAGATCTAGTACTACGTGGCCTTGAGGGCTGTGAGTGCAGGGGGATGGGGTGCCAATGGGCACATCTGGACATGCCCTGGTGTCCCTCAGGATGCAGTTTCTTTATGGGGGGGGAACTGAGTCACTTACAGGTTTGTCCCCTGTCCTACTCAGAATGTCTAGATCCATGGCCAGCAGCTCTGTCCTGCAGGCTGGCCATGTCAAGGCCACTTTATATACGTGGTTTGTATTAGCACTGTGTACTAGTTTGAAACTTTGTGATTTAACACTCATTTGGGTCCTGTTACAGTAATGTTTTCTGTCATGTGACAGAGTCTCAGGGTACCCTAGGTCAGCTGTAGCAATCTTGACCACACCCGGTGTCCCTTGCTCTATACTGCCTCCACTCCAGCCTGGTCTGTTGGGGCATTTGAGAGATGTCTGAACCAAGGACCAAGGTGGGAGTGACTGTTAGTTAAGCCACAGGACAGGGATGCCTATAAAGAATGTCCCCCGCACTGGGCAGCGATGGTGCACGCCTTTAATCCCAGCACTCTGGAGCCAGAGGCAGGCAGATCTTTGTGAGTTCGAGGCCAGCCTGGTCTACAAAGAGAGTTCCAGGACTGCCAGGACTACACAGAAACCCTGTCTTGAAAAACAAAACAACAAAAAGAACGTCCCCTCTGGGTGGCCAGCAGGGTGAAGGGCAAGCTCATGTGCCGTGAAGTGGGCCTGTGGGGAAGAGCATTTCCATGCATTGCTGGAAATACCTTGTTGCATTTTTCTAGATGGCATCAAAGATTCCCTTTGCCACAGATGTGATAGAGCATGGGAAAACGCCAGCGAATCCATTCCGGAAAGTGAAGCACCGCAGAGAGAGGACAGCGCAAAGCAGTGCAGAAATGAGGTTGGTGACAGTTCTGCATTCCGGGCTCCCCAGCTCAATACCACAGGCTGCCCAATGCATGTGTCAAGTGCCACTGAATGTCCAGCCTTGTGTGAGCACTCGGTATAGTGGATGATCTGGAAAGGCCCGGTCCCCACCCTTGGCATTCCATTACCCTGCCAGATGACCAGCAGGACTCAGAAGACGCCCACTACAGGGTGCAGCTGCAGGTACCACCAGCAGCTGGTTGTTCCAGTGTCTGAGCACTCGTCTCCTCCTCAGCCCTGTTTTTTCAGCCCTTAGGACTACACCTAGCCTTCCTATCGTGGTTTGCTGGGCATGGCTTCTGCCAAAAGATTCCATGAAAGAAAGGCAAGAGAACACATGAGAAGGACAGTTCATGGTACCTTAGAATTTGACACCCTAGTGTTGGAGTCTCTGGCTAAGGAGTCACCAGGTTGCTAATGGGGATGGTAGCATAGCAATTGTCCTAAGAGCTTAGGCTAGCTGGCAGACCCATCTGGAGCTCAGGAGAGCATTGGGGAAGCTAGGTGCCAACAAAGGACCAACAGGGGAGGCCGGAGATCCCTGAGCCAAGCCACTTGGACAGTGTAGAAGCTGTGCAGGGTCCAGGGCAGATGGCAGAGAACTAACTGTGGACAGGGAAAGGGCTCCTGGCATTTAGCCAGAGGTTCCTAGCCTCTTTCTGCCATTCTAAATCATTATATTTACAGTTCACAAATAGCAACCTTGGAGTCTCAGCCCAATGTTAACGGAGATAGAGATATATTTTTAAAAAATCTCAGGTCAGGGAGATGTTCTGCTCTGTCTAAAGGTTCAGTAAGACTGTTTTATCTATGAAAAGGAATACAGTTCTCCACATGCATAAAACAGGCTCCTAAAAATAGGCACAGCCACATATCTTCTGTAACTGAAGTTGGAGATGGTTGTTAGCTACCATGAGATGCTAGGAACCAAACCTAGGTCCTGTGTAAGCTCCATGGTGCTCTTAACCTCTAAGCCATCTCTCCAGCCCAAACTTGAGGGTGTTTAAGCATAGTGGCCCTGTAGGTAAAGAAGTTGCCTCAAGCCCAGCATCTTTAGGGGGAGGCAGGGAGCCATCATTAGCCACCTGGTGCCTCAGATGGCTCCTGGGCTGCAGGAGAAAAGGTACTTTCTCTATAGTTGGAATGAGGACTGCTAGCCTAAGGCCAGCATCCGAGCAGCAAGTATCTGTGTCCCAGTGCCTCGCCATTAGCAGAGCTGGAGGAGAAGATAAGGCATCACACACAGCAGATCCGTACTCGAAAGTTTCTGGGTACCAACCCACTGCAAGACATGAAAATGGCCAACCAGGACCTGGAAACTGTGAGTATCTGTTGCCCTATTTGGGAATGCCTCACTATGGAAGAGAATTCTTTCTATAACTGCAGAGCAGGTACCCTCCCACAATGTGGGTTGCCTGCCCTGTATTAGGGGCCTCCAGAAAATATCCTGGCCACATTGTCAGCCCTCAGCTGCGCTAAACATAATGGAATGAGCTTGATAGCTTAGGGCCTCTGAGGACGGTACCGGTCCATTCCACAAGTCTGTGTAGTCTTTGCTTGAGGCTTCACACCCAGAGAGCGGGCTGAAGCCCTGTTTTGGCTGAAATGGAGCTGCTTAGAGAGGGTTCATTGCTGTTGCCTGAAGAGAGAACAGTGTGCCAAATCCACAGGGATCTGAATGACCACACCCCTGAGCTCCTAAACAGAACAAATTGTGCCCCTAAACCCTTCCCAGACTCTTGCAGTCTAACCACATTCCCACTTAGTGACTGATACTGTCAGCACCCACTTTGTGCCTCAATGTCCCTGCTTGTGAGAGAATCACAGAGTAGAGGCCCTTCCTGTCCTAATAGGAAACTAATAGAAGGAAAAAGAGGTTTTGTGATAGTGACACCTGGGTACCCGTGACCCCATCATGACTTAGTGGCAGGTTAATCTGTCATTGACTCAAGACCAGGCTTTCTTTACAGCCTATNTGCAGCTCCATCTCTGTTCTGTCCAGATGGACAAAAGTAAACACAAACCCACCATGAACCTTCCACGTCAGCGTATCACATTTACACCCAGATTAATCATCACCCCACCACAGCAGGAAGAAACAAAATTGGTGCTACCCTTCTAGACAGGGAAAGTGGAGGCAAGACAGATTTGAGGTGAAAGCCATGGATGCCCAGTAACAGTTGCAGGGAGTCTATGGCACTGGGCTCTGGCCTGCCAGAGATGATGCCATATCCCCTGGTTTTCAGTCACTGTTATCTGACCTTTGGCATAATAGCTGAGCCTGTATCCTAATACATACTGAGGCCAGCAAAGTTTTGTAAGAAGAAAGTCCCTGGAGGTATAGTATTAAGAGCCTGCTGAGAGAGAGAAAACACCAACCAGTTATGAGATTCATTCTACAGAACCCTAAAACACAAGAATGCAAACCCAGACCAAATCCCAGCATGGATTTGGTACCAAGTCCCCACTCCTAGCAGAAAGGCTATTGACAAAAGATAGGTGTGTGAGGATGCCCTAGGGGTCTGCCCCCAGGTCGTAGTCAACTGGCTACACTTAAGTGAGCCACACATCCAAGAACATTTGGGCAGCACAAATTGGTCTTAATGAGTTTTTTTTGGGGGGGGGGTGTGGATCTGGAAAGGGTTGGAAGAGGGGGATAAATACAATTAGAATATGATGGACAAAATTCTCAAAGAACTAATTAAATGTTTTTAAAAAGGGAGGCAAACCTAGGGAGAGTGGGTAAAGGCTGAAAGTCTGTGCCCTGGACAGTCAACACTGTCTCACTAGCCCACCCAGCAAAGCCTATCTTCCTAGGGAATTCATTCTTACAAGCAGGATAGAAGTGTGGTGACAGTGGCCATGTCATGCCTTCCTGAGCTCTGAGAAGGATCTGTCACCCTTGTGTGTGAGGGCACCTTGGGGGTCTGCCTCCAGGTGAGCAGGTAGATGTGGAAAAGCTACAGTAGAGTCCTGGGGAACCTAGAGAGGGGGCCATGGCTACCCACATGTTACTGTCACAAAGCCTCTGCTTTCCACCAGCTGGACAGATTGCACCTGTCAGGGCAGGAAGAGCCTGCTCAGTGTACTATTCTCCAACCCTCTCAAATGACACACAGACTCCATAGGTGTTCCCTGGAATTAGCCCAACACAGAGTGGCCAGGGGCACCCAGCAACACCTGTGAGGTTTGGTCATTTTCTGGGATCTCATCCTGATGCATGAGGAATCTGCCTGTGCTTGGTCTTCCAGGAGAGGCCTCAGCAAGTCTGCAGGAAAGCAGAAAGGTTTAAACAGAGACCAAATTAAGAAGTGCACAATAGGGCTGGAGCACTTGCTGCTCTTCTGGAAGATCTAAGTTCAGTTCCCAGCACCCACATAGTGGCTTACAACCATCTTTAATTTCGGGGAGGGCAGGGGAGGGGAACCTAGTGTTATCTGTGACCTCCATGGCAGCAGGCACTTATGTGGTGCACACACATATATGCAGGCAAAACACTCAT
>LZPO01007951.1:598483-620930 GCA_001675575.1 Neotoma lepida
GCCTTTCCTGGAACTCACTCGGTAGCCCAGGCTGGCCTTGAACTCACATAGATCCGCCTGCCTCTGCCTCCTGAGTGGGGATTAAAGGCGTGCGCCACCATCGCCCGGCAAGTGTGACTCTCTTAAAAGGGCCACAGCCATGCTTGGTTCTGGGTGTCTTTCCCCTCCCACACCTCACCCACTGTTTAAATGTTAAAATCTCCACAACTCAGAGAGTCTTAGTAAAACGAATCCCAGCTTCGCCTGAATGAAGATCTCTGATCTCAGGCTGCTTGGAATGGCAGCGTTGGGCCTTGTTTCCAGTCACTGCTCTACTGGTGTTAACAGGCAGCCCCCACCCCCTCCAAGGTCACACACACAGAATACTACAATCTTAACCCAAAGTCCATAACCTTAGCCAGANGGTTTTCTGGTGAATTCTTTTCCTAATCTTGAGATATTTCCTAATGGGAGAATACCACAATTATCCTGATTTTTAGGGGGCAAGATCTCTTCAGAGCAGCCCTTGCAGGGTGGCCAGAAGGGAGCCAGTCCAGCTCCCAAAGCTCTGTGACCTGTGGGAGGTCCAGGATTTTCAGTTACAAAGACTCCAGGCCTTACCATGGAGGACATCCAGGGAAGGGTGGCCTGGCCACAGTAGCCCCCAGGGAGCCCTGGTGTACTCCGGTGCCCCACTCTACATAGTGCCTAGTGAACCAGGCTCTAGGGCCTGCATATCCCTGGTCTCCACCCAGACCAGGCAGGCCCTTTGATTCTGTCTCAGAAGCCTCAGCTCTGACAAAGTCAGGCCTTGTTGAAGGAACTGCCCAGCTGGCAGTCCCAGCTGGTAAGTTCAGAAAAAGAAAGCCGAGGCAGGTCCAGGTATGCGGGTGTGAGTTGTCTGGTCAGGTAACCCTGGGACAGGCCTGTGGCTGTGGCAGCACCCTTCATGGTCATGGTTTGGGAGCACTGTGAGTCTCCCCACTATGTTGTGAGTCAGTGAGACTCAGAAGGGTGTGCTCTGCCAGGACCTGCAAAGTCATCTGCAAGACAGAGGCAGGCACGGGGCTAGTGGCAAGTAGGGGACAGACAGCTGTGGAAGGTGAATACTGAAGCCAGGCTCCAAAGGGGAAGCAGCTTGGGGCCACCTGCTTTCCCTGTCCAGGTGGGCGGGGGCTAGGATGAGGCCCTGAAAGGCCCGTGTTTAAATTGCAAATCCATCTCCTTGTTGGCTGCTTAAATATTCTACCGAANAGGGAACAGGTTTTTAAAAATGGCTTCCAAATACACATTAAAATACACAGCAGAAACCTGGCAGGCTGACGCAGAAGCAGCACAAGTGGGCTGAGGCCCTTCCCTCCACTCCCCAGCTCTGACCACCAGCAGCCCAGGAGCTTCCGGCCACAGGCTGAACCCAAGGTTCTGTATGTCCCTTGTGTCTGTGTCCCTCCAAGCCAAACCTGTCCCTTACCACGACCAAATTACTCCTGTTGACATCTCCGAATTAATAGAAGCCCCTTACCCAAACAATAANCTGACAGTTTTCAAGGTATCCCTCTGTCCTTGCCCCACATCAGAGCTTGACATCTAGCAAATTCACTTTCCACCCCTCAGTCACCTGAGGGTCTCTTCCACAAGGGCACCTACTTGCTCAAGTATCTTTTTCCACGGCCCCTTCCCTCACAGCCCCAGTTGCTCACAGCTTATGGGTGTTCCCAGCTTGGGAGCTACTGAACTGGGGGAAGGGGTCCTGCTATGGTCCGTCCTTCACAGGCACCCCCAGTATTCAGACACAGATGCTCAGTTGGTATCTGGGCTGAGCGAGTGGGCAGCCTCCCACCAGCCATCCACCTGGGACTAGGCTGGGAATGGTTCCTGCAGCCACCATTTTTGCTCCAAATTCTGTACCCAGCTCTGGAGAGAAGGCGTGAGGATAACAGACGCTTGGGGGAGGGGGTGCCCCTCAGTAGGACTCCACCCAGGCTTTCTCATCTGCTCTAGAACTAGGGCCACGATCGCCTTAAGGCGAGGTAGAGCGGCGCCAGAGGCGGCCTCCACTGTCTTCCGCCGCGTCAGTGGTAGCAACCCCGAAGCAGGTCCCAGCGGGGCAAGAACTCCATTCCCAAGCTGAGAGGGGCAAGGGCTCAGGAGACCGGTGGTCAAGGCCTCACTGCCCTCCTGGTGCCACCAATCAAGGCAATGCTGCCAGGCTTAGGGGCCCGGGTCGTAGACGCCGTTGGTCATTGCAACACGGCCGACCCTTGGGGACAGTCAGTTACGGGTTCCGAATCCGGATCCAAAGTGCAAGTGCTTGCGGAAGCCGGAGGAGGTCTGAGGTAGCGGTCAGGCGTCTGCCGGGCGCCGCCACCTCCCACTCATGGCCAGCCTACCCCCTCGCAGGCTCGGCTGTGCGCGTCTGGGGGCCTGACTCTTGCTCTCGGGAAGCGGCTCTTCGTAATATACACTAGGCGAGGCGGTTTGCGGCGCCTAATCCGGGGAGACCTGAGACTGGTCCTAGAGCTCTGGATGGAATTATCCTCCCCAGCGCTAGTGCTGGCCACCCCCGCGCTCTGTGAGGTCCTCATACTGGCGCGAGCCCTATTATCGCCCAGGAGGCGTCGAGCACACCTGGGTAGCCCAGTGCTAAGTCGCCCGTGTGGTTAGGGCGACACTAGGCCTCTTGCAAGAGTCCCACTGGTGTCCCTCGGTACCCCGAGTCTCCTCGGCTAGGCCTGACTAGCTTCAAACACACGCGCCCATAGACTTTCCCAAGTATTGAGTGGACATAGGAGTCGTGCGTAGGAGACGCTGCCAGGGTACACTAGCACAGACTGGTAGGCAGGGGACCCCATGGTGCATGGGGGAAGGGCCCCAGGCTGCGCCGGGCTCAGGGAGTGGCCCCGGGACAGGATCAGGAAGGAGGTGGGGCCCGGGGTGGGACCCAGAGCAGCAGAGTGGGGGAAGGGCCCGGGCCCGGGGAGTGTCCCTGCCACCCCTCGGTTCCTGGCAGGGCCTCCTAAGGGGCATTCCTAGCCAGCGTGGCGGCAAGATTAACGAACCCTCATCTCCGCCCGGCAGGGCCCCGCAATGCGTTGCCAGTCCAGCTCTGAGAGCCGGCTGTGGGGCGCACGGTGCGGGCGGACCGCCCCACGCCCTCCGGTTCCCGGGAGCGCAGCCCGCGGCCGCGCGCCCCAGCCCAGCTCCGCGGTGGCGGCCGGCAGAGAGAGCTTTGTGACGTCAGGCGGCGTCACGCGGGGCTGACCCGGCGGCGGCGGCGGCGGCGGCGGCGGCAGCGGCGGCGGGCGGGGGCGGCCTCCGGAGGCGGCGAGAGCATGGAGCCGCGGGCCGGCTGCCGGTTGCCGGTGCGGGTGGAACAGGTCGTCAACGGCGCGCTGGTGGTCACCGTGAGTTGTGGCGAGCGCAGCTTCGCCGGGATCCTGCTGGATTGCACGAAAAAGTGAGCGGGGCAGGGTCGCGGGCCCGGGACTCTTCAGAATCCCCCGGGACACTCCCGCGCCAATTCAAGGTCCCGATGCAGGCTCTGGGCAGAGCAGCAAAGCCCGGCGCCCACTTTCAGTTTTTCCCTGGCCGGGGTTTCGAGGCGCGCCAGCTGACCGCCGGTCTGGGTGCGAAAGTGGCTCTCTCCCAAAGTCGCGGTGACTTTCGGGGCAGGAGAGCATGCGGCCCCGCAGAGGGGCTGCGGGAGCCGGCCGGGACTCATGGGAAGCATTGCCTGAAACTCCGCACATCTGCCATAATTAATGCACTTTTCTTTGTTCAGAAGCACTGTTGATTCGACTGTTTGCAGAATTGTGATCCGTTTAAGGGGGTCAGTTACGCGGTGGCCTCACCTGTCACAAAAGGGAGAAGCCCTATCTCTGTCGTGGGTCCCGAGGCTTGTAGGAGTGGCTGGTGGGGACCAACTGCGACGACTGCGGGGTGTGGAAACACTGATGTGGGCGAGGTGCCTCGCGGGGGAGTGGAAGATACAAGTTACAGAGCCAATACCTTTACTGGAGGGGCGCATTGGGCTCAGCTCCTGAGACCACCTGTGCACCCCTTGCAGGGGTTTCTGCNGCGCAGAGCAGCCACCTGAACCCGGAGTCACATGGCAGTGCGCTGTCACTGCCGGATAAATGATTAGGCATTAATCAGGCTGTGACTCTTCGGCTCCAGCCGGGCTTTATTCTGGAACTGAGAACAGAGAAAGGCTCTGCTTTCAAANACCCAACTTTTTTCCCTTCCTAAAGCCCAGATTTTCCTGGGTTCCCAGCACAGAGCAGAGCGCTTCCTTCTTTGACAGTTATCCTGCTGACATTATGTCTTCATTAGATGTGCCAGAAGCCATTTATGCACAAGTCATGTGACTTAACATATGGCCTCCAGTGTGACTGGTGCCCCTCTCTTGTTGGTTAGCACAGGGAGTGCCTATGTGATGGGGTGACATTCAGGGCCTGCAGAATAGCCACCTGAGAGTTTCCAAGTGAAGGCCCTCCCCCACCCTGNTGATGGCTGCTCTGTCTTCCCTAGGCAGGTCTGGCTCAGTCCTGAGACTGCAGGGCTGCACCTCTGGCTCTACCTGTGTAGCCAGCTCTGGCTTCTCTCCCTAGAGACTGTCTGCAGCAGAGAACCTGCATTTCTCCAGCTCTTCAGGCTCCAGTGCTCAGAATAAGATAGGCCAAGGTAGTCCTAGCTTGTGGCTGAGACTATCTATAGAGATAGTGGGATACCTGCCCTGAGGCCCATGGCTAACCTGGCTTAGAAATCCATGCACCCTTCATGAAAAGAAGCTGCTGGGATCTTGAGAATGGGAGCTAGCAGCATAGGATGCATGGGTGTCTGTGCCCCANAGACTACCATAACCAAAGCCCCTGGGAGCCAGGAGCTCAGCCTCCCTCAGTGGTCACAGCTCTGCTCTGCAGTGGCTTTGGTTGCGGCTGTGCCCTTGCAGGGAATCTGAAGATAAAGCTGCCTTTTCCTGCCCCTCCAGCCTTCCAAGGTTTGGCCTTGAAACTATTCCTCCATCTCCCCCACCCCTAATCTTTCCTTCAAGCCACCCACCCCCGGTTTCTGTTTCCAGTGTTTACAGCCCTGCTTGCCACGCAGGACCGAGTACAGCTTAGGAACTGTCTGGGTGGTTATTGGCAGCAGGATCTGCTTTCAGCCTACAGGGTCCACACTCTGACCTACCCTCCCAGGTACCAGTTTCTCCTTGGGTCCAGTACCAGTCCTTGCTCCTATGGAGGCCCAGTCCTTGGATGTGGGCCAGGGAAGAGCTCCTAAGTCCTCTTCCCTCCCACCTCAGGGGAGCCTCTGGGGATCAAAGCAGTAAGCAGGTCAGCATTCCTGGGGTACTGGTGGGGTTTATAACCATCAGAGCTCCCATAGTTTGAATACAGACCTGGTGGCCTGGTTGTCCTTTATGGTTCCTGATCACTGTGTGTCCCCCTTGCTAGATTGGAGGTATCACTTGGATGGCCCCATTCACATAGGCTCCTGGGTGGAAGGGTCTGAGACTGGATCCAGCCACCACCAGTGTTCATCATGGAGTTACTGAAAGATGTTTTCTCTTTTGATTCCCTTCCCTGTCTGCAGATAGTTGGGGAGCTCTGAGAGGTCTTGCCCACAAACCACTTGGTACAGTGCCAAGTACCACCTCCCACTTATATCCTGAATCTGCTGCCTGGCAATAGAGCAGCCTAAAGCAAGTTCTCTGCTGCTCTGGGTACCTGTGCATTCCTGTACGTTCCCTGAGCAGCTACACTGTGCCAGGGAGTTGGGTGAGCCTCTGCCAAGCTGCCTCTGTGATCCCTTCCAAGGTGTGCTGACCCAAATCATTCATGAAGGGGTGGGGTCAACCTGTTCTGCAGGTGATATAGAGGTAGGTCTCCTATTGAGCACCTCAGGTGAGGTAACCTTGGCTAAAGGGTAGCCTGCAGACAGCAAAGGCTCACTGACTCAGGACTTCTAATCTGAGCTGTTGATTCTTAAACATCACCACACAACCCCTGAGCTCATCTGCTGTGATGGTCTGCGTGGCATCCTCTGTGACCAAGACCACAGCCACTGCCTGTCACCAGGCTAAAGAGCATCACGTTCTGTCCTGGAATATGCCATCCAGGATGGAGGCTCAGCTGCTGATGGGTATTCATGAGATTATGGGTATTCGTGAGATNGGCACAGAGGTCACAATAGCACAGACATCCNCTCTGCCCTCAAGGAACTGGAGGGTCCCAGGTGCCTTGTGCGTCATAACTGGTATGCTGGGGGCTTGGCTGGCATGCTAATCTTAGGGGCTTTACCATTGAGATGTAGGTTGACTAAGTGGGCAAGGAAGACATGGGGGTAGGGTGGGCCTGGTCTGAGCTTCTAGGGGAGCCTTAGGGCTTAGGGATGGTATTGGTGCTAATAAGTCTTTGATGCTAATACATGCAGGATGCAGGGTCCTACCCATTCTCCCTTGGGAATCTGGGGTCAGTGCCCAAAGATGTGGGGCAGGTCTAGTTGGATGCTCTGGAGAAGGGGCTCCTCTGGTGTCCAGGCTGTGACTTAATCGTGAAAACCTACTCACCTTGACTCTCAGAGCAGAGGTGGCCCCTGGAGGCCTCTGGGCACTTTGCAGTCGTGAGCAGCCCACTCTGTTTTCTACAAGACCTTCCTGCTCGTGGCCCTATCCAGCTCTAGCCCTATTGCTCCCTGGCTGTTTGCTGGGCTGCAGAAAGACCGCAGGAACTTTCTAAACTAAGCCCTGGTGAACAGCCCAAGGTGGGGCCTTGGGTGTTTGGACTTGGGCCTTCCTGGGGCTGCAGGCTCCTGGCAACATAGCTATGTAGAGAAGTTTCCGCAGGCTCCCGCCCAGCTTTGCACATCCGCATGCCTCTGATCCAGGAGCCTGTTGACTCAACCCTCAGGCAGTGGCAGGATGGCCTCTGCCACCACAGGCTCAGGGAGGAAGGCCTCAGAAAGACTTAGTGGGGGAGGGGTTGCCACTTGGGTGCCAGCAGCCCCATGAGTCCTGGGTCTGCCTGCAGATCTGGGAAGCCAGATGGAGGCAGCTGCAAGCAGGGGCAGCCCAGAGCTCTGGCAGGCAGCCAGAACTGTATTCTTACTGTCCATGGGCTGGCCTTAGCCAGGCTACTCTGGGTGAGTGGCTGAGACATATCCGCAGGTGAGTCCCCAGGGACATGATTTGGTCACTGGTGTCTTGCTGAGGACTTTGGGCCAGGCCATATGCCCTCAGGACTGTGTGTTCTCATCAGAACACCTTACAGAACAGGAGAGGCTGGGTGTTCCTGGGAGCCCTGTTCCCTGTCCCCTTTGTTAGCATTGCTTTTGCTTTTGGATATGACCCCCTCTTATAACCTGGGCTTCTCAACCCTGCACAGTTTCCCCATCTTTTCCTGAAATCAGAGGTTCTTTGCTCTGCCTCTGAGTTCCCTAAGANGCTATGCTTCTAGGAGATACTGGCTCCTACNCTGGTGAATCATTCCCTAATCTCCAGGCACCTCTCCTACATACCTACCCTCTACCCAAAGTTAGGTACCCCCAAAGCTGCACCCATTCATTCAGCAGGCCCTCTTAGTCCACTGTGAACCCTAATAGGTTCCTCTCACTGCCAAAGCCCGTAGCACTTCATGTGGGCCTCTCTCCTTGAGACTGGCCAGCTTGGGCCACAGCCTGGCCTTGGTGGGATTGCCAAGCCTTGGGAGTCACAGGCTGTAGCACACACACACACACACACACACACACCCCGTGGGCCCCAGGCCAGGTCACAGTGTGTCCACTTGTTTTTCCCTGTGCCACGGCCATCTCCATGCTTGGAGGTAGTGGATCCCAACATCACAGGACTGGGCAGCTGGGACATGTTTGCAGGTCCCTTCACCTCATTGTCTTATCTGTGAAGAGGGAATGTCACTGCTGCTCATTCCATGGAACTACTAAAGGGTTAAGGGAGCTTAAGTCAGAGCACAGCCACAACCTCTGCTGCCTAGATGCGGAGACACTAAAGCAGAGCCCTGGAGCTCCATGGCCTCCCAAAGTTTAGCAGTTGGCCTCAGCTACTTTCATGGCTCCTAGGGGAAGGTCATCAGCAAGCCTGCCTTGACCTAGGGTGAGCTGTTCTGATGTTTACCCACCAGGCAGGCCTTGGGTGTGGCCAAAGCAGGGGCAGGGCAGCAGCTCTAGGAAAGAAGAGTGGCCGCCTGCTGCCAGGGCCTTGTCGTTTCTGAGGAGAATCTGGCCCCTGGACTCTGAGAAAGGACCAGCTCCAGCCTGTGGTGGTGCTTGACGGCCCTGGCCCAGGTCAGGACCTGGGTTTGCAGCCAAGCACTGGGTGTCTATCCTCAGCATACAGAGTCTGCCTAGGCCTCTGGAACAAGCAGACCCCCTGGAGTGCCCTCTGCCCTCTACAGCACCTGTCAGGTGGTTAGCACAAGAAGCAGGGAGGGATGGACAGAGAAGAGGAAGGGCTAGAGGGGGTCCCCACTTCATATCTTAGGTGACTATAGAAGTGGGCGGGGAGGTGGGTTTTGGATAGTAACTCTCCATCCCTGGTCCCTTGTCCGCCCTGCCTCCCAAACCAGCCACTTGCCATTCCTTCCTGCTGTCCTATGGCCTCCCCTAGCCCTTAGTCGTGTCTGGGCAGGGTACCATGTTCCCCAGCTCCTGCGATGACCTTCTTGCCCTCCACTCCCTTCCCCAGGACCTGGATGTGTGTTACTCTCACAGGAATGCTGATGTTCCCTGGGGCGGGTATTCCAGCTTCCCCTTTCTTCCAACATCCTCATTAGAGCCACTGTGTTTTCTGAGGGCGGGGTCCAGGGGTGATAGGTTGGCTGATGAGCCTTTTCTAGGGGCCATGGAAGTAGAGGCCAATTGTGAGACTTTGGGAAGCTATAGAGCCCAAAGGCTGTGCTTTGGCGCCTCTGGCCTCTAGACAGCAGAAGCTGTGGCTGTCACTCTAGATCTGGCCACATGTGGCTCCCACCCTGCACATACAGATGTGGGACCAGGGTGCTCCATGTGTGGGGGTCCCCAGCAAGCTGAGTCCCTAGTTCTCTTAAAGAAAACGACAACTGAGGCACATGAACAGGGGCCTGAGCTCTGTGGCTACTGGCCATGAGGCGGGTGGACTCCCTCCCAGGCCACGCCCTGTCTCAGGATGCAGATGTTCTTCTCAGGCTTCTAGAAGTATGACAGCCTTCAAACCACATGTCACAGGATATCCAGGGCCTGAGTACCTGTTTAATGTCAACCTGTACCTGTTTAATGTTAATCTACCGCTCTGGATCTAGACACAGATAGCCTCCCAGGCCTAGAGCTTATCAGGTGACAGATGCTGGGCAGAGCTAGAATCCTCACCATTCTCACTCTGATTTTGTTCCTTTCTACCAGGTCAGGCCTTTTTGGCCTATCTCCATCTACTCTGCTGCCTCTGGCTGACAACCCCTCTGTCATCAGCTGTCATGGCCAGGTGCCTGAGGAGAGAACTGGAGATGTGAGGCAGCTGGGAACAGGACCTCCACCCCTTCACCACAAAGACCAGTCCACTGAGAAGGATCAGCCTCCCAAGACAGAAGGGCCCGAGCCGCCCCCACCTCTCATACCACCTCTGCCTGCTTCCCAGGGGAACTTGCCTCCCTTTCCACCCTACTTTGAGGGTGCCCCTTTCCCCCACCCACTATGGCTGAGGAACACTTACCAGCAGTGGGTGCCGCAGCCCCCACCCAGGACCATCAAGCGAACCCGGCGGCGACTGTCCCGCAACCGGGATCCTGGCAGACTCATTCTTAGCACGATCCGCCTGCGGCCACGCCAAGTACTGTGTGAGAAATGCAAGAGTACTGTGAGTCCTCAGGAGGCCAGTTCTGGTCCCCCGACCACCCCCAGANCCCGCCGGAGGCTAGGCAGTGGCCCTGACAGTGAGCACCGTAAGCCAGAGGAACCAGAGGACAGTGACTCCGTAGCTGCAGCCACCCCAAGGAGGAGCAAGAGAGAGAAGCGGGAAGAAGACAGGGTTCCTGGAGAGCGTGTTCCACGGAGCCCAGTCATCAAAATCTCCTACAGCACACCACAGGGCAAGGGTGAGGTGGTCAAGATCCCATCCAGAGTGCACGGCTCTGTGGAGCCCTTCTGCCCCCAACAGTCTCTACAGAATGGCAGCCAGGACTCAGAGGTAGTGAGGGATGTGGAGCCCAGGGGTGGTGGTGACCGACCACCCAGTGGGCATTCCATTCCCAAGCTGAAGCTGACTCGTCCAGTGCCTCCCATCTCAGACCTGCCGCCTCCCAAAATCCGCTTGAAGCCCCACCGGCTGAGGGATGGGGAGCATGAGCCTCTGTACAGGGCTGAGCTGGTTGAGGAGTTGAATGGATGCCCACGAGGCCCCCTGGCCAGCTCTCCTGCTCTCTTTGCTGACGGCTCTACCCATGGGCTGGAGGACTTGTCTTCTGGAAGTTCTGGTGAGGACGATGACCTCAAGAGGTTTCCTCAAGGTAAACATGGACGTGGTAGCTTGGCTTTTCTTGTCGACTGCCCTGGGAGGAGAGCAGATTGTACCAGTGAATCTGTGTGCAGTACCGACAGCCTGGATGAATTGAAATCATCCAGTTCAGAAGTGACATCTCCAGACACAGGAGACCTGTCATCTGGTGACAGTGCCTCTGTTCCTTCCTCTTCTGCTGACACTCGACAGACAGTCCCTCCCCTCACGGTCAGGCTGCACACGCAGAGTGTCTCACAATGTGTGACCGAAGATGGAAGGACGGTGGCTGTAGGGGACGTTGTGTGGGGTAAGATTCATGGTTTTCCTTGGTGGCCAGCGCGTGTCCTTGACATCAGCCTTGGCCAGAAGGAGGATGGAGAACCCTCTTGGCAAGAAGCGAAAGTCTCATGGTTTGGGTCTCCAACTACATCATTCTTGTCTATTTCAAAACTGTCCCCTTTCTCTGAATTTTTCAAACTGAGATTTAACCGTAAGAAGAAGGGGATGTATCGGAAAGCTATAACTGAGGCTGCCAATGCCACACAACATGTGGCCCCAGAAATAAGGGAGCTCTTGACCCAGTTTGAAATGTAACTTTGGCTCCGGGAGCAGGTGAGTGTTGTGTCCACTGGGTGCCTGCCTGCTGTTCCCGAAGCAGTGATCCTGAGCTTGTGTCAGCGGCCAGCCACTAGGGAGCCAGACTTTGTCCTGTTGCTCAGCAGGGGCTGTCCTAAACACTAGTGCCCTCACTGATGTTGTCCCTGGAGCCTACACATCCCAACAGAGATGCTTTAAAGACTCTGATTATTGGGTGTGTGTTTGTGATTGTGAGTTTTACAGCCAGTTTATCAAAGGAAGCCCTCCCTATTGAGTCTTCTGCTAGGATTTTTGAGAAAGGGATGCAGTTTGCCTGACTGACTGGGATAAAGGGAGAGCAGAAGGCTAAAGGGCAGGCCATCATCTTCTGTCACTCTGAGGGAACTTCTTTTACTGTCTTCCCTAGTGGTGTTCACCATCTTCGCTAGGAGCCTTAAAGCTCCTTCTTATGGGGGTGCGTGCCGTGCTGGCCAGGCATCAGACTGTCAGGGAAGTGGGGGGCACTGCAAGCAGAATCTTACCCTCCAGTGGAGCCGGCCTCAGCTCCTCAAGCAGGCTGTTCCCCCTCAGCACACCCCCTCCCTCCTTTCCTTCACTGCAAGTGTGATGGTTCTGAATGCACTATGGCCATGTGTACCCAGTTCTGANTGGTGGGTGCTCTGTACAGTGTCTTGATCTCTCATGGGAGAACTCTGCAGTTTAGTAGTCAATCCTCAAATGGACTGTGTAGGGTCTGGGGCATTGCACCATGTGTGGTAAGGGAGTGTCGTCATTCAGGCCTGTGGGGTATCATGGGGTGTGATCACATGGAGTAGGGAGACTCTCTGGTGGATCTGTGGTCACCATGTGGGGTGTCTAGAAACATGAGGGATACAACCTGCCTGCACTTCTCACTGGGCATCCTCACTTCTGANAGCCACTTCCNGCTGTGACCGCCCTGGTGATGACTCTTTGAGAGGTCTGGCCTAGGGCTCTCTTCTTGGCTCCAGGCGGCCCTCTTTGTTTTTCTTAATCCTTGGCTTAATGTGATCTCATAGTACAGAGACATGGAGGTCAGGTCAGGTGATTATACTCAGAAGACAAGAGCAATCAATGCATCCACCCCCAGCCAGACCCTCGACTTGGTCTTAGTTCCTTGGGTGACTTATCTGCCCAGACCACTTGCTCACTCTACCATTTTGGCANCATGGTTNCTTGGATGATAGCCTTTCATCAGTCTTTCAGGCTTAGCAGGGCCAGCTGATGTCTGGTTCAGGAAGAGGGGTCTGGGATACCTCTCCAGCCTGTTCTGCCAGTTGCATTGGAGGTGCCAGGAGATGAAGCAGTACCTGGGGGGCAGGCTTTGGGGCCAGCTCTCAGCCTGCTCTGGCACCTACCTTCTCCACTGGTTCCTGGTTATGTATAAATGTCTCTTTCTCTACACAGCTGAGCTAATTTCTCCTCAGTTTTGGGACCTTTGTATAGAATGAGGCAGGTAGAAACANGCATGGTGGCTGTGGTAACCGCCTCCNAATCTCTCTCTCTTTTTCTTTTTTTGGTTTTTCGAGACAGAGTTTCTCAACGTAACAGTTCTGGCTCTCCTGGAACTCACTTTGTAGACCAGGCTGGCCTTGAACTCACAGAGATCCANCTGCCTCTGCTGGGATTAAAGGTGTGCACCACCACACCTGGCACCTCTGCATATCTTAAGGCAGAACATCCATCAGGCTAATCAGAGGAAGGTCAGCAGACTTGCCCTGAGTCCCGGTGCTGTATCCTGGCCCTGGTAGAAGCTCAGCCTCACTCAGTCCTGGTAAACGCTCCATCTGGCTGTGCCTTCCTGGATCCCTCCTCACTCTCTTCCCTGCCTTGGTCCTCTGTTCAGCAGCTGGTCACTGGCTTGGCTGGAGGCAGTATGGGTGAAGGCTGAGAGGCCCCATCATGTGCCCCAATTATGTGGCATAAACCCAACTCCTNGTGAGAAATGGATGGAGTCTAGCCTGACTTTCAGTTCCCATCATAGCAGCTGTATAGACCCAGATGGTGACTGGAGACGCCTACCCAAAGGGACCCCTGGGCTCTGGAAGCCCAGTCAGGCCTTAGCTGCACTTTGGAGAATGCAGCCTTGTAGGTTCTGGGCGGCCCTGCTTATCCGGAAGCAAAGGAAAAAAATCTCACCCAACTGGTTTGCCTGGCCCCCAGGTCCTGGGCTGTGCCTGGACCAGCATGCACCCAGCAGCCCTTTGCTTTCTGGGAGTGTGGAGCACTGGGTCTCTATAGCAGCAAAGTGCTCAGTGGTGCTTGTCTGGCTGGTGTTTTGGTTTTGTAAGGACTTNATAAACAGGGAGAGGAGGTTCCTGCCAGGCGGGTCAAGTGCTCATCAGTGAGCCGAGCTGGTGTTTGCAGCTAGAACNTCCTGCTGAATGAATTGGGGTCCCCTGGTGGACAAATGTGCTTTGCAGTGTCCCTAGTGCTCTTGGAGTTAAGCCCTTCCAGCTTGCACAGGNGGGGAACCTGGGGGACCTGGCCCTCCCTAGCAGAAGCTGTTGAAATGCTGATGGGGAGATCCAGTGAAGGGCNTAATTGCTNGCCTGGGCGTTTGAAAGCAGGAAGCTGCCCAGGGATAGAGCTCAGGTAGGAGAGGCCTGATGGAGAAGGTCCGCTTCCAGGTCCAGCTCACTGGCAGGCCATGTCTGGCCCTGCAACTACCTGAAGACAGCTGTCTTGGGACAGCAGTTCTTTAGAATTTGGGGTGTCTGTGCCACTCTCACATGTGCTGGGAGCCATCATAGNAAGCACAGCCACATGTTCCCTTCCAAAGGCACTGAGCTCAGTATCCCACCCCCAGAGACCCTGTACTCACTTGACAGATGGCTGAAGGACNAGCTGAGGGGGCTTGGTGTGGACACCCTGCACACTGGACCTGGACNNGGGGTAGGGGGTCGNGTGGGGAGGGCCCTTATCAAGGACTTTCCTGGGACATGGTGTCATTTATCAGACNCAATGACTCNTTCAAGTAAGTCCTGATCCAGATGTNCAGGCTAGGCTGCCCCCACTCCATNCANGCATGAGGATCCCAGTTTCCTTGTGTACCATGGGGTGACAATGGCACCTGTCTTGTGGATGAGTGAGAGGTATAGCAACACTATGGGCTTAGGAATGAACTTGTAGACAGCTTTGGAGGTGACACCATACCTTCTCCAGCTAGGCACTGGGGTTGTTTACTCAGGGGCTCTGGTGTAAGTTTAGTGATTGGGACAGGAAGCTCTTGGGGATTCTTGTGTGGAAGTAGGGCCTCTACCCCTGGTTGGACAGGGCAGGTTTCTGCTACCACCCATGATGCTACCTGGAGCCATGTAGAAGCTGACCACCCAACTTTGTCCTCCATATGAGTGGGTGCTCCCCAAGTGGANAGCTTGACTTTACCTACCTCCCAGACCAGCAAAAACTGAAAAGGGTTGGTTTGAGTCCACATTCTCGAAGCTGTGATACTTCCTCTCTAGCCCCTGGTCCTGTCTTCCTCCTCTAGCTAGTGTGTCTGTTACCCACCCTGCAAATACTTAATTGGATATGGGCTAGCAGGGTGGGTAGAATCCTGGAGACATCTGTGAGTCACAGTTCCCAAATAACATGTCATAATCACACAGGCATTCTCCAGGAAGGAAGGGACAAGGGATTTGAAGTAGATCATACGGTGGGAACCCAGACCTACACTGTTATCTGGGAGGACTTCCTGGAGAAGGTGACTTGAGATCTAAATGAGATGTAGGGGATTGTGGGAGGTGGTTCCAGGGCAGACCCTGTTCCAGGTGCTGCAGACTCTGGCCTGACTCCAGAAACAATGGTGCCTGAAATACAGGGCTCGGAGCAGTGAGCAGATCCAGTCATTTGTGCTGAAACAAGTTGGGGAGAGTGGGCAGCGTATGGTGTTAACTCATCAGACAAGAGGGTGTTACCCCTCCCTGCCCCACAATACTGACCTCAAAGTGACCCTCGTGGGCTAATGGTGACAAAGTGACCAAGGCCTGGCTTAAAGTGTCTCTAGTGGAAAGCTCAGAGCCCTGGTACCAGAGGCTAAAGGTGAGGGGTATTCAATATGACATTGGTGGGCACAGTACTGTGGGAGACAGAGTAGGAAGGAGGGCCTTGCTATGGCTGGTAAGGCTCTATTCAGGACCTCAGTGAGGAGGGATGTTGTGGGGAGTGATAAGGGAGTGTCACCATGGAAGCAGGAAGAGGGTCAAGTAGAGAGTGAGCTGACTACCCCCAAGGACAGGAAGCCATATAAGATCAGGAGGGCTCAGGGCTGACAGCAATGGGATGGGGCCTTGCCCACCCTGTACCACAGCACTCTTAAGAGGTANAGCATACCTGCCCTGGTGTCCTGGGAGCTACAACAGTTGATGGTGCCTCTTTTCTNTTTTCTGGAGTGCCCAGGCGATCTGTGGACAGAGGCACAGAGTTGGCAGGTAGCCAGCACAGTGCTTGGCTGCTGTGTGGACTGGAAGTTATGTCACTTCCCTACAAGGAAGATGGGGTACCATCCCAGGACCTAGCCCCTAGGACAGTGGAGACATCACAGGCCCCAGACATGAGAGCATCCAGGCCTCAACTTTGGATGGCCAGACTGCTGGGTTGAAAGCTTTCCCAAGGAGTACAGCATACCCATGTCCTGGGTGTTCCCCTTTGCTGGCGCTCATCCTCCCTAGAGTCAGTTTGTCCTGTGGCCATGGTAACAGACTGCCACAAAGTGGGGCTTACAAACATCCCCATGTCCTTTAGAGTCAGAGGTCTGAAATCAAGGGTTGAGCTCAACTGGGTCCCTCTGAAAGCTGGGGAGGGTAGCCAACTCTCCAGCTCCTGGCGGCTTCAGATGCTCCTGGCTGTGGCCATGTCCCTCTAGTTTGCCTCCATAATCTTGGAGCTTCCTTCTCTTNTTCAGTGTGGTTGTCCTGCCTTTCTGACAAGGACCCATAATGACTTTGGGGGCCCAACTGCATAGATAAGTATAATCATCTCAGAAATATCTAATTGGGTTATATCTGCAGAAGTATGTCCTAGAAGCTGACATGCCCAGGTTCCAGAGACTAGGGTCTAGGTCTGTGGGGTACTAGCCACCTCTCACTCAACCATCCCCTTCAGTCAACATTCCCGGTTTATTGTTTGTCGGAGTACCTGCACACACTGTCTGTGCCCAGCCTCTCGTGTAGCAAGGGAAGGCTGAGCTTCAAGGATAGACCGGCCCAGGGCCCACAGAGGCAGCAAGGGTCACTACCTCTGTACCCCACAACACCAGCCTGATTGTACAGTAGCACCTGCAAAGANCCATTATGTTGTGGAGCTCCAGGGGCGTCTGTGCTGTGAGGGAAGGAACTGTTGTTCCAGAAAGATCTGTCTGTGAAGGCGTTTGAGACAGCCAGTTCAGGGAACATCATGGACCCTCTCGCCTTCCTGCTTCTTGACATTTATTTCTCCTGGGAAAGTAGATATTGTCAGGATCCAGTCTATTGCAGGTGCTAGTGTACTGTGCCTGCTGGGTGGCGAGGAAAACATGCCCCCAGATCCCAAGTGCACTGTGCACCAACCCCCAACACCGCAGTGTCGCCCCCACCCAGACTTTGAACAGCATCCCTCAGTGGAACACACCAAACCAGCTCTTTCTTCTAGCACTTGTGCTCCCCTGATGGGTTGTCAGCTGACTTCTGCGTTGCTTTCAGGGAATTCAGGTCCTCTGGGAAGGTGGTAATTATTTTGTTCCAGAAGGAAACTAAGGCCTATAATTCCAGGCCTTCTACAGGGGCTCAGGCCTTCCCACCCACTGGCTCCCAGTGGCCTGTCCCTGCCACTGCCACTGGGTATCGTGTGGGAGCCTGCAGGCAGGCAGGCAGGCAGACAGGACAGTTCAGGGCAGGTAAGTGGGAAGAGCAGGTGTTAAAGTGTCTGGGGGCATCATGAGCCCTGTCCAGAGCCTCTGAATGTTCCTGCCTGTCTGAACCTTTTGGCCTAAGTACTGCCTGTTTTCTGTTGAGAGGCCATGGTCTCAACACCCATCTCTGTATGTTAGTCTCTCACCCTACCTGCTTTGGGCTTCATCTTGTAGACCCCTCCTTGGACTGCTCATCAANAAGTTACTCTTTGGTCAGTCAAGGTGCGAACTTGAGGCTGTCACAAAACCGGCTATCTATAGAGAATATTTCCAGTCCCCACCACTGGTGGTGGTCTTGAGGCTCACCTAGTCACTGGTGAGCTGACTGTGTCATCCTTCCCCAACCATGCGTGTTCTCCCCTCTCGGGCTCAGTGCCTATCCAGCAAGGCCTGGCTAAACAATGGGTAGATTCCTGTCAGACTGGTGGGGCAGATGTCCAGTGACTCAGGAGCTGCATCCCAAGCCAGTGTTCCCTAACAGCATAGTGCTTGTCAACATGTCTCATTGCTTCCGGCCAGCAAGAGCTACTCTGCTGCTGAGATTGTCCACCCTAGGTCACTTGCCCCATCAGCCCCAGGCCTTCAGTGACCATGGCATCTGGTAGCAGCCCTGCTTCCTGCCACACCCAACATCTCACTCTGGTACTCTATATTTTCTGGCCAGGCCTGAGGCCCTCAAACTTCCTGAGAGTCCAGGCCTGGGTCCAGGCTGCTCAATGCTCCTGGCTTGCTCTTGCTCCTGAGCTGTTTACTGGCTTCTCGTGTTAACACTGGGAGTTACTTTTTTTTTCTTATAGCAAAGCTTGGACTCCTAGTGGTATTATAATAATACAATTACTAATTTTATATATGCAAAACTTAATTGCTTTTGGTAATGCATGTTATGCATATCTTTTACTGCATTACAACGCAATATGATAGTTTTAGGATATACGATCACTAATGCCATCCACCAGGAGGGCTGGCCACCAAGGTTGCCCAATGATAGATAACACAACCGTCTAGGACCTCCACATTCCTATGTTTCAACGGCCTTGAGGACAATTCCGCTCTGAGTCAAGTTGTGACACAAACATGGCAACACAGGGTTATTTCACTTGCATTCATTACTGTATTTTTAAAATCTAGCTGTGTCTTGTCATGCTGTGAGCATTTCTGCTTGGCATCCCTCATGGTCCCTCCTGACCCTCTCAGAGTCAGCATCCTAGTCTGGGAGGCTTGTCCCTCTGATTTTTGCATAAGCAAGCTCATAAACACTAGCCCCTGAGGGCTGAGCAGTGACAAACAGCAACTTCTTCCGGGTTATTCCTGTCCTTTCTTTCGGGAGCCGAAGGGTGAGTCCTCTAGGTTTCTTAGCTATGGAGAAGACTAGGTCTGCAGGGTGGGATGGGCTGGGGTAGGAAGAGTCTGATGTTCTATAGGTTTCTGGGGAGGCCTGATATTCTAGGGTGTCAGCAACCCAGGGCCGCTAAGCTTGCTCTGCCATGGTGGTCACAGTGCTGGTAAGGGGCCAGTCCCTGAGAGTGGGAGGGGAAAGGCTTCTTTGAAGGCCACAGTTGTGAAGAAAGGGAGGCCGAGGCCAGCAGCCGGCTCCTCTCAAAGCTTGCTGTTCTTTTCCCCCAATGAAGGTTTCTACTGCTGGATGTTTTAAGGGCATTTCCAAAGGTCAGGCCATGGTGACAAGAGAGACTTGGTTTTAATTGTCTCCCAGGGCTGAGGGGTTTTTTTTGTTTTTTGTTTGTTTTTTCAGTAAAGCATGGCCTCAATATGAGCCCCCCCCCCAGGTTTATAGTCATGCTCCCCACCCCCGACCTCCAACTATACCTGTTAGATCTGCACAGACCCTAGCCAGACCTTACAGGCATGCCAAGGCCATTCAGATATCTGGGACTCCCAACCCACAGTGGCTCTCTCTCCTCACATGTGTTCCAGCCTGGATGTAGGTCAGCCTGTGGGGCCAGGGTAGGTGAGAATGCTGGGCACCAAGAAGGATGTGTGGTATATTTATGGGCCACCTTTACTTTGCTTCTGGGGTGATGGGAGAGGCTCCTTCCCCCAGGACCTGTTTGCATGTGGCCTTCTAACTAACATAACACATCTTGATGAGTTGAGTTCCTCCTTTGACTCTCAAAAGCTTCCAGGGGCCCAGAGAACCAAGGTCCCTTCGGTTCTGCACATTGCTGAGCTGCTGCAATTGTTCAGTGTGTACAGTGTGTACATAGAGGCATGCACGCAAACATGCATGCAGAGGACCCCTTTATGCCTTCTGTGGTGGGACCACAGGTAGTTGCCACACCCATCTGGGTGCTGTGGCTCCAAACTCCAATCCTCAAATTTGCACAGCAAGTCTCTCTAGCCCCTGNTTTCTAGATTTTTCCAGGTTAGGCATTCCCTATACTCTTTTTCCTAGGGAAGACAGGGATTTGGTGCTCTCTGAGCATTCTTCCCCATCAGCATNTTCAGAGACTTGGCTTGCTGAACGGGAGTCGGGGTTTGTGTTGAGTAAAGGGAAGCCATCGTGCAGATCATACAAGATTCTTTCTGCTCTCCGAACTTGGCTGTGGCCCTACTTCCTGCCTGATTTGCTTTATAGTCCTGCTGCCTGCCTATCTGCAGCTCTGAAGAGAAGTCCTTCAGTGCCTCAGACATGTTAGGTATCCATTTTAGCTTAAGACTGCTGCATTGACACATTTCTCCAAAACACCTCAGCTAAGCACAAGGCTTACAGATGTCTGTGCTCACTGGGTAGTAGCAGTGGTCAAGCCTGGAGCTGCAGAATGGCTGTATCCATAAGCCAGACACCTGGGGCTGGTGCCATACCCCCTCACCATCTACACACACACACACACACATCATCATCATCATCATCATCATCATCATCATCATCAATGTTCAGGTCTGCCCTCCCTCACCCCAGGGACAGAGGACATGTCCTGGTGAATGGGGGACTCAGGATTCCCTCTGCAATGAACTCATTGCTGGAACAGCAGACTTTCCCCCACAGTGTCCCAGTGTTCAGCCCTCCTACTGGACTTGGCTGATCCTGTGGTCAAAGCCTCCCACCATCCAAGATCCTCTACTTTCCTCAGGCATGGCTAAGTCATGGGCACCAGAAGTTGTGAGAACAAGAGAGGTATAGTTCACCAGCCTGGTGAGGGCTGGTGGGGAAACTGAGCAGCCTTTAGGGAGTCAGCAAAGCCATAGAGCCCAAGACTGAGAAGACACTGATACAAACATGCAAGTGCTTGAACTCTCTAGGGTCCTGTTCCCTACAACTGACCCTTAGTAACATCTCCCTTTTCTGCTTCTCTCAAGGTCACCGACAATGATGGTGGAGCTGCTGTCCTGGAACTTCTGTCAAGGGGCCCATGTGTCTCTGGCTGGCTGTGTGCAGAAACATGCTGGGCACAGTGGTCAGCCTGACTCTGGGTCCCCAGAGGAGCAGATGTGCATGGGGAGGAGCCAAGCTCAGGGCACCTGGCTCCTCTCGGCTGAATGTATCTGTTCCCATGATTCAGGCTTCGGCATTCCTAGCTGAGAAGTGTCCTGGAGCTTAGTGACATGTTTGCTGCCTTGTGTGTTAGCAGCTGCCAGGCTTAGGCACCCTCAAACAGAAACAGGGCCTTCTGCCCAGCCTGTGAGACTTCTGAGTGGGTGCTGGGCATAGCTACAGGGCACCCTCCTGGGCCTGGCCTCGGCTATTCAGCTAGAGCCACTGCAGGCTTGAGGAAACCAAATTGCACGTATGGGATTCTTCTCCAGCCCTTGGGTATAGGGTCTCTGTGCACTTGAGTCAGGAATCTAGCTGCGTCTCCTCCACATTCCACTCAAAGCATGGGTCCCTGGGCTCCCAGCCCCGGCCGGCAAGGCCGCCTAGATCTGAGATGCTGCTATGTCACCTACTGTGAGGAGGAGAGGGAGGGAAAGGGCAGAACTGAAAACAGGCCTCAGGTTAGGACATACCAGCTCTGCCCTGTGAGGCCACATTCCTTTCCCCTCTGTCACTTTCCAGACCAAAAAGAAAACAGAAAGAAAAGAAAACTGTCTCTGCCCCTTTGTTTAAGCGTGAAGAGGAATAAACAGGAGTCTGTGTTGAGGCTCTTGCCTGAATAGCCTCAAAACTGCACCTGCCTGACCTGTGAGAGAGGCTACAGTCCTCTGATGGGGTGAAGAAGGGCCTCGGCCACCCCTGTGCAGGTGGCACTGTGCCCATTGTATTGCTCACTCACAGTCACCTGATGGCATGCAAATCTGAAGCAGGCGCCACTCTTTGCTCCAAGTGGTGGCTTCAGTCTCCTGCCTCAGGCCTCCCTCCTGGTTTTCTGGTCCACCCTGAGTCCCTCAGGCAGAGGCTTGGGCCTGGAATGGTTTGCTCTTTCCTCCTACGGAGCCTTCTGTCTCCCCTTTCTCCCTTTGCTCAATTAGAGTTAAAGGATGTCCTGGGATTGCAGTAGTGGCTTTTCCTGTTCCTGATTTTAATGGAAAATATTCTGGGTGTTGAGGGTGTCATAGCCCTCAGGAGGAACCTGTGGGCAAGATGGGAGCACTGGTTGCCTTCAAGGTCTTCTCCAGGCACAGGAGGAGGGGCTTGATGCAGATCCATTACTTGACTAGCCCAAGGGCTGCTCTGTGTCCTGAGGTTCTTGGATCTGCTCTTTGGAGTCGGGTTTTGGAGTTGTTTTCCCAACTTTTTGTAGCATCAAAGCCTTCTCCACATTCAAGCCCCTCCAGGAAGAAGTGATACCAGGCACTTGTCCCCAAGACCCTATACATACACCATCTCTCTATTTTCAGGGTCTCTCCCTGCCATCCTGGAGGCTCTTGTGTCAGGAGGGATGTGTCTTGGTGAATGGGAGATTCTGGGGTTCCTTGTGCAGTCAGTTTGTGGCTAGAGCAACAGAGCTCTCCCTAGCACCCCAGGGTCTGGCCCTGGGAACCTTTGCAAATGCATACGTAGAGGTGGGGACCTTGTACGAGAGGGGGCTTTGGAGGAATGAGAGCAGTCAGCCTTGCCTTTGTGCCCCCACCACCCCTGTTCTGACTAGTCTGAGAGAGGAGGGTGGAAGAGCCACCCGACAGCTGTTTCCTGGGCACGGCTTCCCCACATCTGTCCTACAACCTAGGAAGAGTGGGTTTTAGCCTCTGGCCAACCAGGGGCCCTGCAGTCACATGCTCTACCACGTCCTTAGTTAATAGACTTCCTCTCAGGGGTTCCCCAGGAAAAGCTGAGCTGGGGAATTCATGTTTCCAACTATCTTGAGCCAAGTGGACCCTGCCATCTGGGGCCCGGGACAGAGATTTGTCTCTGTCTGGGCAGGAGGGTGGGGATATATGTGAAGCAAACAGAACCAAGTAGACTGTGTCTGTGCTTTGTTTGTGGACTGCATTCTACCTACCTCTTCAAGAGTTGGTGTGGTAGGCAGAGACAGAAGGATCTAACAGCGAGGTCCAGGCCAGCCAGGGCTACATAACGCTGTCTCAGA
>LZPO01007951.1:625451-675500 GCA_001675575.1 Neotoma lepida
TTCAGCAGAGTTAAGCTGTTTTGTGCCCCAGAAACCCAAAGAAGCTTCCAGAGCTGACCAATACCCAGCCAGAAGGAGGGGCTGTGGCGGGAGGGGGAGCTGCCCACAGGTCTGATCCAGGACTGACTTCCTCCTCCCACAGCCTCTGTGGATTCAAGGAAGATTCGGTGGCCCCTCCTGCTCTTCCTAGGACTATGGCTGCTACTGTCACCAGCCCAGGCTCCCTTCCTGCCCGCCCCGCTCCAGAGGCGCCAACCAGGCTCTGCCCCAGCTGGTTTATTTTTAGCTCCTGCCCTGCCTGACACTGCCTGGGGTTTTGCACTGGGATCTACCCGAAGCCCTTCCTAGGGCGGGCAGGCTCTGACCACCGTAGGGCACAGGGAGGGCTTCCTTCCTTGTGATTCCAGGAAGTGGCAGGAAGAGTGGGATTCCTGACCTTCCTGACCAACAGAGAGGTGGAGCCTGGGAGTGGGGCCCGATGAAGCCCAGAGCAGAACAGATTCAGTGTCCACAGCTAAAGNGGACAGTGGAGGCTGAGGAGTGGAATGTCAGTCTGAAGAGAGCAGGGAGGAGCAGTCACAGCGTGAGGCCTAGTCTGTAGGGCATAAGTGGGAATCAGAAGTTGGGACCATAGAAGTCTGAGGGTGGACATTAGGACAGAGAGGTAGCTGCCCATAGAACAAGGGTCATGTGATGATTGGACTATACAGGAGACATGATAGCAAGGCCCATGTGGTGGTAGTGATGGGCTAGTCCCAGGTCGTAGGGAAGAAGAGGGATTGGGGCAGGCGGGCCTGAGATGTCCAGGGTTTCTGGAGCACAGGACTGGCTCCTGATGCCCCCAAACCTTGCAGAAGGGTTACACCCTTGCACAGGAGAGGGTTTGGGAGATGAGTGCACAAACGGCAGGATGCACATTCAGCAAGGCCTACTCTAGGAAAGATCTATATAAGTCANACAGCTCNTCAAGAAGGTCCCCAGAAGATCAGTGGGAAGCCACAAAAAGCATGTCCACCTTCTTCTGTCTTGCGTGGAACGGGAAGGCCAGAACTAAGCAGGTGGCACAAGNGGTGAAGACACCANCCCATGGGGGCCCTGGATGGACCTTGTCAAGTATGAGTCTTTCCTGGTAGCCACTCACCACAGAGGTCCCTCCCNACCATTTGAGGGGCTTGCTGAATGGCTGGTACAATGAGTGGGTTTTATTTAGTGTGTTCACAGACCGACATACACAATACTATAACCTACTTGAGGATATCATCATGTCCTCTGAAGGAAAATCCATACTTTTTAACTATTTTACCCCCAGACCCTAATGACCACTACTCTGACTTCTGCTACAAGAGTCATTCTACCCTAGACATTCATGTCCTGTGTCCATGGAGTCACACTGCTCATGATTTGGGTCTTCATTCCCTGAGTGTGTTACCAAGGTTCATCCGTGTTAGCTGTACACTCATGCTCCATCCTTTCTAAGGCTGAATAAGGCTCTGTCATGTGGGAGTACCACATTTCACAATAAGATTTTTGTTGTTTTGGGTTGGTGTTTTTCCAAAGTGATAGAAATTGAACCCAGGGCCATGCACAGGCTGGGAAAGTCCTTTATCTCTGATG
The DNA here is from genome assembly GCA_001675575.1 of Neotoma lepida. NCBI lineage: Eukaryota > Metazoa > Chordata > Mammalia > Rodentia > Cricetidae > Neotoma > Neotoma lepida. The sequence continues at coordinate 627,066 of LZPO01007951.1, forward strand.
TGCCTCCACAACATCCCATTCTGCTGACCCAACAGCCCATCTATTGATAGACCTTGCACCATTGTGAATAAAAGCTGCCGAGAACNCTGTTGCATGGGTTTCTGTGTGGACACGGGTTTGTATATGGTTGCTGGGTCCTGGGGGTCACAGATACGGGTCAATTTTAGACAAGAGCCATGATGGTGACTTATAGTGACAGGTGAGCCACTGTGGCCAGCTACCAGCTCTATTAAGACAAGGTCAGGATGGAGCTATACCTTGGCTCCAAGGCCTCACTTGGGCTTCCTCTCTCCTGTCCAGACTTGGAGGCATCCAGCCCATACCACCAGATTAGCTGTTAAGGGTGGTCACTAGGGATGGTAACCCTAGCAGGAGGCCCAGCCAAGTACTCCAGATATTCCTGCTGCAGACATGCTGTTCAGAGTGTCTTAGAGCAAGTGCTGAGGCAGGAGGTACAGTCCTGCATCATGTCCTGGGTTCANGGTAGCATGCTTTTGGGATGGCACCCAGGACGGCACTAGATTCAGAGTCATCGCCTTCCTTGCACTGAGCTTCCCCTTGTGCTTGCAGTTTGGGGACGGACAGCCCATGCACTCCCAGCCTCTGCAGTGAACGTGAAGCAGGCAGAGTCTGAGCACATGGTACCTACTGCATTAAGCACCATCCACAGTGGCCCTGATNTGTCTTCTCCTGCCTGTAATTTTATCACATGTGGTTTGGGTTCTGCAGAAGGTGAGGCGCAGGGCTGCTCTCAGCCTGGCAACGGACTGGTTGTAAGTATTCCGTCTTACACGTTGTTCCCTAGAGCTCCTGCTAACTGGCAGCATTCCTACAAACAACAGGCCTCTTCTTGGCTTGGCAGCCTCCTCCTCGCATATTGTANGTTTTCCTCTGAAATATTTAATGTGCTAAAGCCTAGCTTCAATCACATCAGCTCTAGAGCAGACTAATCACTTAGCCTGATTGTTGAGCTGCATTTGGTTCTGGGATTTTAAAACATGGAAGAAAAACAACCCTACCAAGCAAGCTATACATCCACAGCCTGCTGCGCAGCTGATCTTTCATGGGAAAATGTACTGCCCTCTCTGGGGCTTTGTGGTTGGGTTAGTGTTTNCTGGGAGTGAAAATTGTTTTACCCACCAGCTCAGTGCCTAGAATGTTGGATAGATGTTAATTATGTTATCGATGCCAAAATTGGAACTACCTTGCCTCTTCCCAGAGTTGAGCTTTTTGGTTTAATTACTGTAATTGTGATGGCTGAAACTGAAACACGTGTGCGTTCAGAATGGGAAACACTGATGTTGAAAAGCAATTTCAGATCTGTGTAGCTGGAGCTAGAGCATAGCAGGTGTGTCAAAGAGCAGGGCTGCTGGCTGATTCTGGCACGTGTGGGGGGGGAGGGGGTAGTGTGACAGTGCCTTCCACGCATGCCCACGGGTGTTTATAACTATGTTGTGTTTATAACTGGCAGTGATTTCCCATATGCAGTGACTCCATGATTTCCAGCCCTATTCCTTAAATGTGGAGGCAAACGCAATCTGTTCCGGCAGGCATGGGCTGCAGGTCAATTGGTGGTGGACTTGCTGGCCTGGCCCAGGGCCTCTTTCNCAGACCCCTGCATTGCTCCAAGGTGGTATTTGGGGCAGGGGCTGCTTTGGCAGTCAAGAGATCTTTTTATTTTACAATTAATAGATGCAAAAAAGGTAATAGGCTTAATATTTTAGAGTCGTCCTTGATTTATACAAAGTTAACTAATAGTTGGAGAGTCCCACATATTTTTCGTGGTTCCCNTGTCCTTCACTTCTGGCAGTAGGGTGACTTGTCTGGCAGAGCTGCTATGGACACTGTTACTGAGCCGTCCCCTTACCACATGAGAGTGGACTCTTGGAGCTGCACTGTCACATTTCCATTGCAGCATCATAGACAAGCCTCTGTCCACAAATTCTGCAATCCACTGTTTCAAGTGAACGAACACACAACGCCACGAAGAGCTCCAGTTACAGTGGCACATTTGCTAAAACATCAACATCACAGGTGTGGGGAATAGCGATGTGTTTACTCCAGGGTGCACTGGATAGCAAAGGCCCATGTTCGACAGACCATCCCTGTGGCTTTGAGGCTGGAGTGAGAGTGGACACTTGAAATACTCAAGACAACTATAAAATCAGGTGACCGCATGTTATCTACTGGAAACAAAGTTCCAAGGTTGCTAATATTCTCAAGTGAAGGAAATGACTATTTGAGTCAGAAATCAGTGAACATAAAATGTTAGTTTTCCTTGTCCAAGTTCCTAGTCCCCATGGATTAAGTCTCTATAGACATATGGCAATATTGTGAATCAGAAGAAATAAAATGCTAACAGGGATAAAAAAAATGTGTTTTCAAAATCAAACATGCTGTTTTTGAAACTCCACCTTCATTAGCACCGGGTGGGCTTTGACTGCTGTCTGCACAATGGCTCAGTGAATTCACTGATCCACCCTGAGAAAAAGCGGATTGATTAGGAGAAGCTGATTAAGCTCTGCAGAAGGGGGTGTGATTAATGCCTACTCACATAGCAAACAGGATGGTTACATTTCACTGTCTTCCTGTGACTCAGAGTCAGTGGCTAAGAGCTCCAAGACGCAAAGGGAGAAATCCATTCCAGGGACCCCAGGCATCACAAGCATCAGGGGTCACTGGCAGACGCATACTGGAGGCCTAAGAAGTTGGTTGCAGGTCCTCCACCACCATCAGCATCATCATTATCTTCATCTTCACCACTATCATCAGAACCATTGTTTTATCACCATCAGCACCTCCATCATCTTCACTAACACCNTCACATCATAATCACCTCTAACATCATCTTCATTAGCACTTTCAACTCTACCACCATCATCATAACCATCATCTTCACCACCACCATCTTCACCACCATCATCTTCAACTTAACCACTATCACAACCATCTTCATGTCTTCATCATCACCACCATCATGACCATGACCTTTATCATTGTCATAGTCACTGTCATTACTGCTGGCAAGCCAGGTAGATGAAGTGGGTCGGGCCTGGGCCTGGCTCCTATTCATTAAGTCCCCCAGGTAGAGCAGTGTGACTGTGTGAATTGACGTACAGCTCCAGAGGAGGGAGAATGCTGCTGTAGATAGNAAGTGAGACTTGAGGAAAAGGAACCTTGACAGGGTGGCCTTGAGAGTCCTGCNGGCACTAGGCATCCTTGTTCTCCGTGTTGTTTCAGACTGTGCAGTTGCCCGGGGCCTCCATGTTCTGCCCTCCCAGGTCCTCTCCTGCTCTCTCCTACTCAATTCATTCTGCATTTTCTAACCTTGTTGTTTTAACTCTCTCCCTCTAAGGAGCACATACACTCCCTGCCCCCTGCTGATCTTAGAACTCAGGGTCAGCCAGAGCCGGGGGTTGGCACCCAGCGCAGGAAGAAAACAGAGTTGTAATTCTGCCTATAAATGTCCCCATCCCTTTTCTGGTGACCCATATTCCATCCACACACATCCTTGGCTTGAGGAGGCCCTGGGGATCAGATATGCCAAAGACCCCCTCTAGTAAAAAGGGTGGAGTCTACCGCATGCTCATTCCAGCCTTCCATGATTATCATTCTGACCATCCAGTGCTCGCCAGTGTCCAGGCCTCCTGGAAGCTATCCCTATGCCCTACAGAAAGCCCCAATGGCAGGCCCTGACATAATTTGTACCCTGTAGCTTGGCAACCATGGGATAGAGTGGGCATCCTGTCAACATTCCTAGGACTCTCTCTCATCCTCCTGGGCCTGCCTGGTCTCCACCAGCATGTGAACCCACACTTAAAGTTACTCTGGGGCAAAACTGGGAATGAGGTTCTGGTCAGGACCCTCCCCAAGGCTGTTAGTTCCTTTCTGCATGTGCTGGGCCTCATAGCTCTCCACCCTCATCCTGTTCCTTCTGGGCAAGCTGGGCTCTAGGGCTCACTTTCTTCAGCTCCTCCTTTCCATGGCTGTTTTTGTTTGTTTTGTTTTTGTTTTTGTTTTGTTTTGTTATCTCCAGTATAACAGGTGTTTCATGCCCCAAAGCACTCTGTGGGCACTGCAGACCAGAATGGAGGTGGGAAGAGAGTGCCCATACCAGCTTTCTTCTTCAGGGTGCCAAGGGTAGCAAAACTTTGGGCTTAAAGGAGTGATACTTGTCTGCTTGGGTCCTTGGGTGAGCATTTCCTCTTCATCTGGCACATCCTCTGTAGTTTGAGCTCCAGATAGGCTCTGAGCTCATCCAGCATGTGCCCTAAGCCTCCCCAGGCTCTGCAAGACATGGTGGTGACAGCGTTCCCTAGGAAACTGCAGCTAGCTGCCAGACCAACACGCCTGTGCCCCTTGGGGCTGCAGCGGGTGTAGGCTGGGATGTTCCAGAGGGAAGATGTGTGTCTGTGTGTAGTGGGATGAGGAGTGAGGGGGATGAGGGGGCACACGTGTATGTGTGTCCACAAGTATACTCATGTGAGTATGTGGTACTATATGTGTGAAGCACTCCCATGTGAGCTCTGTATTTGGGATCTTCATGGAGTGCATGTCTGAATGTCTTGGGTCTGTGTCCTGCAAGCCTCCGTATGGATGTGTGAGCTTGTGTGCACTGGGCTTTGGTGTGCCTCTAAATCCATGTGGGTGTATGCATTTTATGTGTCTGTTTGTACATCTGTGTGTACACAGATATATTTGAGGAGCTGTGTATGTGTGTGCAGTGTATTGGGTTTCTAGAATACTCTTGTGTTCTCTCTGCAGGTCTGAGACTTCCTGACTGCAGCCTCATGGGCCCAGAGCCAAGCTTGCTATCCAGCCANCAATGCACCACTCCTGCCCTGGAGCCTTCAAGTAAACTAACTGCCTTTAGCAAACAAGGGGCGTGGGGTGGGTGGCAACAAGCAGGGTCACTAAGGCAAGCACAGACCTGGCTGAGAGCCTTGAAGGTGGTACCACTCTCCCAGGCTGACTAGTTAGCAGCAAGAAGCAATAATGTCTTCAGATTAACCCCCTTCCCTGAGTCCCACCTTCCTCAGGGAAGACAGGATGTAGGCGCAGTGTAAGTATGAAGGAGGTGCCACTGTCAGGGAGGACTTCCTGGGGCAGGCCCCTCCCAGGGTGCCTGAGCAGGAATCAGTGTGGGACCTAGGGAACAGGAAAGGAGGACAGGAGGAGAGAGGGGCTTCCAGGGCTAGTGTTGCAGTTGACACAGGCCTCAGGGAGACAGGTCTCCTCCGTCATCTCCCCAGCCATGTCCTCTGCATTAGAAAATATGAATGTTATGGGAAGCAGGGACAGTGCAGGTGAGCCAGCATCAGTCTTCAGCCATCCCTGAGGATAGGTGAGAAAAAGACCAGGGATTCAGAATGGGGGCAGGCATCACAAGCAGGAGCTATGGTACAGACAATAACAGAGCCACCAAGAGGTTCTTTGGGAGAGGAGCTGCAGCTGGTTGTAGAAGGGTAAAGGCTGACCTGAGCAGAGCCGAGCATCTATGGTAAACACCTCTGTCTCAGGCTCACCTAGAGAAGGCAGTAGTGCCAGGGCCTCAGCTCCTCCTCTGCAGTCCAAACCCCAGTAGAAAAAGCTGAGGAAGCACTGGGGACACCAGGCACAAAGAAAGGGATGGATAGGAAGGGCTCAGGGACCCCAGCCTTCAAAGCTACCAATGGTCGTCTCCCACAGCTCACACTCAGGCCTGAGCTGGGGCTGCTGTGAGGGGTTTAGGGTACCTCCGTAGACAGGATCACGTGCAGGCCTTTGTCCAGTCAGCAGATGTGGGCCCAGTAAAGAAGGAAATGCCTTCCCCACCCCCAGCCAGTGGAGAGCTGGGCCCTAGCCAGGAAGAGTGACAAGCAGGGAAGACAGCGGTCAGGGAATAGGATGGACAGGATCAATCAGACCCTCATTCCATCCACTGCCACCCCATCATACCCTCCCCCACTACCCCGTTTCTGCATCATCCTAAGAGAGGCAAATCTGAATGTTTGATTCATTATATGGTGTTTCCTCTTTGCTGATTGGAATAAGTCTGCTTTAGGAGCAAATGGAAGAATTAAAGCATGCAGAATTTGCATAGTTAAGCTGGGTATGGTGGCACACACTAGTAATCCCAGCAGTCGAAAGATGTGAGGCCAGCCTGGGCTATGTAGTGAGTTCCAAAAGAGTCTGGGTTCCAGAGGGAGAACCTGTCTCAAGGAGAGGGGGCGGGGGGAACTNAAATACTTAACATTAAAATCAACAACCACTTCCCCTTTAAGTGAATATTGGACTAGAGACAAAACGGAAGTCGAGTCAATACTGACAGCTATAAACTGCTCTTACTATTGTGTGCTGCCATCTGGCTAGGGTTAGGGGCCTGTGCTGCCCACTTGGGTGTGTGGTGCCNGCCATAAACCCTGCACCTGTCTGCTGCCCTTACTCGCTCCAGGCAGAACTTATAGGACAGGGCTAGGGAACATCTTCCTGCTGACCTCAGCCAGGACCCCGCAGCTTCTAGCTTCCTCCCCAGAGGGCTCTGCCTCAGGGAATATTTCCTATGGACTTATTGAACAGGACCACCATCAGCTCTAGAGTGCTTCTGTATTTTCCAAAGCCTGATCTTTGTGCATTGTGTCTGGGCATCCTGGATACCTGATTGACATAGGATATGCTAAATGAAGTTGTATCTGGTGGGAAGAAGGGGCTTCTTCTCCTGAAATGGATGCCTGGTGGTGCCCTGTGGGGTGGGGGACTCTAACAGTGTCTGGACTATACATATCTCAGTGTGGGCACCTTGAGCAAGCAGCAAGCAGGCCTGATCATGTGCAGCCAGCAGTGGGTACAATGGCTGCCAGTCACCATTCCCAGGACCTATTATAGTCTGAGCAGGCCTTTATAACTATCCTCATTATTTTGTGATACAATAAATATTAGACCTGAAAAATGATAAACAATAGATTTTTTGTATTTATTTTTTATTATTTTAAATATGTGCATGTGTGTCTATGTGTGGTATTATGCACATGAATGCATGTGCCCACAGAGGTCAGAGGTGTCAGATCTCCCTGGAGCTGGGGTTACAGGCAGTGGTAAGGTGTCTGATGTGGGTGCTGGGAATTGAACTCAGGCCCTTAGGTGCAGTAGTAAGTGCTCTTAACCACTGGACCATCTCTCCAGCACCTAATTCTTTTTTTTTTTTTTTTTTTTTTTGGTAACTCTAGCCTTGGAAGTTCATGACTGAGCCTCAGCTGACCTAATGTCTGGTGAGGCTGCTGTTGCTTCCAGAGGGCATGATCTCACTGGATTCTCAAGCAAGAAAACAGTCAGGAAGGTGGTCTGCATCCCTCCAGGCCCTCTACAGGGGCAGAGCCTGAAGACCTGATTACTTCTAAAGTAAACCTCCCAACAACCTCTTGGGGGTTAAGTTCTGACATGAATTCAGAGTACACCAGTAATCAGTCTGCAGCAGAAACCAGGAGGGTTGATTTCCTGAGTCCTCCATGCTTAGTGTTGAGTCAAACGCTAGTCTAGAGGGCACTGTGGAGACCCTTTAAGAGGGAAGCNGCAGTAGGACCCAACAGCAGAGCCAGACAGACCTCAGGGATCNACTGAGAGAGATTGTTAGATAGCTGCTCCCACAACATGAGCTTTTCCCTACAGGGCTCCTAGCCATTGGAACATCTACTCAACCAGCTGACATTCTGCAGTTGCTGAACAGGGCCTGAGCAGGAGACTCCACGGCACTCAAAAGCAAGGNTCCAGGAAGCCTCTCATTTAGTGTGGATTATGACAGACAGCAAGGGCCCTCAGGGATTCGGATCCCGGGGAACACCCTGCGTGAGTACAGAGTCTGTCATAACTTTTAAATCTCTCCACTCACTTCAAAGTACAGGCCATGTGTCCAGAGCCTCTAAGAACAGAGAAGATGGCGGAAACGTTACCCTAATNCAACCCCAAAGGAGCAGACAGGGTCCGGGCAGCNTTTTGAAGGGGGATCAAGTCCAACAGACACCCTGCTTGTCCCTGAGACAACTGCTTGCTCTACAGCCCAGAGTGTGCCATATCTCAGCCATAGCCTGGGGACAGAACAGGTGGGTGGTATCCAGACAATCCCAAGTATAGGGACAGACACTGAGCNAGCGAGCTTCTCCTCTCTGAGNCCCACAGGGGATATTCCAGATATGCCAGCAGGCCAGGGTAGAGAAGTTCAGAATGTACCCATGACCTCAACTCACCCCAGCCACATACCAGATTCCTGTCNGGAGACATCATGCCCTAATGGGTGATGGCCTCTGTGCACAGGGCTGGGGCTCTGTATGTGCAGCTAGCTTGTTCATTTCAGTATCAGTCCTTCCTGGAGCCACNCTGTGAGGCTACATAGNAANTACCAGGCCTCTTCCTGGAGCCGGGGGGCATCTTTCGTTGCCTNGACAAAATTCCTGTCTTNAATTCCTCCAGCACTTAAGGGAGGGAGGGTTCACTTCAGTTACGGTTTGAGGGACACAGCCCACTGTGGCATGGATGTCATGTCAGCAGGAGCTTGAAGCCACTGGTCACATGGCACCCACAGTNGAGAGACAGAGTNGGGCATGCTAGTGCTCCACTCACTTTCTCTTTTGTATGTAGTCTAGGACCCCAGCCCATGGAATGGCGTTGCCCACAGTAAAGGTGGGTCTTCTCACCTCAATTGACATAACCTAGATAATCNCTTACAGTCATGGCCAGAGGCTGACCTAAGCTAGACAATCTCTCATGGGTGTCCCTAGAGGATTGTCTCCTACGTGAGTCTAGATCCTGTCAAGTTGACAACATTAACTGTCACAGGTAGTGACTGCAGCCATGAAGCACCCTATTCCCAGAAGTGCAGGCCCAAGCTGGTCCTCAGCGATGCCCAGCCCTTCCTGAATGCTGCTTGTGTTGCTCTGTTCTCACTATGAACTTGTAGCTGTTCTTTATAAGCTATCNAGAAGNATAAGGATGGAGCTGAAGAGATGGTTCANTACTTAACAGGNTTTCCTGCTCTTCCAGAGGACACAGGCTCAGCTCCCAGGCTCTGTGATGAGGTGCTAACAACCACCTGTAACTCAAGCTCCCGNGATTTAATGCCAATTTCTGGACTCCTTGGCACCTGCACACACCGAGAACATATTCTTACTGTAAATAAAAATAAATCCTTAAAAAAAGAGAAAACATAACGAAACATTCTAAAAAGAAAATTAAAATTACCCACATTCAACTCACTAGAGATGAAATCAGTTAACCACTTTGGTGTATTTCTTTTGGGGACATGTGTGTGTGTGTGTGTGTGTGTGTGTGTGTGTGTGTGTGAAGGCAGCTAAAACATCTGAGTATAACATCATTTTACTTCAAGCATTGCAGTTTGTTTACACAAACAGGACTGTTTAGGGCAAATCTTAGACTCAGTAGTCCCTGCATCGGCCCCAGTTGGCCATTTGGTTATTTTCTACTGAGTCACCCATTGATGGCCCATCCTTGTTGGAGTGTGACCCTCAGGGACGGTGTCCTAGGTACCTGTCTCTTATACACATCTAGATGTGTATAAGAGACAGGTCCTAGGTACTTCCTGGCTCCAGGTGAAGCCATTTCTAAGGCTCTGGTCTAAAGGACCAGAGGGACTACTAGGAAACATAGATGCTCTGGAAAGACATGCTTGCAGGGAGTGTTTTATCCAAAAAGCAAAGGAAATGGCAGANACGGTGTTGAAATGAGAACCATGACATTTCCCTTTCTCTTCTGGAACATTAAGAGTGACATACGCTCAGTGGAAAAATCACAGGAAAATGTCANTTAAGTAAAAACTATTTCCCTGATCCTCCTACGCTGAGAGTGGCTGTCCTTTCAAGCCCTGTCACCTCCCTCCTTCTTTCTCTTTCAGGAGCGGGGGAGCAATGTGGAGGCTTCAGGCTTCCTTACTTACTAGCCACCAGGTCTTGGCATGTGACTTGAGTTCCCCGAGCCTTGCCCCATTGCAGAAGAGATGTGAAGGGGTTTAAGGAGCCAACTGCAGTGCATTGGTATCCACCTCTCAACCTGTTCTGTCCCCAAATGCCACACAGGAGGCGTCTTCCCACAGAAGCTGATGCTTACCCTGGGCCTTTCTGAGTGACCCCCTGGCATTCCACTGTGTGGGTGCAGAGAGTTATATAACCTGAACTTCCATGGCTGGAAATTTAGATGGCTTTTAGATTTGACTATTATAAGCAATCCCGTGATAAGTGGTCTCCTGGTGGTGAACTGTTTATACTACTAGTCTGTGGCTCTTTCCGGGGACAATCTCCCATCTAGGGAGTTGCAGGTNGTAGGGATGCAGGGACCAGACATCACTGAAACAGTTTGCCTGTGCTTTCTATGTAGACCACTTATAGCATTTTTTTTTCCTCTACCAGCCCTGCTTCTGTCCAGGGCAGAATGTGCATACGTGTGTATGTGCACCACAAACGTTCATGTATATGTGCTGTGGACCTGTGTATTGACTTTTACAGGAATTCAGCACTGAGAAACAGCTGGGAGAGGCACTAACAAAAGATAAAGGGGGGAGCAGGACTTGGTAGGGGAAGCCTCAGACCACCATGAGGGTCTGACAGCAGGGCAGTCAACATGAGGAGAGGTTGGGGAGGGGCACATGTACAACTGCATGGTCAAGTGGGAGCATGCCCAGTGTGGTATTCAGTCCAGGCCAGGGCCTGCTGGGAAGAGTGAGGTCTCAGTACAATGACACTGGATTCCGACGCTTTGCAGGCTGGTAGCTGGCAGTATAGTGGCAGCTGGAAGACAAGTTCTTTTTGAAGGGAAGCTTCACATCTACACAACACTGGGTTAATCCAGTGAGTGCCCTTAGTATGCAAGTCCATGGCTACTCATGAGATAAGCCATGCTGTTTACTGAGCCATTTGACTTCCTCCTGAGAGTCATCCAAAAGGAAAAAAAATCCCTGATGCTTACATTTTCTTATTTATTTATAGGATGCCTTTGTATATTTCTTCTACTTTGGGACAAAACTATTTATTTTAGGAAGCTTAGAAGTTGAGGCGGCATGTGGTGGTTAGATTAACTCAGGCCTTGGGCTCAGCTGTTAGAACAATTTAGTAACTTTTCAGCCACTTTGACCCCTGGAACCTCAGATTTCTTCATTGCCTGTTTGGGTGCTAGCCTGACCAGGCATCGGAGCCAAGAAGGAAGCTGGTATCCTCAGACTGTAGGTAAGAGTGAGTCTACAGGCATAATCTACAGAGGCCAGTTGTGAGCAGCCTCTTTGCTGTTTCATACGCATCTTAGAACTCCAAACAACTCAGATGACATGGGAACTCCTGAAACTCAATGATGTCGCAAAAAATGGGCAAAGGACTTGAGNAGACCTTCACGTCATGGGATGGTGCTCCATCCACTGCAGCTTCCTAGTGGTCCCAGAGCACTTTGGGACCCAGGAAAGTGGAAAGACCAAGCAGGAATATGAGTCACATGGCTTGGGCAGTTGGGTGAGGTCAGAGCACCTTTCTGTGGGCTCCTTGTCCTGTACTGGTCCTGAGACGAAACTCTTTCTGCCAGGATTGTGTGGAGGGTTCTGTTAGGAGCACTTTCGAGTTTTATTCATTCACTCTCATCCTGTGGTGGTAACAGGAAGGGCACATATAGGGACAGTGCAATGGGAAGTATACATTCTTGCTTTACCCATGGGGCGAGGTGTCAATAATAGCAAGGAGGGGCAAAGAGACTTCCAGCAGGATGAGATACACACTCATCTGCCCTGAGCACTGTATTATTTGATCAGCCCAACACATGCTCCAGGCTGTAGGTGACACTGGATGGTGTTAGTATTGAGCTGGTGGCTTCCTATGTAGCTCTGTCTCTCCCCTTGAAGATTTGCTAGTCATGCAGAGGCTAGATGCAAAGCAAGGTGGAACAGAGAGCCTGTCAGAGATTCAGGGAGCTGTTAAGAGGAGAGCTAGGGGGCGGGGCATGATAGAGGATGGGGCTTTGGTGGGCTATAAGGAAAGGACTCAGAGGGACAGAGTTCTGGATATTTTGGACATGCTGACCCCATGGAATTAGCAGGCACCTGGTCCTTCTTTGCCTATCATGTGCCAGGACACAGGCTGTCTCCAAGACCCCTGTTTCCTGTCCTAAGAAGGGCTGGGTTTTGTCCCTTTGAGTCTCTTTTGGGGAGGGACTGGGCACTGGGACTGAAAGCTGGGCTGGCTCTACAACTGTCCATGGGTGCAGCATGCTCTTGGAGAAATGGCCCTTCTGCTATCCACCCTGAATGTCCATAACTTTCCACCTGTGGTGGCTATTCTTTGGTGTCAATTTGACTTAGTCAGGAATTATCTAAAACCCAAATGGCCAGGCACACCTGTGAGGAATTTTTTTTTTCTTAATTAAATCATTTGACATGGGAAGAGCCACTTCTAATCCTGATCTTTGAGACGGGAAGATCCACCTTTAAGCTGGACCACATCTTCTACTGGTAGCCTATATTCATGGAAGAAGGAAGCTTGCTTTCTCTTTGCCAGCTTGCTCTCCAAAGCATGCCCATTCCTTTACTGGCATTAGAGCCTACTTCTTCAGGATTCTGGGGTATACTGAAGGCCAGCTGAGACATCCAGCCCCGTGGACTGAACAACTACTGGATCCTGGGACCTTCTGTTGGTAAGCAGCCATTGTTGGACTAGCTGGACTACAGCCTGTAAGTTCTGTTCCTCAAAAAAACAACAAAAAACAAAAAAACAAAAAAACCCTGATTAAGATATCACTCCTGGAACATATTGAGCAGACATGGGATTCATCCAGAGAAAACTAGAGTTGCCCCTCTCAGCGCCTCCCATCCAGAGTAAACTGCAGAGACTTCTGCACTACTCAAACTGTTGGTAAATGAGTGAGTTCAAGGTCTAGAACAAGTTCTTCCCCCACAACTGTCCTGAGAGGCTGTGATCAGCAAACCAGCACGACAGCCAAGACTGCCTCCTCCCACGCAGGCTCCTCCACGCCTGTCCAGTTGCTGTGACCTTGATGGAGTGAGGTCACCATCTGACAACAGGGAGGGTTCTACCGAATCTAGCAATGCTGCTCTCCCTGACAGGTGACACAGTCAGACACCCACCATAATCTCTGACTGCTCAGCGACCCATCAGATGGGTGGGAGGTGGGAGCAGGAATGGGGACTTGCTCTGCCTGATCTGCACCCTAGCCTACTGGAGAGGTTCCAGAAGAGTGCTCTCTGACTCGTGTGCCGAACACTTGGAACACTGGGTCCCCAGCTGATCGCACTATGTTGAGAGGGTCTACAAACTTTAGTAGGTAGACCTCATTGGAGAAACAGGTTACTGGGGGCTGTGCCTTTGAAATTAAATTTGGTCCCCTGTCCCTTTCTCATTCTTTGTTTCATGTGTGCCTTGAGGCAAACAGCCTACTCCTGTACACACACTTCCACCACCACAACGGTCTGTCCAAGTACACAGGGCCAAGTGACCATGGACTGAACCCTGAGAAACCATGTCCCAGATTAAGGCTTTCCTCCTTCAACTTGTCCCTTTAGATATTTTGGTTCTCGGTGACACAGGAGTAACTAATACAGGCCTGAATGCTGTGCCCTCCCCTCCATAGAATCCAGGTTCACTGCTTTCTCTGGGAGCATCCCTAAGCTGTCAATTCCATGTTCTTTGGACACTGCCAAGGTGTAGATCCTGCTCTCTGGACTCCTTTTCATGTTCNGCCATCTCCACCCTGCACGTTCCTCATTCTGGCTGCCAAGAGATGCTCCATTCCAATTACATCTCCAAGTGAGCATCTGTACCAGGCACCTTTGTGAGCCCTGGAGACACATTCCATCCCTGAAAGATACTTCAGCCTAGAGAACAGTTAAGCAGCAAGCGATAGGCCCTTAGGAATGGCCCAGGGTGTTGCCCTGCCAGCCTGTGGCAAGAGTGATGAAGGGAAGGGAGATTTTATGAACCAATATTGATTTTTCTCAAAAAAAAAAAGCATGCTAGTTAGTATTTGGTCACTGCGAAAAAACACTTGAGATAATGAGAGGAGGAAAAGTTTGCTCTGCCTCACTGGTCTCAGAGGCATCAGTCCGTGGTGGGTTAGCTCTGTGGCTGTGTCAGCTGAGGACATCATGGCTGGTGTATGTGGCAGAGACACATGCTTACTATTTAGTTACCATAAGCCAAGAGTGAAAGGAAGGGACTAAGGTCCAAATAGCACCCCCAAAGGCACACCCCACTCATTTGTTCCGTAGGGCCCTTCTCTTAAAGACTCCGCTATCTTCCTAGAGCACCAAGCTGAGGACCAAGTCTTTATCGCACAGTCACTGAGGAGGCAGTTCAAGGCACAAACTATAGTAGTGTGAAAACTGAAATGGCACAAAATGTTAAGGGGACAGCTGCAAACTCCCCCTGGCCCTCAGCACAGCGGTTCTGCCTCCGCCCACTGCCTGCTNAGCTGCAGAGCTGCAGAGCCTGGCCACAGGTCACACGGTCTGTNACTCCAGTCTTGGCAGCCAGGATGAGAAATGTGCGGGGGTACTCCGCTTCTCTTGCTGTTATCTGTGGGCACCCCATTTTAATTGAGACCAGATTCATTTCTATCTCTCTCCCCTCCCCAGATTACGTTCTTCCAGCTTCCAAATTGCACCTTGGTAGCTGTTCTGTGCCTGTGACTCCTGCTTCCTACTGTAGTCCCTTGACAGTGTCCCTTGACACTGAGAATGTCAAGCAGTAGAAGACCAGACAACTAAATCTCAGAGGGTCACCAAGAGCACCTGCAAGAGAATGACTTCTAGAAACTGTGACNGGGAGATTGAAAACATTCATGGGAGTAACTTGGAAGGCCATCAAGCGGAGCACAGCAGCACTGTAGTCCCAGCACTAATGGGGCTGAGGAAGGAGGATCATGAATATGAGGCCAGCCTGGACTACATGTCAGAAAAACAAATAAAAACAAAACAAGATCATCAAATGCTGTCAAAAGTTTAGGGTGGAAGGCAAATTTAAAATGAAACAAAACCCCACTCTTCCTTGTTCCTGGTTTCTCTATAAAAACCTATTTTCTATTTTAAAAGTAACTCTCTATTTAAAAAGTAAGTCTCTTATAAGCAATCACAAAGCACTGACAGTGAAAAAATGTGTCCTGAGCCACCATCAATGCCTTGGCGCACCCAGACACGATCCTTGTTCACCCTGGTCAAGACGTTTCAGGAAAGTTTGAAGGCACAACACGTGTATACTTGTGTGTGTGTGTGTGTGTGTGTGTGTGTGTGTGTGTGTGTGTGTGCCCAAGCTCCTCACCAGTTCAAGAAGGTAATATTCTAGTCAACACTGTTCCAAATAGCTTGTTCTAGACTTTTGTTAACCACCAGCCTCAGTGAACTCTAGAAACCATTTTCCTTGTGGTCCAGCAGAAGGGCTGCAACTGTTGCAAACACAATACTTCATTTGCATAAGGTCACTGTACACTTCCTGACTAGATAAGCAAGGTGCTCAGCTTCCTGCTCCTTCCAGCCCAAAGGAATCCTCCCATGCTGCCCCGAGTATTGCAACATTAGGTCCCTTGAAAGGTTTCTCCAAAGTGTTCGGTTTTTCCTTGCCTACGTTTTGATCATTGTCATTAGTAGAACAGGCTGAACAGGTGACAAAGTAGAGACAGCAAGAGTGGCAGCTGGTGAAGGTGGCAGCTGCACTGCAGTCGTCAAGGAGGTTTGAAGAGCTCCACAGAGTGGCCCAGGGCAGGGAGTAGAAATGGCAGAGATGACAAAGGTTACAGCAAGTTCAAAGACAAGAAACTGTAAGCCTCAGTGCCTGGAAGGGTCAAGCCGTGAATCCAAACACCCCAGGCCACTGGTCATTGTAAGAACTGAGAGGCTTAACACTGCCTGCTGATGCCGCTCACTGGTTACAGAAGCCGAGGATGACGACAGCTGCCAACCGCAGGGTGGCTGGGTCTTAATGCCCAGAGTGATAAGCTTCTAGCTTGAGAACCTAGAGCCATAAGGCTCTGGCTTCTAAAGCCTGGAGCAAGAGGCCCTCAGGTCTTACGGTTTGATCTGTATGCCTCTGGGTCTGCTAGATTTACCTGTGAGTCTTGGGCACTCAAGGGCCTAGGGTTACCAACACCAGAAGGTGTCACCTCAATGTCTCACAATTTACCTCCAGGTACAAGCAAAGGACCCCAGCCAACTAAGCGGCAACACAAAGACCTGCTTCTGTGCTCTGGCCCCAGATACTGTGTGAGGGGGTCCCTCTCTCTTCACTGNCTTTGAACTGCTTCTTGGACTTCATCCTCTGCCACTAAATCTTTTTTTGCACAAAAATAATTTGCAAATATCAGCAACCAGTTAGCTCTTTAATGGAGCTTTAATTTTTAAATGAATATTTATGAGCTGTTAGGAGCCAAGCTGAGTCAGTGGTGGAGCCCTGGAGCCTGGAAGTCCCTGAGCTGAGCTGAGTGGTTAGGCCTGGTTATCCCTGCAGAAGCTGGGGGAGGGATGCAGGAGAGGCCTGGGCCTGTCACAGCTTCCAGGCCCCAATTCCCAAGCTCCCCTTACTTCTCATGCCCCATTCACTCTGACTCCTGTCCCTCCCCTGGTTTGTCTTATCCTCTAAGCCATGCTCTGCCGTATTGCTGTGTCTAGACTTGTTCTGCCCCCCAGCCATTATCAGCATCCCAGCAGGAACCCACCACAAAGAAGGCCATTGCTTATGTCCTCTCTGTCTCAAATACCACAGCTGAGATTTGGGGAGAGAGGGAGTCGTCAAAGTGACCTGAAATATTCCTCCCCAACTGACTGTCAGTGCTTCCTGGACACAGTGCTTTAGCTGGGTAGGCACAGTCACTCCAGGCTCTGTCCATATCCCAGAAGCCTGGGTGACCTCATGAAAGGCTGAGGAGAAGAAGCTGGTCACAGTGGTCATACAACTGGGCCAGAAATTGACTTTAAGCCATGGAGTAGAGCCTCCCTAAGGCTGGACCTTTGGGTAGAAAAGCAATGTGGTGGGGCTCAGACCTAGGGTGAGGGGCTGCAGCCTCAGTTGTGGGCCATGGACACCCATACTCTACAGAAGAGCATGAGAGAGGTTCTAGCAGCTTCTCTGAAGGGGCCCAAGGTAGAAGCCACTAACAGATGAGCTGCTATGGTCCATGGTAAGGCTGGGCCTTGAGTGTGGCCCCCTCACCCCCACCCTGCCTATGAGCATCAAGCCCCTCCCAACACTGCCCCCTGCTATGACAGGCTCATGGGTAGGGGGGGCACTCAAAAGTACTTTTAGGTAAGGCCCAACCAGCCCTGGAGCCAGCAGCAATAGAAGGTAGGCCAAGGGTGAGAAAGAACTTGGTCTGCCTCTGTAGGTACAGCAGGGTCAGGGTAAAGGTGGGCAGGACCTCCACATCTGACTAAGTGTTGAGGAGACCTCAAGTATGGATCATTCTGGAAGATGGGGGTGGCTAGACTAAGGGATTGCAATGGGCTGTCAGCTCCCTGCTGACTCACTTAAGGAGAGACAGAGGAAGTGTGGGCACAGGGAGGAGCTAGCAGCGAAGGAGGAGGAAGGGGAGGAGGAAGATGAGGGGCAGGCAGGAGGGGAGGGAAAGGGAGACTGGGTCCCCTACTGCCCCTTGTGAGCAAGGCCATCCAGGTTGCTCCCCAGGGATTCTGGACATTTAGGGTAGAAAACAGACAAGAGATGAGGAGGATCCCTGGGGAGCTCTGCCCTGAGGAGCTCGGCCCTGAGGAGCTGCCACTCAGGAGCACAGCCTGGCCTTGGGAGCTCACTGTGGAAATCCCCCAGGCTACAGCTCTTAAAAGACCCACCTGAGCTTGGAGCCAGGGGCCAGTGAGACTACTCTAGTATTCTCTAGCATTTTTTGCCAGAGTGACAGGCAGGCCCGGGGTCTAGTTGCAGGGGCCCT
The DNA here is from genome assembly GCA_001675575.1 of Neotoma lepida. NCBI lineage: Eukaryota > Metazoa > Chordata > Mammalia > Rodentia > Cricetidae > Neotoma > Neotoma lepida. The sequence continues at coordinate 644,973 of LZPO01007951.1, forward strand.
CCTAGCCTGGAATCCAGCCCCTACTCTATCCTGAGTGGTGGTGGCCAGAGAGGCCCTCGGAGTGGTCTAACACATGGCCCAGACCCCCAAGGCTCAGGGATAACAAGTGGGACCACCACAGGGCACAGGGGACTTGGCTGTGCCCTACCCATCATCTATGTCACAGTGCAGAGACAGGGTTAGGCCTGAGCTTCTGGGTGCCTTGGGCAGGGACTGGATGTAGCATTAGCATGGGCCACTGGGTTCTACCCCTCTGGCAGCTTTCCCTGCAGGAGATATGAGAGGCAGAGGCTTAGTGTAAGCAGCCTTGGCGAGTGCCAGCCCTGCACTCCTCCCATCCCCTCCCTGCCCTCCCCCACCCCTTCTTCTCCCCTCCTCCCTTCTGAATCAACAGTTCCCTCTCTTGGCCTGGAAGGCCAGGCATTGGAGGATTTGTAGGTTCCTGTTCTTACCCAAACCTCAGACAAGAAGCATATTTCCAGTCTCTCTCCAAGGCCAGCCNCAGGCCTCACAGCAACCGTCTCCTTGGCCTCCCACACACCAGAGGCCAGAGGCCAGAACCTGGTGAGGCTGCCTGGTAAGCAGCTGGAAAAGCCGGTTTGGGCCTGTGTGAACAGGTGGCCTTAGTCTGGCTTTCAGGAATGCAGCCTGAGGAGGCCGCAGTGTCTAAGACCACTCTTGCTCCCAACCTGGGGAGGCCCACCTGGCATCCTTCCACCCATTCCCAGGACCCCAGATTGTTTTGGAAGAGCTCCCAAGGCCCTTTAGCTTGTGGAGGAGGGGCAGCCTGAGAAGGCTAAGGGCCTGCTCAGGCAGAGGCAGGAAACAAATTGCCTGTCAAAAATCCAAATTAAAATACAATATAAGCAACACTGACTCCCTCTCTAAGGGACAGGGTGGTGGTGACTGAAGGAGGTGGGGAATAGGGAAGCCAGCCCCCAGACACCAGTCTAAAGAGCCCTCAAATACAGCAAGGAAAGCCATAACTGCACTAATTTAAACATTATATTAGTAAGTGGGGTTTCTAAACAAAAGAAGGATCCCCTGAGAGAAGCAGAATGAGGCCTCCTTCCCAGATGTGGCCCCCACGTCTCCCTCCAGGCTCCACTCCAACTGGAAAGGGCTGCCTGCCCTAAGGCTTGCCCAAGTTCTGGTATTTAGGGTTTTGTCTTGGGTTTTATTATAGATGTTAATAAGATAAAATGTACATTATTAAAAATTCTGAAAATACAAAAAGAAATAATCTATTCAGGAGGGAAAAAATGAAGCAGAGGCCAGGAGATGGTGGGCTGGGGGGCCCTGGAATATTTGTTTTGTTTTCTGGGAATCGAGCCTCTATTTGCTCCCCCTAGAGCAGGGAACCCCAGAATGTTGTTGTAGGGAGTTCTATTGCCTTATCTGAGCCCCACCTATAATGACTGGGAGGAACCATCTCGATTCAGAGGGTCAGCTGTTGAGGCCACAAATACATGGGACACCAGAATGCAGGTCCTGTGGGCCTTGGAGGACAGTGGAGTCAGGAGGGTGAGTGGGAGGCAGGGGCAGCAGGTAGGGACTGAATTGTAACCCTGAGAGAGCAGTAAGTGCAGATATACACGCTCAGCACAAACCTGTGCCTGAGAAGTGCCCCAGGCCACCGCTGACTCCCATGTGACCTGCAGGCCGTGCCTATAACATGGACCATTTTTAAAATTCAACTGCACTTCGATGTATAAAATATTCACATTGTCTTTCTGCTTAAGTGCATTATTTATATTGCCACCCATGAAATATTCACATCTGACTTTGACTTCCAGTCAGTACCTGTGGGTGACAGGCTCCTATGACCGAAGTGGTCATAGGAGGGTGCAGTGCTATAGCAGGTATGCTCAGGGAATCTGGGTGCAGACCCCTGGGGAGGTGTGGCTCATCTGGAGCTTGGACCCCCACCCCTCAAGGGGGAGCTCCCAAGAGAGTAGAGGCACAGTAGGTCCACTTAACAGAATCTGACCCACATCCACCTGGGTACCCAGCTGCTGGCAGGTGACACCCAGAAGTGTGCTGGAACCTGCATATTGTGCTGCCTGTCACAGCATGGCAGCAATACAGTGAGCTGTAGCACTTGGCAGAAATCCAGGAGCCCTATGGGACAGCAACGGGGGAAGGGAATGGCCCTGCAGAACACTGATTCCCCAGGCCCTCTAGCAGTGGCTACCAGAATTACCTGAACCCTAGGACTGGGGAGCCCACAAGGTCAATCCCCAGAGGCACACAGGCTGGCTTGCCTAACACAGGATTCTCTGCTGCCCAGTGACCTGGGCCTGTAGTCTCTGTGTAGTCAGCAGGGGGTGGGGTGGGCACTTTCTGCTGGCTTCTTGCAGAAAGGTAGAGTTGCCATGCTCCTAGAAGCCTCGTCATGCATCTCTTGTTCGCCCTTATAGCCGTCAGCACCCTCTATACTCAGCTGCCTGTGGTAGCCAGGCACACACCCCCTTCATATTCCCAGGAGTCTGCTAAGGAGAGGCAGACTCCCTGGTCCTGACCTTCATGAAGCTCTGGACAGCCNGGCTTCTTAGGCTGGGAAGCCATGGAGCAGGAGGGAGAGGCCGGAGGTTTGACGGCTCCNATTGGCCAGACTGGTGGTAGCACCTAACTTGTCCTCTGACCCCCATCAGGCCTGGCCTCTGGTGTCCAAGGCTGATCTCTACTCCCTGGCATTGGCTTTGATCTTGCTGGTGCCTCTGGTCTGAGGGTCAGAGCCTCTGTCTAGGAACTTCCCCCAATCCCAGCTGAGCAGAAACACTAGATACTGAGGTCAGAGTCCCCACNGAAGATGTCCCGTGTATACAGTACTGCCTGTGGCCAGTCTACCTGGGACTGAGGTTTGGAGTGTAGCCGGGAGGATAGGGAGATCTAGACTCTTGGGTCCTGCTGGGTCATTTTAAGAAACTAGATTTAGAGTAGGCAACAAGAAGTTAGCTCTGCCTCCTTCCCCACTTCTGTGCCCCAGGATCATATTAATGCTATCTCTGGGTATCCCAGGGTGGGGCCATGGGCAGGAGGCAGGGTGGGGGCTGGAGGGAGGGAAGCTGAGCTACCCTGGGTGGTCCTCCCTGTGCCTCCAGCAGGAAGGGCCCAGACAGTGCAGTGATGCCACCTGGCGACACTTTGCAGCATTGCACAGATCCTAAGGGGAATCCAGGCCCAGGGCTGGCAGGTCCNAAAGAAAGGACACGATTGCTTCTTCTCAATGGACACAGACACGGGTGCACATATACTTGCTTGGTTAAGACCAGAAGAAAAGGTGTCCCTNACAACCCCCTAGGTAAGGTTCTGGCANCCATGGGTGAAGCTAGAGAGACACCAGGTAGAGGGGTCATGGACAANCAGAAGAGGCCAGTGCTGTGAGGCCAGAGTCAAGCAAAGGTCTAGGAGGGGCACATGAATTTGCTTTTACAGATTTTGGAACTTTGGGGGCTGAGCAAGAGCCTTCCTAAAGCAGAGACTGTCAACATTAAAGATTAAGAGAAGACATGGTATCACAGGGATATGGGCATGGGGTAGAGACAGGATGCCTGAGATCAGATGGGTATGGACTATTAGATGTTTGGGTCCTGGGTGAAAATGGTGGGTCGGTTTTCTAGCTAGAGTGAGCACCAGGAAAGTTCAGAGAGACTCCATTGTGCAGCAGGGTGGAGGCTGGGGAGTGGTAGGGACATGGCTGCTGAGGCCTCCATGTCTCTCCTTAGCTATGCAGACTTGCTAGGAAAGGCATAGCCCTGGAACATATAGTCCTATGGAGTAACTCCACCCCCAGAAAGTAGAGTCTTGGAAGACAGTCCTGGGGGCATCCTTCAGGACACACAACTGGAGTGACATAGTCTTAAGGGCACAGTCATGAAGGAGCACACTTCCAGAGAGCTAGGGCAGATGAGCTCTCTCTGAGGCTGCAGGGTTTGGCTCTGATGCCAGGGCATCCTGGGCCAATGCAGTCAGCTTGGGGGATGACACGTCAAAGAAGCTGAGATGTAGCAAAGCTCACACTGTGTCCTTGGCACAGGGTGTGCAGGTCCTGGGAGAGGAACGAGGTGACATCTTCATTTCCATAGCAACCGTGATGCTTGGCAGCGTGACAGCCAGGCTAAGAGGTGGCAGGTGCACATGGATGAGCCATGTGAAGAGCCCAGCCTGCTCAGCTAAGACATGGTGGCTGCTTTCTGGGTCATGACCCTGCACTAAGAAAGGTGTCCAGGACCCAAGTCCTCCAGCCCACCTCTAAATGGCTCCCAAGTGCTTCCTGATCTTTGATCCAGGGTGCTGTGGCCCTGAGAGCCCATGCCAGATCTAGGGCCACTGTCATCATCCCTGTCACTGTCATCATCCCTGTCTACAGCCCTATTCCAGCACTCTGGCCCTGGCCTGCTGAATTACTCAGCTTCCCTTGCCTGTAGGTGGATTGGTCAATACTTTCACANGACCCTGGCCCTCAACTGATACAGCTGTAGACACGTGTGAGGACTGCTCATCTCCCTACCTTGCCTCTTTTGTTTTTAGCTCAAATAGGCAGGCTGGACCCTCTACCTGCACCCAATGCGCAGTAATCCATAGTAGGAAGGTGGGGCTCTCCCTGTACTGAAGGGAAACAGACACACAGCTTGTCCAAGATAAATGGTGAGCTCCAGAAAATCCCACCCTACCCCCCTTTTTTTGAGACAGGGTCTCACTTTGTAGCCCTGGTTCTCCTGGGACTCATTATGTAGACCAGGCTAGCCTCAAATTCACAGAGATCTACCTGCCTCTGCTTCCCATGTTCTGGGGTTAAANGCATGTGCCACCATACCCAGCACAAATCCACCTTCCTTTTGGGCCATGCTTCCTTGCTGAAACCTGAGCAACGCNGTCTTCTGACAGTGGTCATGACCTCCCGTAACAATCAAACACAGCAGCCTGGTGTGGGCAGGTGGAAGCNCCTTGGCTGAGAGGCACCTATCATTGCCAGACACCGGGCCCACTAAGGTTAACTTGTCCATGAACCATGAAGTGCTCTTGTTATCTGGCTGTAGGGAGCATGCCTGACAGTGGCATTGTGCTAGGGAGTGGAAGGTGAGGGGTGGCTTTACAGATATGCTACCTGGTCATGAGAGGGGCCTTTGCACTGAGAGGCTATCAGTTTCGATTCTGTTGTGATATAAAATACCCTGACAAAAGCAGCTTTAGGGAACAAGGGTTTGTTTGGTTCTAGGTTCCAGCCCATCATTTCTGGGAATTCACAGCAGCAGAAGCTTGAGCGAGCTGGTTGCTTTACATCTGCAGTCAGAAGTNGGTATCAGGGCATGCATGCTGGTGCTCAGCTCCCTATCACCTTCCCATTCATGCCAGGACCCAGCCCATGAAATGGTGCTGCCCACATTCAGGGTAGGTCTATGTCTTAGTTAGGCTTTCTATTGCTGTGAAGAGACTCCATAACCACGGCAACTCTCATAAAGGAAAACAGTTAACTGGGGCTGGCCTATAGTTCAGAGGTTTAGTCCATTATCATCATGGTGGGAAGCCTGGCAGCAACACAGGCAGACATGGTGCTGGAGAGACAGTTCCGAGCTCTATGTCTCGATCCACAGGTAGCGGCAGGAGACTGTGTTCCACACTGGGCATAGCTTGAGCATAGGAGACTTCTAAGTCTGCCCCCATAGTGACACACTTCTTCCAACAAGGCCACACCTCCTCCAAACGGCCCATACCTCCTAATAGCACCACTCCCTATGGGCCTACGCAGGGAGGGCATTTTCCTTCAAACCACCACAGTCTTCCCACCTCAATTAACCCAATTAAAAAAAAAAATCCCTCACAGGCATGCCCACAGGTCAATTTAATCTAGACCATTCCTGACTGAGACTCTCTGCCTTGTTGATTCTCAATTGTATTACGTTGACAATCAACACTAATCATTACACAAGTGAAAGCTGCATGTGGTACCTGGTGACAGACAAAAGGCTGCCCACCTCACACTGCAGGCCTCACCTATGATCCACTCTTCCTGCATGCATCCCCTGGTAGGCCCGGCTCTGGCCTCTCCTCCAGGCTACGCCCAGCTCTAACACTTGCTGATTAACAGGGATGGGGGAGGAGGAGCCAGTGAGTGACAGTCCATGTAGACAAGCTTCCCAGTGATGGCCTTTTAGCGATGCTAGCCCTTGTCATTACCCCTTTTATCTGTTCTGAGCCTCTACAGAGGACAACCCTAGGAATGGCTGTCTGGTCTAGGAATAGGGTCTGAGCATATACACTGGATGAAGATGCNGCCGCATCCCCCCTGCCAGGGTTGGGGAGCCATCCAAACCCAGATGGAGTCCAATGAGACCTGTCATTGGTGACAGAAGTCTGCAAGAGTGAGCTATATAGACACCATGTATTAGCTACAAAGACAAAGTCTGAAGTTTCAGGGAATGATGAGAATTCACATGAGGACTTTTCNAGGCAAGTGTCCAGGAAGACTCCTTGACACTATGTAGCATCATGAGTATCCATCCAGCATATGACAGCCAGTGTATGGGTCAGGCTGTGATTTAGCTAGCCCAGAGGACCCACTGATTGCTAGCTCAGAGGCTCAGAGAAAGTCATTACTGGTGAGTAAATGGGAAATGTAGCTCCTACTGGGTCCATGTACCTTGGCTGCCAATGTGATGTGGGCACAGGCTCATGATATGTGGGGTGGAATCAGAATCACATGGTTGACCCACTGTAGATGACTAAATCCTTCTCAGGGGAAAGACCAAGAGGCTTCCGAGAAGCCTGCCCCTTCCAGGTAACTCCCTTTAGACACAAGAGCCCAAAAAGAGTGTGTCCCTGAGACAGCAGATGGGAGTGGAGCTACCTACAGCAGTAGCTTGAGATGGCAGGCCTAAATGGCATCACTAGACCAAGATAGACCCTCCAGTAGGTCCCAGGCTTAGCAGCCCACCTTCAGTCATAGCTTAGCCTAGCTCAGCCCTGCTGATGCAGCAATGAATCCAGAAAAAGCCCTGACATTCAGGGCTGCAGTCATGCTCAGCTCTGCCAGCAGAGGGCACCCCACACTTGTGTGAGCAGCTCCAGAGTACCTGGAGCTCAATGGAAACTACCCTGGAACCAGCAACACACAATGCAACTCCAAAAAGCCCCTCTTGCTGCAAGCCTGTAGACACTCATGACAGGTACTCTGAAGTTTACAGTCATATGTAGCCGTGACCTGGAGTAATCCCAGAAATTTCTTCCCAGNTGTTTCTTACCCAAGGGCACATACTTCTGTATTCACGTAACTGGGAATGAGCTAAAGTTGGGTACTCATACTCTTTCAGGCAGTCCTGGAAGTGGCAGGCTGTGTGTGCTTTCTACACCAGGTAGGGTTGACTCGGGGGCAGTGCCACTGAAAAGTCCCATTGTCCTTGGCCCCCTTGTTGTTGTCCATGTGACCACAAAGAGAATCGTGTGATCTCTGAAATAAGTAGTGACTGATGACCACGGGCTGGCAATGTACAGCTGCTCAGTGCTTCTCTGCTCCTCCCTATTTACTATTTATTTACCTACATATGTACATATCTATCTATCTATCTACCTACCTAGTTATCTATCTACCAACTATCTATCTACCTACATATCTACATATCTATCTACCTACCTAGTTATCTATCTACCAACTATCTATTTACCTATATATCTACATATCTATTGATCTATCTACCTACCTAGTTATCTACCTACCTACTTACCTAGTTATCTACCTACCTACTTATCTATCTACCTACTATCTACCTACCATCTATCTACCATCTATCTACCTACTATCTATCTACCAACTATCTATCTACCTACATATCTATCTATCTATCTATCTATCTATCTATCTATATTTATCTACCTACTTATCTATCTACCTACTATCTATCTACCAACTATCTATCCACCTACATATCTATCTATCTATCTATCTATCTATCTATCTATCTATCTATCCATTTTGGTTTTTGGTTTTTGAGACAGAATCTCTACATAGTTCTATCTGTCCTAGAACTCAGTTTAACTCACTACATAGACCAGGTCTGGCCTTGAACTCATAGAGATCCACCTACCTTTGCTTCCCAAGTGCTAGTATTGAAAGTGTGTGCCACTACACCCAGCCTATCCCTCTTTAAAGACAAGCTCTCACTATATAGTTCTGGCTGGTCTAGAACCCACCTGGGCCCTAAATATTTGTGTGTGTGTGTGTGTGTGTGTGTGTGTGTGTGTGTGTGTGTGTACCTGCACATGCGCATACGCATGCATGGAAGCCAGAGGACAACTTGTGGGAGTTAGTTTTTTTCTCCTTCCATCATGCAGGTCCCAGAGATCTAACTCAGGTCTCAGGGCTTTGCAGCAGGTGCCTTTCCCTCTGAGGCATCTCACCAACCCATACCTTCTCCTCCTGCACGGTGCATCTTTAGAAGTGAGAGTGAATGTCCTCATGGTCCTTCCAGGAGGCATCAGAGCTCTCTTGGAGGAGTGAGAGGTACAAAATTTGGGATAGTGGCTTACATTTGCAATACCCTTGCAGAGGCCTCCAGAGAGAAACAAGGCTAACTTTTCATGAAGATGCCCTGTCCCCCTGGCTGNCTGAACAGTGAATCTGAATGGGCTCTACCTTCCCTGGGGCCAGTGAGGGGCTCCATGAGCTGCACCTGACCACGGCTGCAGCTCTGTTGGGTCTCTCACTTTGAACCTGGGAGGTCCACCTAAGAGTGCTAAGAGAAATAATGGCTGCTAGAGCCCTGGCTCCCTACTACCTGATTGGTTCTACCTGGCCCTAAACATTTAGGGGTTCCATGTGTCTCCCCTTGAACCACAGACAAGTAGTATAGTTGTTTCACTGCAGGTCCAGTGACACCAGGGTCCAAGTTTATACCCCAGGCCAGTCCAGGACTCAGCTTCTCCTCTTTATCGTTCCCCTTCTCCCTGTCCCACTGGTTATTGATTCTCCATTTCTGGTCCCCATCTTCTGATTACTCTCTTGTCCCTCTCCTTTCTCCCTGGTGGTAGCCTTGCCTTCTCCCCTCTCCACTCTCATTCTCCAGGAGCCCCCATTCCCTTGGTCCCCAGCAATTGTTTTGCTGTTTGTGAGTGCTAAAATATGCTGGATGGATGGGTGGGTGGATGGATGGGTGGGTGGATGGATGGACGGATGGATGGATGGATGGATGGATGGATGGATGGGTAGATGGGTGGACAGACAGATAGAATGGCTGATGGGTGGATAGATGTGTGGGTGTATATATGTATGGAATGTATGAATGAGTGGATGGATATGAATGAATGGTTGGGTAGATGGATGGATGGGTGGATTATGAGATGACTAGATAAATGGGTAGATGGATGGATAGAANATCNCACACCAAACTGGCCTCTGGACTCTTGTGGCAATGCAGAGTGGACCTTTTGACCTGAGGACCTCAAAAACTCTAAATTTTCTTCCTTCTTTTGCTGTAGAAAGTCTGTGTGTGGCCCTGCTCCTTGACCCCTGCCCAGGTGCAGCTGTCTAGTAGAGCAGTCTACTGCCCTGCAGTTCACTGCCTGCTCCTTGAGTATATACATCCCTTGCCTTCTCTAGGATGGGTGAAATCGGGTTACACAGCTTTCTAGAGGGATGGGGAGGCAGCCTCCAAAATCAGGACAGATGGCAGTGCTTCTCTGGGGAGAGCTGCTAAGAATTAGGTCCATTAGGTTGTTTCTAAATTAGTNAGAGGATGACTGAGCTCCATGGGCCTCAGGAGTCACGTTCCAGTGTCCCAGCACAGGTAAGAGGCCTGACGCTTACCAGAGGGCTGTGTTGCAGCCCCCATCCCCCAAATAAGGAAATGATAGTGGGAAGGCTGTGGAACAAAACAGAGCCAATGGAGCAGGGTTAGACCTCCACCAGGGGAGGGCAACAAAGGAGGAAATAAGACCGGGGAGATGAGGAAAGGGATGAGGTGGGGCACCTGTGCAGGTGGGGAAGCGAGGTACCTGTGCATACAGAAAAGCGGACATCTTTGTAGCCAGGGAAATAGGCTCCTGTACAGGTAGGAAGATGGGCACCTGTGCAGATGTATGCAGGCAGGGAACCCAGACACTTGTGTAGACAAGAGGGTGTTGTAGAATGCTACCCTCCAATGCTCCCCTCCAAGCAAAACAGCCATCATTTTCACCACTTCTTTCCAGGCCTGCAAGAGGCTCTCAGAACCCCACTAGTTGACTGTTGATATTCCTTCATGGAAGGAGGGTATGGGGAGGGTGACTGAATCCTTATCTGAGATTCCAGACTCTTCTCCCAGCCTAATTGCACATGGCCTGGGTAGAGAGAAGTCTTAGGAGATGTTAGAGCATAGGGCTGGAGAAGGTTATCTGGAAAGAGATGTTATCTATGTGGCTATGGGGAAGCCATCATGTANGCTGGGGGCAGGTTTTCTAACGCAGCTCTTTAGGGGCATCCACACTCTGGCTCGTAGTCCCTCATCCCTGCTTTGAAGTAAACCCAATAAACTCATTGGTTCCCCGGGGTGAATTTGGTTTGTCATTGGGACCTTATGAGGAGAAGGTTGGTGTTTATATCTCCCCAGGGAAAGAATCGTCAACACAGAGGGATAGCTCCTTGTGCCTGGGAGAGGGCTGGGTCTCCAGGCTACAACACCATTAAATGACATAAGTAACTTCTCCTCCTATCAATGATAAGCATTCAGGGTGGCCAGTAGCACTCAAGGGGACACCAACTGGCAGGGACTTAAGGGCCTGGGAAATAGACTGCTGCCCTCTTGAGAATAGGCATTGAGCACCCTTGGATGGACACTAGAACTCATGAGCACAGTCTGGACCTTTACTTGACCTATTGCCAGAGTGAGCTGAGCAGGAAGCATTGTGTGANGGCACTGTCCAGGGCTCCTCTTGGGGACCATGGCTCAGGAAGCACCCTGGTAGAAGGCCACGGTGTGTGAAAACCTAGTATTCTTCTCCCCCTGGTATGTTAGACCCAGTCCTGGGGAAACATGTTAAGCACACAGTATCCACAGAGAGTGTAGCTGCTCCCTTCCCTTGGTCTCCTGTTTTCTCCCCCTTTTCCTACTTTGTTCTCACACCAGCAGAGAGGGCTGGGAAAAGACAGTGGGACTGGGAACATCAAGAGGCCTGGCTGGAGATGGGCTCCATTCATTCCCTGGTGGTAGGCAGCTGTCATTTTTCAGGGTGGATTGTGAGTAGAAGGTGAGACTCGCATGCACAGCTCCTGCCTTCTGACCCAGAGCAGGGTTGGAGCCCCCACCCTGATCTGACAGTGACCAGTTGAGGCTGAGGGTATGGGGACTGTGGTCAGTCTCTAGTCAGGTGACCCACGTAGTGCTGGATGTGCCAGAAAACTAGGCAGTCAGAGCATTTCAGGATAGCTTATTCAATGAACATCATCACCTCAGTTCTTCCCACCTACCCNAGCAGGAGGGTGTTCTAACTGTAAGAGGGTGTTATACCCTGGGAGGGTGTCNTGTCTCTGGGAGGATATCCTAGCTCTGAGAGGTATCTCATCCCTGAGAGGGTGTCCTGGCCCTGGGGGGTTTTAAATACTGACAATGCTTTTGCCTAGTGCTTTCTGAGGCTTTCCCCTGACAGATGTGGGGTTATCAAGGATGTTCAGGTCACATNCAAGCGGTAAGAAATGGGACAAGCACTAATCACTGTCCTCCTCTCCTGGCAGAAGCCAGAAAGAACTGAAGAGGCTNCCAACCCTGGATCTCCCATGACTGATGGCCTTAAGCTAAGGGCTGCCTGAGACACAGCTCCCAGTACCCTATCACCTCAGCAAATCAGCCAGCACCAGACACCATATGANGNCAGGTGGGATTCCCTGGTCACCAGTTCAGTAGACCTGCACCCCAGTCTGTCTCGTCCTCCTTGTCCCCATCCTTTTGCTCATCCCTCCCAGCCTTAGCCATAGAGAGGATCTGTTGTCTGTCTCTTCCCCCAACATCCTTCCCCTGCTTAAGCAACAAGTTTCTGGTCCTGTTAGCTGTGCATCACAGTGTGGGTGTATATGTATTGTGGGGGGTGTTAAGGAGTGGCACACCCAGGCCTCCAAACAGGTTACTCATCTTTAAGGTCCCAAGGCTGCTGGTATTTCCACTAGTGGGTGGGCATACTCNGGAGAGTCTGGCTTTGCAGGCTGTTGCTTCTAGAACAGTGGTTCTCAACCTTCCTAATACTGCGATCCTTTAATACAGTTCCTCATGTTGTGATGACCCCCAACTGTAAAATTATTTTGTTGCTATTCCATAACTGTAATTTTGCTACTTTTATGGATCATAATGTAAATATTTTTGGAGAAAGAGATTTGCCAAAGGGGTCATGACCCACAGGTTGAAAACCACTGTTCTAGAGCTCTCTACAGTCCTGGGGACACCCTAGGTCCACAGCTTAGCTCCAAGTATACCAAAGTGGGCCTTTAGTGGAACAGGACCATGGTGTCCCCTGTGGGGCAGTTCGTATTGTCCCCCCTAGCCCCAGAGCTCTGTGAGACAACAGGTAATCAAAGAGGTAGCCCCTTTATTAAGGTGTCAGAGGCCTAGGAGCAGGCTTGGCAGGGCTAAGGTGGACCTCACGGCCTGGCCCTGTCCGTGTTTGGGAAGGTGACACCCCTGATACTCCTGCATCCTCCCAGAGGCCATCAGGGAGCCAGACTGGGGCTGCCTGGCCCTGCCCAAGTATTTGGAAGAGCTGTTGCAGCCTCAGCCAACTCCTCATGTTCTCTGGCTGAGCTGAAAGCCAGCATGTTCTTCCAGGCCTGGAAACTCCCAGAAGGAGGGGAGCTGGCCTCACTGTACGGAACAGAGCCATCTTGAGGTTGGCCCNGGAATGGCCCTTGTCTTCCAGCAAATGTCCAAAGAAACTCCACACTGCCTACCCTGGCTGAAGGGTGTCATGGGCAAGCAGAACCAGCAAACACACACAAGTGGGTCTGGGACAAGCCTGGGGCAACCAATTAGAGGAACTTTTAATTTGTGAATGAACCCTGACCATTAGGTGAATGTTAATGCTGGAGGGAATGAAAAGGGAAACTGAGCCCCATAGTGCAGTCAATTAGCTCCTAGGAATGGTTAAGCTGACCCTGGCTTCTCCTTTTCTGCCTCAATGTCTCAGAAAACCCACTGCCACACCAGGGGACCTGGGACTCAGCAGGTTACCCCCACCCCCACAGCAGAACAGTTGGGATGTGTGTCCCTACTTCAGCCCCTGGGCACAGGCCTCTTGGAGACAGTGCAACTGCTGAGGTCACTGTCTTAGGACAGCACTCACTGCTGGCCATGGTGGTGGGAAAGGAAGTGGCTAGGCCTGGCCTGAACGAGCCCATCTGGGTTTCTTCTCTGGCCAGGAGTCTAAAGGAGCCTGGGCCTGCCACAACCCAGAAGCTTCCAAGATGCTCTGCAGGCCAAGGCAGGACCCTCCCACTCCCCAGGCAGGACCTGAAGTCACACCAACAGTCAGCCACTTGCTGGCTGAGGCTCTGAGCCACACTGACCTCTCAGGACCTCCTTGTTTTTCCTATGAGATATGACAGGGACCGACCATGGAGATCTTAAGCACAGAGAATCCCTACCCATACAGCCCAGGGGGCCACTCGCCCAGGACTCTAAGTTGCCTCCTTCCTGGCACCAGTCCCAGGGGCCTCTATATAGACCTGGTCTGGAAAAGCTAAATGTAGAAACCTGGGAGCCTCAGTCCCCAGCCCCTTGCCAGACATGGCCCAGAAGAGACCAGAGCCTCCCCTTCCTCCTTCCTTCCTTCCTTCATTCCTTCCTTCCTTCCTTCCTTCCTTCCTTCCTTCCTTCCTTCCTTCCTACCTTCCTTCCTCCAGGCCCTTGCACCTCCCATTCCCTGCCTCTGTCTATGGGTGTGTGTGTGCAGGCTCTTTTCGAGACAGCATCTCACCATGTAGCCCTGGCTGTCCTAAAACTCCCTAAATAGACCAGGTTACCTTCAAACTCACAAAGATCTACCTATCTTTGCCTCTCTAGTGCTGGAATTAAAGGCATACACTACCATGCCCAAGCCTCTTCCTGTGTTTTCGAGTCAGGTCTCTTTATNTAGTTCAGACTGGCCTAGGACTTGCTATATAANCCAGGCTGACCTGGAACTTGTGATCTTCCTGACACTACCACTCAAGTGCTAGGATTATAGGTATAAGCCAGCACACTCTCAGCCCCACAGCCTCTTTGTCTGCTCCTAAGGCTACCCCAGCCCCCATTCCTATCAGCCCCAAAGCCTTGTGGGGTAATGAGGCTAAGTCGAGAACTCAAGGGTGCTGTCAGCTGTCAGAAGGGATCTTAAGACTGGGCATGGTGGCATAAGCCTTAAATCCCAGCTCTCAGGAGGCAGAGGCAGGTGGATCTCCGTGAGTTTAGCACAAGTCTAGTCTGTAATAAGAGACTGTTTCAAAACAAACAAGCAAACAAACAAACAAACAGACAGAACTGGAAAGGCCCTGCAGGTACCCAGATGCCACAGCGGACATCAAATGAAACAGCCCAATGGCAGCATCCTGCCCTGCCCTTTGTTCCAGGCACTGTCCCCAGACCACCATGCGGTAAGCACCCCTCCCATTCTTAGATCACCCCTTCACTCTCCATCTGCAAGGCTCATTAATGGCCTCATGTCCAGGACACTCTCTTGGGAGGCCTTTGCCAATGAAAGCTCTGTGCCTTTGAAGTCTCCAGACTCATGCCAGCACTGTCCACCCCTAGACTCACAGCCCCTGCATTGCCGCTAAGCTCTGCTCAGTGGCAGCAAGAACATCACAGCCTCTATCAGCTGCACTGTGCCAGCCAAGAACAAGCAGCCCCACAGATCCCTCTCGGTCCCCAGTTCTCAGCATCTTTGTTTGTGTGCCCAAAGTAGGAGAAAGGCCTAGCGGGACTCTCTGGAGGAGACCCTGAAGATCATAGGCCCTAGTTACTGGATGCTGCTATCCTGAGGAGGAGGAGGTGGCAGGAGATCAAATGGGCTGTCAGTGTCGGTGACGTCAAAGAGGCCTGGCTAATTCAGGGTGTCTCTGCCATCCACGGCCCCAGAAAGGTGTATCAGGCAGAGTTAACAAATAAACCAGGACTGTCCCTCCTGAAGCCTCCCAGCATGCAGGTGTGAGGGTCAGCACCTTCTGGGGATCCTTTCCTGTGACCCTGAAAGAAGCCTGTATGAGGTCAGGAGCATGGTCCTCATTTCGTCCTCACTTGGAGAAGCCAAGGCACAAGGACCATGCAGGAAGCATGTGAGGCTGCACCCAGGCAGGGGTTAAGCCTGACTGTGCAGGCATCTTTGGAGAGGTGACCTAAGACTTAGTGTCACAGGATCATGCCTACCAATCNCCTACCCCAGGAGACCCAATCCAAGAAAGGGTAGGTCAGGTAGCAGGTTCTCAGGAAGACCACAGTGGGNGAGTCTGGGTGCATTGCAGTGACAGAAGCTAGACTCAAACTTTCTCTCCTTCAGCCAACATCATTCCTGCTCACTCATCAGGCTGCCAAAGCCTCAGCCAGGGCACCTAGTGAGGTTATAGACATGATGCTCATGCTGCACCCCAACTCAGGATCTACCCAGTTCTCTATTCACAGTTCCTTGCCTGGCCTCAAAGTCTCTCTTGACTCCACACAAGGATCTAAGACCTCTGAGGCCTNTCACCGGAGGATTGGAGGCCTTCTCTTCCCACATGTAATTAGAAATAAAAACAGTGCTAAGACATAAAATACGAGAATGAAAGTCAAAGTTCTGATCTTTCCCACAGGGTCAACTTGGGTGACTTTGCTGCAATAACAAATACTGAATCTGTGCTAAAACAGTACCTCCTGGCCAGGCAACTTATAAGGGGCCCTCCAACTGACTCCTAACTGGCTGANGCCACTGTGCCCATCACCAGGGTGGGAACCTGGGCCCCTTCACTAGCTCTCTTAGAAATGCCATCCAGGGGCTCAGCCCTGGCACTAGAATTAGCCCTATCTAGTCACATCTCTCTATTCTGACTCCTTCCAGGTCAGGTGCTGTCCACAGACAATAGAGGTAGCCCTAGAAAGACTGACTCTTCAGAACNCAAGACCAAGGGTGGGAGACTCCCATCCCAAAGGCACAGCTTAGGCTAGTCACTACCTTGTGCCAGCTGGTGGTCTTTGTCGNGGGAGTACTCACTAGACAAAGGGCTCTTTTCCCCACAGGAAGGGAATGAGTGCACAGGGAGAGAACACACTTGACTCCACCATAGAGCCATGGCCTTTGGATAAAGGCCATGCATCCCATCCTGACACTGGCCAGTCCCGNCCAGGCTCCATTGTGTGTCCCATGCAGCTGGACAAGCTCCCTGCTTCTCTGAGCACNTCNAGACAGGCATGACCAGGGCTTTGTGCAATTCTTGGTCTCATGGTATCAGCGCCTCCAGGGTACACTGAAGCCAGAGAGCAATTTCCCTGAGAGATCCAGCTGCTGTCAGATGTTGGTGTGCTAGGCAGACAGACTGCTTTAACATCCAACCACCTTCAAGGTACCCAAGGCCACCCCCAGGCTGTCAGAGGCATGTGTCAACCCCTGAACTTGGAGCTTCTTTCAAGTAGAGATAAAGCAGGGCTGCAGTCTGAAGGACCCCAGGTGACAACCTGATAGACTCAGCCCTCAACTATCTGTCTCANAACAGGGGTTGAGCAAAAGATGAGGCTGCTGGCCTGCTGCCCCTCTAGCTTGGGCCTTAGAGGTAAGAAAGGGATAGCCCTGACAGANGCTCAGNGCTGGGCTGGCTGCTCATCCCACACTGAGTGTCCCCCCAAAGCTGATCTCTGCCTGGCCCATGTCTGCTACCTGAGGGCTTAGATAAACTGCCGAAAGTGGAGAAAGACCCTGGGGGCCAGCCCCTCCCACAGCCCAGCCCAGCCCTCCCTGCAGGCCATCATGGCCCAGATACACTTCTGGAAATACACTCACAATTAAATGGAAAGGCCAAGANCGCTGCCCNCAGAGGAGAGCAATGCAATTACACAACCTCTCATTACTGTGCTCCCAGCGGCCCAGGAAGACACTTGCCCGCCAAGGCTGGACAGCAGCGGTCCAGCTTGCCTGTGGCTTCCATGTCTGATAGTTCCCTGGCTAAAAGCAAGGGAAGAAGAACAGGGCTCCACTGGCCTCTCCCCAGGAAGGTGACCTGAAGCAGCATACCCTCAAGTCTTTAAATATGGGATACCCTCCTGGTCTGGCCACTAATTAATGTATAGGGTGTGGAGACTCTGGGAACAAAGCCCCCTCCCATTTCCTGGGCTCATGGCAAGAAGAGCCTATTTGATGAAGACGTGCCCACCAGAGAAGCGACATGCTGAGAAAACTTCCAAAGCAAAGAGGGTGACTCCTGTAGGAGGTACCTAGGTTTCAGTGGGATGCAGAGCCCAAGAGGAGGGGTTGAGACACAAGATGAGTACAACCCTGGGGGTACAGGGTTGGGTATGGTGATGCAGACAGCTGGGTAGCCCAGCAAAGGTGTTACTAACCAGATGGCTGGCATCCTTTTGGGCTACCTGGACAGGAATTGTGGGTAGGTGAGGAGAATCTCTTTCTAGGAAGCCTGGCCTCTTGTGTGCCCAAGAGGTTGGGGGTAAACTGGCAGACCCAGAGCTACAGGCCTATCGCTCTAGGCTTCAGCAAGCCACAGACTCATGATTCAAGGCACTCAGGTCAGAGGCATATTGCTTTGGGCTTTAACTACTAGTGGCAGTGGTAGCAGTCCTTGGTTTCCAGCAGTAGTGGGCAGCAGTAGTGGGCAGCAGTAGTGGCCGACAACAGCAAGCAGCCCCTGGGGGTACCTTTTAATGTTACAGCCTTCCTACAAATGTCAGGTGCTGGGGTTCTGTGCCCTTCAGTGGTAAGTGTTACGGCTTTTGGGTGGAAAGTGTTGGAATCCTCAACCCTTGACAGAAGCCAGAGTTGTGTCTCTCAGGCCTAGGGTACTAGGGCACTATTACAGCTCTAAGAGCCTAGAGTGTCGAGATTGTAGTGAAGCAGTTTCCTTTATCTCTGTCTTAAAGAAGAGCAACTGTGATGACCATCNGGAGAGGCTTAGCTCTCCCTCATGGAAGGGGTGGGAGGGTGAAGAGACTTACAAGCCTTAGTATACTCACAAAGCTCATGAGAATCACATCATCTCCACTGTGAAGGCTCCTCCATCCTGGCTGTTACTAAATAAAAGGTAAATAATTACCAGTTGCCTGCTAATTGCCACGGCGGTTNTCAGTGATAAAGCTGCTTTTGAGTTGCCNGTGCTCCTGTAAATNACCCTAATAAGGTGGGACTTGGACACAGTCTTTTCTTTGGTCTATTGGTGACCCAGAAAAAGTCCTGTGACAGAGATCCTGGAGCTTGCTGTGACCAGGGCCCNAAGTTTCTCATCTTTTCACAGCCTTTGTTGTCTCCATCACTTCTGCCCTGGCTGCTCTCTGGAATTCTTCAGATGCCTTTTTGTTGCTACTGCCACCATTGGCACCCCTGGAGCAGTGGCGGGCGACTGCTGCCTTTCCCCTCTGCTGACACCTTCCTTTCTTCATGTTACCAGCTGGGCCCATTCTGTTAATGATAGAGATCAAAAGTAGGCAAGCAAAGACAACTGNAGAGCAGTTTTGTTGTTGTTTTTTTCTTGGGGGGGGGGGACTTATTATTGCAACATCAGGGTGCAGCACAAGAGGGTGTCCTTAAGCTGGCTCAAAAGCGAACCAAACAGCTTGCTTATATAACCAGAAAAGGGGTGCGTCAAGGGTGTCTACTCCAATTACAGCAAGCGCAAGCAAAGGAGAATGATTACNCCAGTCATGGCACAGTCCCTCATGCAAATAAGAAACTGCACTCATACCAATTACTGCAGTCCCCCATGCAAATGAAGAGCTGCATTTACACCAATCATGCCATAGTCCCTCATTCAAATAAGAAACCATGCCTACATCAATCACATCAGTCTCTTATGCAAATGAAGGACCCAACTCCTCATGCAAAATGAGAAACTGCTTTTAAACCAATCATAGCAGTCAGTCCATTATGGCAATGAAGAACTGNGCTTACATTAGTCATAAGCCTCTGCTGGGTCATCAGGATAAGTACTTGTCTTAGGGTTTCTATTACTGTGNTGAAACACAATGACCAAAAGCAACTTGGGGAGGGAAGGGTTTATTTTGTTTACACATCTACATCACAGTCAATCATCAAATGAAGTCGGGGCAGGAACTCAAGGCAGGAACCTGGAGGTAGGAACTGAAGCAGAGGCCGTGGAAGAACTCTACTTACTGGCTTGCACTTCATGGCTTGCTCAGTTTGCTTTTTTATACCATCTAGGACCACCTGCCCAAGGGTAGCACTGCCCCAGTAAGCTGGGCCCANACACANCAATGATTAACCAATAAAATGCACNAAAGACTTGAANACAGGCAAATTTTATGACAGTATTTTCTCAGTTGAGAGTCCCTNTTTCCAAATGAATNTATATTCTGTCCAGTTGACATAAAACTAACCAATACAATTGACTTCTATTNATCTTGACATGCAAACACATCACTATTAAACCATAACCTTTCCTTTTTCATTTGTCCCCAAGATGTCATGTTAATATTAATATCACAATGTCTTGGTCTTTAAAATTNCAAATACTTGCTGGGTGTGGTGATGCATGCCTTAAATTCTAGNACTCTANAGGCTGAGGCAGGTTTGAGGCCANACTGGCCAACAGAGTAAGCTCTGGGACAGCCAAGCCTACATAGTGAGACACTGTCTTAAAAATAAAACAAGACAAAAATAAATCTTCTGAGTTCCAGATAGCCTGGTNAGTTCTACCTCTTTGACTCTGGCATCTTCAGCACANATAATTTGTTTCACAGGCTCAAGCTGGCTCTACTTCACAGCTGTTGCTGTTCTTGATGGTCATTCCATGGTATTTGCATCTCCANAATGCTGGAGTCTCNACTGCAACTGGGCTGCACCTTCACCAGTAGACTCTCCTGGGTTCTCTTCAGGAATCCTGGTCCTGCAAATGTCCTTTGCACCCAACATGGTNCAAAGCTTCAGCTTCTATCTNTGACCTTTTCAATNCTGGGGCTTCTANTGTAACTGATGCTGNACCTTTACCAATGGACTCTCCTGACCTCTCATTATGCCAAGCCTCAACTTCNCTCCATGACCCCTTTATACCTTCAAATATTCTACCTGAGAAGCTCTTACACATTACCAAGTTCAGCTGCTAACACACAGTAGTCTCAGGCCCCTCTGGACCACAGCTTCTTTGTGCTAATCCTGAGGAAATACTCCCAAAAGATTCTCAATGATGCTACTGTCATCATGTCATTGTCTTCTTGTTCTTTTTCTTGTTCTTCTTCTTATTCTCCTCCTCCTCCTCCTCCTCCTCCTCCTCCTCCTCCTCCTTATTTGAGACAGGGTTTCTCTGTGTAACAGGCCTGGATGTCCTAGAACTCTCTTTGTAGACCAGGCTGGCCTCGAACTCACAGAGATCTGCCTGCCTCTGCCTCCTGAGTATTGGGATTAAAGGCATGTGCCAATATTCCTGNCTGCNGCTGTGTTTTTAATCACCATTAACTTTTNANCTCCAGCTAACCAGCATCANTTATTCCAGCAAAGCAAAGATTTCACCTTAGTGATTCTGGTCTCTTGTTAATCANAGTCCCAGCTGAGCAGANCCANAGATTATCAGTTCAAAATTTTACTCAAATGGCCCCAGTAAAGTCTTTATTTCCTTCTGAAACTTCACACACCAGACCTCCACTGTCCACATTACTCTCAATATGTTTATCTTCCAAATTCCCACAGAATAGCCCACTGGTCTCTGAGAACTCAATGGTTTGTACAGTCTGATGTTCAAATGTCACCACAATCCTCCCCAAAACACATGGTGAGGTCTGACACATCAATATCCCACTCCTGGTACCAATTTCTGCCTTAGGGTTTCTGCTGCTGTGAAGTGACACCATGACCATGGCAACTGTTATAAAGGAAAGCATTTAATCAGGCTTGCTTACATTCAGAGGTTTAGTCCCTTATTGTCAGGGCAGGAAGCATGGTAGTACACAGGCAGACATGGTGCTGGAGAGGTAGCTGAGCNTTCTACAACCAGATTAGTAGGCAGTAGGAAGAGTGAGTGAGCCATTGAGCCTGGTTTGAGCTTCTGAAACCTCAAAGCGCACCCCCAGTGACATACTTCCTCTAATNAAGCCACATGTCCTCCAACAAGGCCACAGGTCCTAATCTTTTCAAATAGTGCCACTCCCTATGAATCTATGGGGGTCATTTTCATTCAAACTGTCACAGGAAAGAAGGGTTTATTTTTCTTACACTTTCAGAACATAGTCCATCATCAAAGGAAGTCACGGCAGGAACTCAAAGCAGGAAATGATGTAGAGGCCATGGAGGAATGATGCTTACTGGCTTGCTCAACCTGCTTTTGTTTTTTATACCATCCAGGACTATCTTCCTAGGGGTGGCACAGAGACATCAATGATTAATGAAGAAAACACACTAAAGACTTGCCTACAGGCAAATTTTATAAAAGTATTTTCTCATTTAAGAGTTCCTCTTCCCAAACAAACCTAGCTTGTGTCAAGTTGACATAAAATTCACCAACACAGTGCTCCCTCTTTGGTCTGGGTGGAAAAGGCTTAAGAGTTATCTAGAGTTTGCTGAGGCTTGTGGTGGCCAAAAAGTCCAGTTCAAAGTGCTGGAAACAGCTGGAGCTGGAGCTGTGCCTTCAGGCACTGGCATTGTGCTTTGGCAGCAAGNAGCTGTAATTACTGAGTAGCTTCCTCCTTGCATCTGTGGAGGATTCAAAACATCTGGTGCTGGCATNCGGGCAGTCTAGCTGGCCACTTGACAGTTCTTTGCTTGAGTCANCAAGGGCACCAAGAAAGAACTAGTTAGACCTCCATCCCTTAACTTCTAAAGCTTATTTAGAGGAAAAATAAACATTAACAGGGGTGCTTACCACAAAGACCATACCTTAACAGTAACAGTGATTTAACAGTATTCATTACTGCCATAACAATGTTTAACTCTTGCTCCAGAACACCCAGGGAGAAATGGGTCCTTTAAGTCTGTCTTGAAGGGACTGGTGTTCACATTTTACCCACATACAAGTGTGCCTCTGATCCTTTGTGCAACCCATCCCCTTGTGTGCCTAAAACAAAAGGGGGAAAGGAAGAGGGAGAGGGAAATAGATGAGGGGAAGGGAGCTCTGGAGGGCACCTAGGGCTGCAGGTGCTTCCTCNGCTGGAAGAGGCAACAGCTTTGGCAGCATTGAGTATAGGAGGCCTCTCTGAGCCTGCTGACCTCACACCAGTCCCTTATCCTCTGGGATTCTTCCTGCCTCACAGATAGGGTGGGTAGTGTGGTTGGGCAGGTGGGGCTATCTCTGAACCACAAGAGTCTCAGAAAGTTCTGCAGATTTGGCACCTTGTCCTGTGCTGTGGAATAATCCTCTTGAACACTGTAAAGATTTGTCACTCAAAGTGGTTTAATAAAACGCTGATTGGCCAGTAGCTAGGCAGCAGGTATAGGCGGGGCAATCAAACTAAGAATGATGGGAAGGAGAAGGACAGAGTCAAGAGTTGCCAGCCAGACGCAGAGGGAGCAGGAGATGAACCGTACCATGCTAATAGAGGTATCACCATGTGGCAGAGCATAAATAAGGAATATGAGTTAACTTAAAATGTAAGNTAGTAATAAGCCTGAGCTATTGGCCAAACATTTACAATTTATATAAGCCTCTGTGTGTTTATTTGGGAACAGGCAGTTGGGACAGGAAACATCCGATTACAGTCCTGGGCCACTGACATTCTTGTTTATGGCCCTTTGGCCAGGAGTTGTCAATCTAGGTCCTTTTAGCCACCTGAGGCCAGGTCAGCTCTCATGCCAAGCCTGGATCAGCAGGCCCAGAGGTCTAGAGGGTTCCCTCAGCCTGCCCACATCAGGCTGATCTCTGACCTCTTTGCTAGACATTTGGTCAGATGAGCACACACTTAAAAGTTTTCCCATAAAATAATGTTTCCTGACTTACTTAATGATAAACTGACTTATCGATATTATAAAAAATGTGTAAAATAGAAGAAAATATAAAAACACTCCAAAAAAAATCAGAGCTATCAAGAGCTATAGCAATATAATAGCTATGACCTTCTGGCCTGCCTTTGACCTTGTAGCCTTCCTTGAGCATATTTGCTTTTCAGGCCTCCTTCTGGCTAGGTCATGNTTGCCTCAAGCTATGGTGGTGATAGGAAAAGGCAGAGTCCCCCAAACCACCCCGATACTTCTGCCCCAGGAAGGAAGCTGGCAAAACTGTAACAGGCAAGATCAGCCACCAGCACAGCCTCCCACTGNGATAGTTCAGGCTTTCAGGGAAAGTCAGGCCAGTGTCCAGGCAAGCTGTTTCTCGCCTGGGCATCGAGGAGAATATTTGAATGAAGTGAGATTGCGCAAAGAGTTGGTAGCGGGCAACCTGAGGTGACTGTTCAAGCAGAAGGCAGAACTAGCACTAGAGCCCCAAGGCAGAAAGCTCTATTAACTAACTGCTGGGGCAGAGAGCTGTGAGTGAGGCCACGGTAGTGGAGAGGGGATCCTTGCAAGGCTGAAAGGTTCAGTCAGGATGAGCAGAGGGCTCTGTAGGGTATGAGTTTCGCCAGGCAGCCTGACTGCAAACATCATCTATCTGTGTTCTGACTTCCAGCAGGTCCCTGTGCTCTGGAGTGAGTTTGTCACCAAGGGAAACTGGCTGTCAGTTAGGAAACTATGTTAATGAGCCTTTGGGAAAATCTGGGCACAGTCTAAACAGGAGTGTCCAAGAGGCCTCAGTAAAGGGAGCATCCAGCAGGGCCAGTAAACTGCTCAGGAGGGCTTGAGACTAAGGAGGCGAGGAACTGGTTTCACCTTAGTGGCTCTGTGACCAGAGAGTGACATTTCATTTATTTCTGTTGCTTTTTCCTGCTCTTTCTTCATTCCTCGGGGACATTTGTCTTTTTATTGGTTTCAGAGTTTTGCATCTGTTGCAAATATTCCCTCCTCTTTGTCACTTAGCTATCAATTTAACTGAAAGAATTTTTGAACATCTCTCTGTGTGAAAATCATAACCACTTAAATTTATCCATACTTTTCTCTGATGATTCTTCTTTAGGCTTATGCTTAGAAGTTTGTATCAGGCTGAGTGTAGTGGGATAATCCCAGCACTTGGGAGTCTGAATCGAGAAGATCGTGAGTTCAAGGCCAACATGGGCTGCATAATGAGACTGTGCCTCAAAAAGCAAGGGTTGGGGATGTAGCTCAGTGGTAGAGTGCTTGCAGAGTTTATGTATGTGAACATTTCCCCCTTGTAGCATCATGGTTTTCCTTTTATTTTTCTTTAATCCAGCTGGAATTGATTTATATGAATACTTGGAAAAGATATAACATTGTTTTCTCTAAATAATGAACTATCCCATAATTATCTAAATTATCCTAGAGATAGCCCCTGCACATTCCTTGTGTGGCAGAGTTCTGGTGGCACAACTCTTTGCATTGCAGATAATAAAGGCTGGGCCTTTAGGAGGCAGGAGGACAGAGCTGTCCCCAGGCTGAGGGGGTGGGGGAAACAAGAAGTGGCCCTGGGGCCTAGCCTCAGGGAGNCAGGAGAGCTCTGAGAGTATAGCACCTTCTCAGTGGGAACTGTTTAGGGGGACTCCTATGTGGGCTGCAGTCTGTACTGAAAGGCCAGCACATCCAAAGTGGCCTGGAGGGGACACAGCAGTGTTAGAAGCCTGCCTGACCCCCTCCTTTCCCAATTCCCTCCACAACCAAACCAACTCTGCATGCAGCCCACACAAGGGCCTGTTGGCCACCACAGGGTGGGACTGGGACCTCACCCAGCACCCTGGGTAAACTATAAATTGATTTAAAACCTAGGAGTTGTAAAATCTTTATAATTCTGAAGTAAAAAATAAATTAAATCAGAATTCTTTACCTTGCTGAGCTAAGCAATCAACATGAAACACAGACCCAGTAGCACCAAGCAAGACAGATAACGCCAAGGAGAAACAAGTTTGCTCTCAGGGAGGGAGCCAGAGGATCAACGCTTAACCAGACCAGGCAAAGAGGTTCCANTCAAAACAAGGCACAGTGGACGTGGTAGGCTGCTGCTTCCAGAAATAGTCATATAAGGTGCAAAAACAATACCTCCCAAGGTACCTGAGAGCTATGCAAGCAACAAACGTTGTGGACAGGCAGATCCCTTCCAGACACACTGCCTGTCCCAGATGTTACCAATGTTATCACACCATCATGTCCACTACTGCCCAGCCACTCACTTACCCACAACCCACCCTCCTGTACTGGCTGAGCACCAGTTTGGACTAACAAGGATCCTCTTCTAGAAAGAGAAACTACTAGAACTTCCAGTCCTTGCTCCAGCTGAATAGCTAGCCTNGGAGCCCAAGGCTCCAGCGTAGCCCTGGCTTTCCTGGCTTTGAACTCACAGACATGNTCCTGCTTCTGCCTCCCAAGTGAGATTAGCGGTGTGAGCCACCACATCCTACATATTTAATTATTTTATTACTGTGTGTATTCCTGTGTACATGTGTGAGTGTGTGCACACGTGTGCCATGGCAGGCTTGTTGGGGTCAGAGTAACTCTGACCCCAGAGATGGTTTTCTCTTTCCCTTTATGTGGGTCCTAGAGCTAGAACTCAAGCCATCAGGCTTGCTTGCCAAGAGCCTTTTTCCAGGCTTCACTGCCAGGGAGGTTGAGGGCTGGTAAGAGATCCCAGAGCAGAGCAACATCTCCAACACCCTGTCTGTCAGGGAGGAAGCTCCTTGGGTGCCACAAATCTCTACCTCTGCCAAGAGCATCACAGATAACAAAATAAGAGAGGGAAGTTGGAGGGTGCTGTGGCAGAGACAGACCTTGCACAGCCCTTACTCCCGCTTAGAAGGCCATGCCTTGAGCAGACAGACAAGCTGCAGACAATGTCATCTGCCTCCACAAGGCTCTGTCTTGACTGCTCTCATGTGATGGGCCCTTACTCCCACCTTCTCATGAGAGCAAGAGACCCTCACTAGTGAAAGATAATGCCACCTGGTTTTCATTACTTCCTCCATACACAACGTAAAACACAGTAAATAATCACAGGACATGGTAGAGGCAATTTTGAAGGAATAATTATGACTAATTGTTAAGAGAAAAGCGACAGCTGGGCAGTGGTAGCTCATCCCTTTAATCCCAGCACTTGGGAGCCAAAGGTAGGGTAGATCTCTGTGAGTTCAAGGCCAGCCTGGTCTCCAGAGCGAGTTTCAGGACAGCCAGGACTGTTACACAGAGAAACCCTGTCTCGAAAAGCAAATAAACAAAAAACAACAAAAAGTCCTTTAAAAAGGAAAAGAGACAATAGAAGTAGGACCAACACNAATCTAGATATCAGACTTTAAGACAACCAACAGCAACGTTCCATTGAAACTGANGGGAAATGACCAAATTAAGTAGAAAGCTGGAAAATTTAAGTGGAGAATTGAATTCTTCAAAACTGTAGAAGTTANATTATTAAGTCAAATNGGAGCCAATGATGTGGCCCAGAGGGTAGAGGCACTTGACAAGCAAGCCTGACAACCCACATTCTAGCTCTAGAAAACCATCTCCAAAGAGTTATTCTCTGACCCCAACAAGCCTGCCATGGCACACATGTGTACACACTCACACATGTGCACAGGAATACACACAATAATAAAATAAAAAAATTATATGTGTGGGGTGTGGTGGCTCACATCTTTAATACCAGCCCTTGGGAGGCAGAAGCAGGCAGATCTCTGTGAGTTCGAGGCCATTCTGGTCTACATAGAGAGTTCCTTGACAGCCAGGGCTGTTACATAGAGAAACCCTGTCTCAAAAGTCAAAACAACAACAACAATCTAAATATGGTA
Source organism: Neotoma lepida (assembly GCA_001675575.1). Classification (NCBI taxonomy): domain Eukaryota; kingdom Metazoa; phylum Chordata; class Mammalia; order Rodentia; family Cricetidae; genus Neotoma; species Neotoma lepida. The sequence continues at coordinate 671,921 of LZPO01007951.1, forward strand.
AAAATAAAATAAAGTTTGTCCTTTTTAAATTGACTTCTTTGTTTGTTTTTTGAGACAGAGTCTGACTATGTAGCCTAGGCTGTCCTGGAACTCATAGAGACCTGCCTGCCTCTACTCACTGCGTGCTAGGATTAAAAGTGTGTGCCACCACTGCCTGCTGTTAATTGACTTATCAAATGTCTTTGACTTTACTTATTAATAATCAAATGACCATATATCTCATTTAGCCTATTAATATGATGAAGTTAGATATTATAATACTAGTTCATCATTGTCTTTAAGGATTAAGCCCACCCCTCTGATGTATTGCTAATTTAAACTGATGATTGAATTGAATTTGCTAAGAATTTGAATTCTTATATTTGTATTCATAATTGAGACTGTATTATCATTTGGAATGAGATTTTTGTCAATTTTAGTATCAAAGTCATATTAGACTTGAATAATTCTCTGAGGAGTTTTACATCAATTGTCTTTGGCATTTAGAACTGTTTGTTCCTTCGAAGTTTTAAATGTTCAACTCATCAAACTGTGTTGGTTGGTACGGTGTACAGAAGTAATTATTTGGCACACTATTGTGGTCACTCCACAGTTACTGTCTACTCACATTTCAGGTTTCTCCTTGAGACAGTTGCAGAAAAGTGCTCTTTTCCTAGAAAATTTCCTCCTTGTCTTTTTGAGGCTGGTTCTTACTATATAGTTCAGCTGGGACTCGAACTCTCAATCCTCCTGGATCAGCCTCCTGTGTGCCTGGATCACAGTGTGCACCACCACTCATGACATGCTTTCCTCTGAGATGTACAAGTGTTATGATGCTGTACGTGATTCTGTTTTTAAGAACTGCTTTTTTATAGTAAATTATTTTTGATAACCAAATGTTTAAGCCATTTCTATGCTTTATTTATTTCAAGACCCACTATAAATATTTTAAACTTNAAGATGTGCCATCCTTTCTCTGATGTCTTTTCTCTGGTGTCATTTCTCAGCTGCCAACATTGGANAACAAGAATAGACTTCTCAATCCCACATCCATACAGATGTGCCTTCCTCTAGATTACTTGGGTCTCTCTAATCTTTCCTGTCACACTCTTCATTCTTACCTGACTTGTAGACAGCTTCTCTGCTTAAAAAAAAAATCTTACTTTATGAAGACATCTTATTTATCCTTTGTGCTCTGAGTNCATTTTTTATTGTTTTTTAAATGAAAGTACAAAGCGGGCATTTAAAAAATATTTCTTTGCTAGAAAATATTTCTAAATATTTTTCATCGTCTTTTGTTGTTATATCCTCTATCTTGCATGAGTTTAGTTTGGGCACATACATGTGTATGGGTTNCACACATTTGTATATATACACATGCACATATGTGGGAACAAATGTGAATATATATGTGTAGGATGAGTGTGAGAATACATTGTGTGCCTGTGTGTGCTGATATAGGCAAATGTGTCCCCCACACATGTTCATGTTGCTGTATGGGAATGTGTTGTGTACATGCTTGTGTGTCTCCAGATTGTTCACCCTGGAGGCAGGAGGCCCGACCCACCCAATAGGGGTAGGTGCCTGTCAGTGTTTCCTGATCTTTTATGTCCTTTGCTTTCACACTTAACTTGAATAGACTCAGCCCTTGGTCATCCCAACATCTGTCAGCCTCTCTTATGTAGATGCTGCTGGCCTTTGTCCCTCTTAAAAACTGGGAAAGGGAAGTCTCCCTTCCAGGATCAGTGAAGAACCAGGCTCTGAGAGGAGCCCCTTGCTTGCCAACATGTGGCATCCATCACAGATCAAGCACCTGGGTTCAAAGCATCCCATTTCCCATGCTATACCTCCTCCAGCTAGACCGTGTCCTGGGAATCCAGGTCCCAGAATGGGCACAGACCAGGTGGAGTGCCGAAGTCTATGAGTCCAAGCTGGGACACCATTGCCCCCACCCTGGCTGCCTGCTGTCCCTACGGTCTGGCCCTTGGAGGATGCTCTTTAGATTTCGGTGAGCTCCTGCTGCTGATCAATAAACTATTTACCACCGCAGACAGAGGANCTGTGTGTCTGACAGCCTGTGGCATTTTGCTGGGTAAGAATTAATCAGCGGCAACCTTTGCGGCTGTCAGCTGCCCTGCTCATGATATGTTCCCAAATCTAGGCTTAACCCAACACTAGTCAGAGTGGCTGCTTAGGTTCTTAGTTGGAAAGGCCTTGGGGCTGAGACTGTCATCACCCCCTCTTGTCACCCAGAGATAAAGCCTGTTCCATCCTGCTTGCACAGAACAGAGAGATGGTCAGTGGAGAAGCATGAGGACTCATAGGGCAAGTGGATGCTAGCAGCCTGGTGAGGGGCTGACAATGCTCCAAGGCCCTCACTACCATGTGTTCATTCCCTTAGGGGATGAGTACCTCTGTTCCTATCCAGTTGTACCCCTGTCTGAGGCACTGAGGGATAAAAATGAATGTGGATATTCTAGGAAATTGTACAGGGCCCTCCTTGATGTCCCTCAGGTTGATGGCCAGCCCTCACCAGTGCTTCTGTTCTGTTGTCTTTCTCNACTTGATCCTTTAGCAGCATCCAGTATCTCCTTATGTCTTACCTCTAATGGAGGGTCCACCCCTTGTCACCCCTAAAACCCTCCTCCTGAGGACATAGCCCCAAGACTCTACTCAACCTTTTGAAGAATCAGCTCTGACATCAGGCAGCCCTAGGCTCCCCTTCCTGTCATCTCTTATCTCTGACCTCTCTGACCTTCAATCCACCTGGAGCCCATTCTGTCTCAGCCTAGAGTAGCAGCCCTCACATCTTCAGAAAGACCTCCTTCAGTGGGTCTGGCCCCGACATGATTTGCTTGCTCCCCCTGGTGGCTGAGGGTTCCAAGAGGCAGAACAAATGTCACACAGAAGTCCTGACTTGTTGTACCAGTAGATTCATGAAGATTCAGGGAGCTGCAAGCTGCACATCTAGGCCCCTACGTTTTGGGGCCTTCCTGGGCCCATTGTTCTGTGCCCACCGAGATGGCCTGGAGTGAGTGTACATGAGTCCAGTACTCAGGAGTTTCTCCTCATTCCTGCCTGTTCTGCTTCGGTGGGACTAGCTGCCCACTAAAGTTTGTCTATTTGTGTGTGTGCATGCAGGAGAGCAAGAAAGAGTGGGTGAGCATGGGAAAGAGAGACAGACAGAGGGAGGAGAGAGGGAGGGCGAGTGTGGGCGCATAGCATGGGGAGGCCAGAGGACAACTGACAACTTGGTCTGTTATTCCAGGCACTGTCCACTTTTTTCTGATACAGGATCTCTCATTGGACTGTAGCTAACCAGCTAGGCTAGGCTGGCTGGCCAACACACCCCAAAGATCTGCCCATTTCTGTTTCCCCAGCCCTGGGATTATAAGTGCATGACACCAAGACTGCCTTTTTCTTATATGGTAGCTTAGTCACTTTCCTGTACCTGTGATAAAACAACCGAGGCAATTCGTAAAAGAGTTTGTTTCGGCTTACAGTTCCAGAGGGTTAGAGTCCATCACAGCAGGGCAGAGGTGGTAGGCAGGGAGATCTGGCTACAACTTTACATCTTGAGCCATAAGCACAAAGCAGGGGC
>LZPO01007951.1:689016-700022 GCA_001675575.1 Neotoma lepida
AGGCCAGCTTGGTTTCTATAGCAAGTTCCAGGGCCTGTCTCTTATACACATCTAGATGTGTATAAGAGACAGACATGGTCTAGATCTAGGCTCCATGAGGCAGACTGGGAGAAGAAATGGGGTCACAGTCAGCATGACTCCTTTTGGACTATAGGCTCTGAGAGCATCTTCATGATATAACCACAGGCTTTCATGTTAATGGCAGGAAGTCCCATCTGCCTTGACACTGCTTCAAAGAATCATTCCCTTTCCCTCTGTGAGATCAGCAAATGTGTCCCCAGGGGCCTCTGAGTCTGGAAATCAGAAGGCTGAGAACTGAAAGAACTACAAGACCAAGAGCCCAGCAGGAAGACCAGGAGAGGACTTGACCCCAGGATGAAGTATGTAAGATCCTTTGCCACTCCGAACGCTGTGCTTCAGGAGCCAGGGAAGGTGCATGCTGCATGCTGCCTCTGCCTGCTACCAGTCCCCATGGCCCCATCACCCAGTACTCATGTTTCCTGTCGCATTCCTCCTTGGGCCATTTGCCCATGAAGCATGAGGACCATAAGACATTCCATACTCACTCTGCACTGGGCCCAGGCAGCAGATGCTAGTTGTGATTCTGCACACTGACAGCCATCTCAGGCAGTCCTATCAATCAGCCTCCCATCAGTAGGGAAGGGATGTTCAGGGAATCTTCCAGAATGCAGATAGTGGGAGCCCAGCAGCTTCTTAGTAGTTTTGGGTCCATTAAAATGATACTGGGATCCCACGGAATGGCAAGTTTGGGTGAGTATATGACAGGCATGGGAGTTGGGGGACATCACTCATCCTACTAGAGCCAAGCATGCTGCTGCAGTTGGTGCATGGGATGGTGGCTGGGACGGACTCAAACATCAGTGTCCCCTCCCTCTCCATTCTTCTGTGTCTTGAGGCTCAGGAATTGGGACTATTTGCCCTGTCTCAAGCTTGGGGTGTGTGTGTGTGTGTGTGTGCTGTCTCTTATACACATCTAGATGTGTATAAGAAGAGAGGTGAAAGATGAGTTATAGAGAGTTATATACTGTCAAAGTGACCCCGGGTGCTTTCTCTCTGGCATGAACCACGTGTCTGTAGCTGTTCCACTGGTGACGAGAGCAGCTTGTTAAACACACTAAGAGTAACCATGTTGAAAATGAGCTTGATTCCTAGAAAAATTGTCATGTCCAGCATCTCTAGCCAGGGCTATTCTTCCCCATATTGGCCAAGTGCAGGTAGCGCAGTGTCCTGCCCAGAATACCAGAAGAAATGGGTAAGGATAGGATGCAGCCTCAAAGTAGGGCTAGGTGGCCCAGGCTTCATCCAGGCACTCTGTCTTGGGCACACTTGCCTTCTAGGGCTGTGGATTTAAATCCTTGCAAGTCCATATTAGAGAACAAAGCAGTACCATAGGAGCTCCCAGTAAGGGTGTGGCCCTGGACAGGTGTGCCCCTACCCTCAGGCAGGGTGTGTCCTGGGGGCTAGGCTGGCATGTTTGTGGCAGCCTTCTCATAGGAGGTCAAAATTGGGTGGCAGCATCTCTGCCCACCTGGCTGGTGGCCCTGAGCTCACTCCATAGGCTCACAGATCTGTCTCCAATCCCTGTTGGTGTCACNGAGTTTAGGGCCTGAGCACAGNCACTCACCTAAGCTCTACAGCAAGCTCTTAAGAGGTTGCACTTGAGCCAGGTGTGACGCACCACACTTGTAATCCCAGCATTTAGGAGGCAGAGGCAGGTGGATTTCTGTTAGCTTGAGGCCAGCTTGGTTTCTATAGCAAGTTCCAGGGCAGCTAGGGCTATATAGTGAGACCCTGTCTCAGAAAAAAAGAAAAAAAAGGAGGTTGTACTTGACTTAGGTCTGGCTGCCCCTCCTGAAAGCACAGCATTTCCCTTAAATGAAGTGACCTCTGGCTCCAGCTGGAAGTGGTCATCTCATCTCTAAAATTCATTCGGATGNGCCAGCTCTTTTCTGCAAAANGCTTCTCAGAATTTATATAAAGAAGGATTTAAAAATAGCTGCTAGGAGCCACAGTGAGCTATGACCCAATTATCGATCAAGAGAGGGAAGCAGGTGCCCACTGGGCATGCTCGCCTCTGCCCAGGCCTCCCTCGTGGCCAGCTCGGAGCCTGTGCACTCCTGGACCTCTCAGGAGACAGTGTTAACTTCTCAGCATGCTTCCAGAAAAAAATGTGTTTCTGACTCCTGAGTTTTCTGTGCCTCAAGAATCTTTCAGCCTGCACTATTTATCACCTGGCTCTCACTTCAGGGACTAGGGAAGCTTTTGGTTCGAGAATGTTCATGTACCTGCTAGGCCCTCCTCACCATACAACTACCNGCAAGTGTTTTCAGGATTTTTGAGTTCTAGGACAATCATTAGAGACTGGTTCCTAGTTCCTTACTTCTGAACAACCACATGGCACAGCACAGGTTCTAGCTATGGTCTTGGCTCTAAAAGAATCATAGGCCTCCACAGCCATCCTATTGTCCTCCAGTTTAAGACTCTGGGCTTAGGCTGGGTGGTGGTGGTGCATACTTTTAGTCCTAGCACTGGGAGGCAGAGGCAGGCAGACCTCTGAGTTCGAGGCCAGCCTGGTCTACAGAGTGAGTTCCAGGACAGCCAGGACTGTTACACAGAGAAACTTTGTCTTGAAAAACAAACAAACAAACAGACAAACAGAAAAGACTCTGGGCTTAGATCTGCTGGGACTAAGAAACAGCACTGAGCTCCACACCCCAATCCTGCTTCTGCAAGGGTCACTCAGCAAATAAAGAAGGCCATTATACTGTGGAGAGGCGCTGAGAACAGGATAGGTATGTCTCTGTCCTCAGGGGGCTCAGGAACCAGAGGGCAATTACACAAGCATGAAGATGGCTTAAAAGCAGGGTTCGATGCCAGTCAGGAAAAGATAACGCTGGATGGACTTGTAACAGGACATCATAATCTAGAGGCAAAGGGTCAGCTGGCATTTCTGGGGAAGTGGCATTTGAGGAGTGACCTTAACATGACCTTCTTCTTCTCTCTCTACCTTCAAACACATAGGCCATCTTCTAACACTCTCCCCATTCTTAGGCAGGCAAGCCTTGGCTTCTAATCCATACCCCAGGAATAGGCTTGTCCTGTGCCTCCCTCTGAGGTCAAACACTTTCATATTCAAGNTGCCTTGGAGGAGGTGTGTCGCTGGGGAGAGCTTTAAGGTTTTAAAAACCCACACCATTCATTACCAGTTAGCTTTCTCCTGTGTCTCAAGATGTAAGCTCTCAGCTACTGCTTCAGCACCATGCCTGTCTGTCTGCTGCCATGCTTCCTGCCNTGATGGTCATGGACTCTCACTCTCTGAAACTGAAAGCCCCCAATAAACTCTTTATTCTGTAAGTTGCTTTAGTCANAATAAAAAAGTAACTAAGACACGCACCTGCTTCTTCAGTGTGTTTCTCTGGTATACATTTAATTCTCATATCTTCTGAATCTCTTTGAATGTAGGCCTTCTATGTAATATACAAGGTTGTTTTGTAATCAATTCCCAAGATCACTTTATCTTTACTTGTTTTTAACAAGAAAAAAAAAACATAATCTGTAAATGCTATCCCTAAATGCTTTGGCCTCTGGCTAGAAGGGCAGTTGAACATAGAACCCTAGAAGAGGGCTCTGCCCAATGGACAGCCATCACCAGGTAGTCTGTCCTTCCTTCTACTTAGTTATTTANAGCTTTATTTATTTATTTATATTCTGAGGCAGGGTCTCACTATGTAGCCTCGGCTGATCTGGAGCTTGTTATGTAGATCAGGCTGGCCTTGAACTCTCAGAGCTCTGTNTGCCTCTGCCTNNCAGTACTGGGATTAAAGGTGTGCCACCACACCTGGTTTATTTCCAGCTTCCCTGCAATGAGGTGCATTACCTTTGAAGCAGAAGTCTTGTTATTTTAAAACTTGGTAGTACACAGAAGGAAGTCCCTCTAAGGCACGAAGGTGCATGTGTCCCATCTGGCTGCCTCTAGGAACAGTGTCTGGGGCCTGTATATTTAGGCTGGGAATAAGTCCTTTTCTGAGGGAAGGCCCAGANTCTCAAGGAAGGATGGCTCTGGGAGCCAGAGAGGCACCTGGACGTGCTAGGTAGGAACCCTGAGGCCAAATGTCTAAGGACGCCTCCCTCCAGTAGGAGCTGGCTCTGGGCACAACCTGATGACCCTGCACATCTGATGGAAAGTCTCACAGTNATGCTAAAAGCATTTCAAGGAGTAAACAGAGATTACTAACTGCAGGTTCCTGCTAAAGCACCTGCTCACAGTGACTCAGTCATTGCCTTCCAGGCCAGGCTAGAAAGGCAGGGCCAGCTGGCCTGCACTAGGGGCCTTTGATGAGCTGGTTAGCTCTATCATGGGCCAGGTATGCAGGGATGGCGTTAGTGGCACAGCTTGCCTGGATCTCTCAGGAATCTCAGGTGCACAGACAGTCCTTGTCCTCCTGGAGCTCCTGGAACTTCCCAGAACACTAGCAGCTGCCAGCACACCTGAGGGCAGGGGAAATGAGGTCATTAGCAGGTGCCAGCACACCTGAGAGTGGAGGAAGGGGGGGGTTTCAGTAGTCCTAGCCAGCCTGTGTTCCTGGTTACTTTGGGTCACCTCATACTAGAGTCCCTGCTGTGGATAGGGTCCTGTGTAAAAGGCTGGGATTTACAAACATCCCAAGATGAATCTCCAGTATGTCCTGAGGTGGCTGGAGGAAAGGTGGGAACTCAGGGCTGCCAGNAGCTTGCCCTCTTTCCACACTCCTATGGGACCCCAGCCAGAAGCAACGGCAACAGAACCCAAAGCTCCCATCAGCAGTTCCATGAGCCCCCAGGGGTCCTGGCAAATGTTAGTGTGGGACAGGAGCTCACTGACAGGGCCACTTCTAAAAGTCAAGATCAAGGGAACAATGATGTAGAAGGCTGGCTGGCTTCTGCCACCATATATAAAGTGGAGCATTGTCTCTGCCTCACCAAGGAGGGANCTATGTAAACAACTTGGCATTCTACTGGAGATAGGGGCTTCCATGGCTCATTTCCTCCTCATGGACTCCTGGATACAGACACCAGTGTGCTCGTCCCTCTTAGAGACTGCTATTGCTAGACACCTTCAGCAGAGTTACNCTTGGTTGCCATGCCTATAATCTTTGCGGCTAGACAATGCCATTGTGCATGGAAACCCCTTCAGCATCCACTGTGCCACCTTTGCCCACCTTCTGAGGAGCCTTGTAAGATGGGACATGGCATACCAGAGGTAAGATGGTTCATTTTTGTTTCTTCCAGGGTAAGTGACCCTCTGGTGTGAGTGGCCACAGCTTTCACTCCACAGAGGCCTGACTGCATAGGAACACCAACAGGATTCCAAGGAAGCCGGGGGATGATAATTCCTGGAGGAAGGTGAGTGAGCTGGCTCTTGCTGGCTTTCTCTCCCTGTCACTCAGGAAGGACCTCACTGAGGATCTTCACTCAAGATTGGAAGGATACCTCAGGGGCCTCCTCCAGGTGGGCCTTTCTGGGCACAGACATCTGTGTCAGTAGTGTGGGTGTCTGTGGAGGCCTGTGGGTAGAGTGAGGGATACACTGTCCAGAACAGCATGCCTCTTCCTTTGGAAGGGAGTATATCTTGGCCAGAACTGGGTCTGTGTTACCTTCCAGACAGGCTGGCAACAACGGGCCCTCCAGTTCACTCAGCTGTAACCTCAGCAGCCAGGACTCTAGGCTTCAGATCCAATTCTGTNTGGTAAAATTGGAGCTCTCCTTACACTAAATGGGCTCCTTGATCTGATTCGATGATCATCATGAAATCAGTTCTGTCCAGAGCCCACTCTGAGGCCCTGGAAATTAATTTAGCTATTTCTTGAGCAAGCTCAGCCTTCCCATACTGACAGCTCAGCTTTCCNATGCACTGGCTGCTCCCTGGAGCAAGGGAGGAATGCCAAGATGTCNCCTGTGGCATGCTGGAGAACACAGGACCCAGACAGGATGGCAGTGAGGCCATTGACTATCTACTTGATGGGTGCATCACTAGGCCCAGCAAGGCAGACTCTGTCTCACTCAGAGGAGGGGTACAGTGGAANCCCAAAAGTAGCCTCCCTAGCCAGGGTCTCCTGTGGGGGAATGTGTGGTTACAGAGAGGTCCCAGAGTTTGGACACAGGAAGGTGATGAGCAGGCAGTTCCCAGCTTTTGCTCCTTCCTTCTCCCATAATCCCCCACTTTGGACATGAACATTATCACATTGAAAAATATCCACTGTGGANCAAGTGTGTTAATGACAGACTTGGAACTAGGAGTAAGAGTGGACTATCCTTTCNGGTCCTGCCTTCACTCAGTTTGTTTTAAATGTTGTGGCCTCAGAGTAGTTTGGGGAGATTTTTCACTTTTCTCTCAGGATGTGTCTGTTTCAAACTGGAATATTCTGTTCCTTGCAAACTTGGTATAACACATCTATGCAACCTGTGTGAGACAAATAACACCTCCTACAGGTTCCTAGCTGGAAGGGACCCTGTTACAAACGACAGATGAACCAGAGGAAAGTGCACGGGAACTTATTGACGTGTGTGTGTTTCATGAGCACACAGACACAATAGGGAATAAACAGCTTTCAGAATGGGCCTTGTATTGCNGCTTGTATAGCTTCTTCGGTAAAGAACTGGGAGGCTGGGAGAGGTGACAGGGCAAGAAGCACACTCAGGGTCTCTAGAGTTGGTGTTGTGAGGCAAGACAACTGCCTAGCAACAGATGAAAATGGATGTCCTCTCAGCCATGCTAAAGCTGGTTGGCGTGGACTCCTCCAGGTTTCTCTGAAGGGTTCAGGGAATATTTTATCAGCTTTCACCTCCCAGGGACGGNGTGGTGGCGGGTCCCTTTGATCTGTAAACCTGTGCCCTGCTTTTTGGTGAGAAGAGGGAAGCAAAGCCCTTGCACCTGATGCTTCTTGACCTTTGCACTTGGTGGTATTCTACAGTTGTCAGCTGGGTTTTCTTATGAGGAGATAATGGCTATAGAACTCTCAGGTCATCTCTTTCCTCTTGAATCAATATTTAGTCATAATTTTCTGGGAAGTGATTTGCTTTACATACTTGAACATCTCATTTTGAAGGAGACTTCAAATTGATTGGTTCACGGTCCTTTTATCCTTTAAAACTGCTATACACGTCAGCTGGTTTCCCCATTTTCGTCCTAGCAGTCACTGGCTTCCCTTTCATGAGTCCTGTGGACGACACTTTTCAGTCAACTGTCTTTCCTGGGTCTTCTGGATTGGGCCTTTTTCGATGGCTAATTTTTGCTCATGCCTTGATCTTCTTTTCTCCCAGGGACATTGCCTTTAGCCTCCCCTTCTTCCTCTCATTGAGGTTGGATATTTAGTTCATTAATTTTCATTCTTTCCTTCTCTTAAGGTTACAATTTNCAGGTCCCACTACTTTAGTCCATGTAATGATAACAGAATACCCCAGGCTGGGTAATTTATAAAGGAAAAAAATGTTCCTCAGTCTTGAGCCTGGAAAGTTCAGAAGAATGGTGCTAGCATCTGGCAAGAGCCCCCAGAGCCCCCAGGTGTATCCTGATGTGGTGGAGAGGCAAGATACACAGAGAGGGTTGGACCCATCCTTCTATCAGAACCCTACTCCAGGGAAAACAAACCTGGTCCCTTATTAATTATTCTTGAAAGTAGGGCCCTCATTCATGGTCATCGGGGTTTATTATTATTATTATTATTATTACTTTTTAAGATTTATTTATTTTATTTTTTGTGTATGAGTGTTTTGTCTGCATATATGTCTGTGCCCTACATGCATGCCTGTTGTTCAAAGAAGTTAGAAGAGGTTGTCAGATCCCCTGGAACTGGAGTTACAGATGGTTGTAGACCACCTGTGTGTGTGCTGAAAACCAAAGCCAGCTCCTCTGCAAGAACAAATGCTCTTAACCACTGAACCATGGCTCCAGTTCCCTTGATCACTGTTAAACTCACCTCTCAACACTTAAGATTGTAATGGCAATTGAATTTCAGCTCATTTGCTGTTTCCTTGTTGTTAGTTAGTTTGTTTGCTTATTGGTTGAGGCAAGATCTCAGTATGTGTCCCAGGATGGTTTCAAATTCATGGTAATCCTCCTGGTTCACCCTCGAGTGCTAGGATTTCAAGTGTAAGCCACAACACCCAATTTACCAGTTTTAAGGATTTCTAATGTTTATTTTGCATTATTCTTTAATTTGTGTGCCATTTAGAACTGTCTGTTTAATTTTTCCAAATAAATGACGATTCGTTATTTTCATTACAATTATCTGTAAAATCTTGTTTTTACTTCAAACTAATTGCATTATGGCTGAAAACAGTTTGCATGCTACTGAGTCATTGAAATAGACCAACTGACTGTGTTGAAATAAATAGTCATTTTAAAATTACATTTATTTATTTACTGTGTGTGTTTGTGTGTATACACATGCTCGCCAACAATACACATGTGGTCAGAGGACAGCTTGAGGAAGTTGGTATTCTCCTTCTACCACGTGGATTCCAGGGATCAAATTCTGGTTGTCAGGCTTGGTGCCTTTACCAGCTGAGCTATCTCACAGCCCCCACTTTTGTGTTTGAGAGCAGGAAGGTGCTTCACAGAGCCACAGACATCAAAACTTAAAAGGACCATCCATTCTCACTTGTTGTTGCCACAAATTCCTACCTACAGCCTTCACCACTCATAACAACTCGGATACATACCAACTCTGTGCCCCTTACAAGCCCAGGAGGAAATGTGGCTCTGACTTTGGGGAGGTCCACGTGCAGATACAAGTCTTACCCAAGTTCTCAGTTTTTCCCATATCTCAAATGGGGGCTCATCCTTCTGTGCATGGGGTCTCTTTGTTCTTTGGAGGAGGTGCTTGGCCTCACACCTGCACTTGATAAGGGCAGTTGCTTAAGAGTCAATGCCCCCTGAAGCCTTTGCAAGTGGCCCTTTCTAAGAGCATCCCAGATGCATGAGGTGGGCATGACTTCTTTTTCTCAGGCTAATGATGGATGGGTATACATACTGGTCCTTATTTGCTAGTGGGGTAAGGTGGTGTAGGCTGCAGGACTGCTTCATGTTTAGCTACAGGGTGACTTCCTTCTGAGCACAAGAAGAGTACCCACCTTTTCTTTNTGGCCTTTGCCACCTTAACTAGCAGTGAGGGCTGGGTTCTGATTGTCTGAATTGGTAGCTCTGGTCTATGGCTTTGTCTTTAGCCCTGGCCAGCAGAGGAATCAGAGAAGGAACAGGCCATATTAAGTTCTAGGGTCAGACAGTCCCGGACTCCAAGGAAGGGACAAACATTATCATCCTCAACTTCTGGGAGAGGGATGGGGCCATGAGCAGGCCTGTTCCAGAGCTGTGTTGGGATACTGTAAAGCTAGAGACATGCCCAGGACTGCTCTAAGAGGGTTGGGAGCACTCAACACTATTCTCTGCAGATGGGCTGATGGGAGGGGTATGGCAAAGAGCCCTGGCCCTAAGTGGGACAAAGCAGCAGATCTCTTAGTGCCTACCTTCCAATCTCAAATGAAACGGCATTATCTCAGCCCAGAGGCTCCTACTCCATAGGCCAAAGTTCTGGTTTCACCACACAGTGAGTCACCCACTTCCCTCTGTATGTCCATGAGCAATGCACCCACACACATCTGTCCACACACTGGTGACACTTCAGAATGAACCTCCAGAGAGCAAAGCACCTCCCACATGGTATGTCACTTTTTCTTGGGAATCTATTTCTATTCACCCCAGATAAAAGAGCACCAGAAGCCCAGACACATGATACCATCACAGTCCATTTGGTGAATTAATGAGTTAACTGGGAATTATCTGCAGCGTAAAGGGTTACTTACAGAAGCAGGAACAACTTGCTTACAGATACATCATCGAANAGTCTCCCTTTCTCAGAAATTGATAAGTGTTTATATATCCTTGAGGAGGGCCTGATGAGTCTTTCCCTCCTTTCCCTCCAGGGAATATTACTGAATTCACTCTTGGGAGTGTCTTGTGTGTGTGGCCACTGTTGTTCTGATTCAAGACAGCAAAGGTCATATTCAACCTGAGAAAACAGCTATGCAACGCTCTACCCCTCCTTAATTAAATTCTTTCTATCTCCTCTTTCACTATGTTCCCTGAGCCTCGGAGGGGATGATACAAATGTATGACTATTTTCTCCTATTTAGAACTGAGCATTGGCCTGCCGTGACATGGCAATAATCATTTATTCTCAGTAGTTTCACTGACTAGGAGTCTCCTTAGTAACCATTGTCCACTGCAAAAAAGAAACTTCCCTGACCAAAGCTAACAGCAACAATAATCTATGGGTATAAACTCAAATGTGTAGAAGACAAATTGATAGGTACATCTTATCATTTAATAAAACAGCAGTAGTAGCTTTTTCATCAAGCCATATGACANCCCCAGCTATAGGTTTTTGTCCTCATTTANAGTACCGAACATGAGTTTCCTGATGTGGANTCAGCCTTACGTCCAATTGGAAAGCATTTGGTCACATTCATTGCAGCCATGCCACTATTGCACCAGCAGACACTTCTTGTCTAGCATCCTGAGAACATAAGTGGGGATTGAGAGGGAGATGGTGTGTCCATAACCAGGAAGGACCACTGATAACAATTCTTCCCCAGCAGCCTGCATAGCACCCTCCAGCACTGTGTACAACAAGTAGAGAGGCTGCTTCAAGATCAGCTACAGCCTAATTTCTACATGTCCTATAACCGAAACATGCAGTATCCTCAGTCATATGGATTTACCATCCAGTTATGACATGTAACCAACATCAGTGGCAATGGCCTATATTATATGAAGAGTCTCAGGGACCTCCATGGCCAACAAGTCATAAGAGGTAGACTACCTCCAGTGCCAGGATTTTTCACTCAGTAACNTTGTGGCTTCTGAGGGGATCTTTTCCCACTAATGCCAAGTGCCTTCACTAAAACTCTGGAATAGCTATTTCAGGAGCCCATTCTTCTTTTCAATT
>LZPO01007951.1:712613-726821 GCA_001675575.1 Neotoma lepida
TGTGTGTGTGAGAGAGACAGAGAGACAGAGAGAGAGACAGACAGACAGACAGACAGACAGAGACAGAGAGAGACAGAGAGACAGAGAGAGAGAGAGAGAGAGAGACAGACAGACAGACAGACAGACAGACAGACAGAGACAGAGAGAGAGAGACTGAAGACAGAATCCAGGGCCTAGTGAATTTGTACACCTAGACTCTAGGGGGGCTCTACCACTGAGCTACCTGCCCTCTCTTCTCTACCTTTTATATTGTGGCAGTTCTCACTAAATTACCTAGGCTGGCTTTAACTTACTTTGTAACCTAAGCAAGCCTTGAACTTCTCATCTTCTTGCCTTGTAACTATTTCGTTGATTTCTACTTTTATAAAATTATTTGTGATTTCATGTTTTAGCTGCCTATGTGTTGTGATTATAATTTTATTTCATAAGGACCAGCAGTTGGGAGCTGGAGAGATAGCTCAGTGGTTAATGCCAAGTACTCTTCTAGAGGGTCTGGTTTTAATTCCCAGTGCCCACACGGAGGCTCACAAACTGAAACTCCAGTTCCAGGGTCTTCAACACACTTTTCTGACCTCCTCAGGAGCCAGGCATGCATGTGATACACATACATACATGCAGACAAAACACTTAATACACATAAAACAAATTTAGCCAAGTGGTGGTGGCACATGCCTTTGATCTCAGGATTTGGGAAGCAGAGACAGGCTGATTTCTGAGTTTGAGGCCATCGTGGTCTACAAAGTAAGTTCCAGGACAGCCAGGGCTACATACAGAGAAACTCTGTCTTGAAACAAAACAAAACAAAATCTTTAAAATAAAGACCAGTAGTTGGATGTATGTCTAATTTTGACTATTTTACCATTTTCACTTTTAAAGTGATCAGTTCTTTCCTTGTGATGTTTGGTGCTGTGTTTTTTAGCTATTGTATTTGAATCCTTCACAAATTATCAGTTACTTCTAGGAACAGTTCTTCATACGTCCCAGAATACTAACAAGTAGTATTTTAATTTTCATAATGTCTCAAACACCTATGGTTCTTAATTTTTTTTATTTCTTTATTTATATATTCATTCAGAGTGTGTGTGTGTGTGTGTGTGTGTGTGTGTGTGTGTGTGTGTGTGTGTGTGTGTATGTGACATGGAGGTACAGGCAATGTGCCTGATGTAGGTACTGGAAACCAAACTCTGGTTTGGTCTTAATTTAAGAAAGATCTCTTAAATTAAGCCATCTCTCCAGCTGCCTGCTGTGGCTTCTGAGGATTTATTTTCAGTTGTTAGTGGTTGGTGAATATCTGTGTGAGCCCAGAACAACACTGAGGAGAGGATTCAGCTGCCACTGGTCTCCCTGTCCCTGATGTGAGCGGCACTATCCCAGGTTGTCGCTGGGAGAAGGGGTTGCATGTCTCAGTAGCTCTGGCAGCAGTCAAGTATTTAAGGATGGCTGGCAGACTGTTATTCACTCCTAACATATTTCATTGCAGAAAAATGGTCTCAACAAATCACATTTCTTTGGAGGGCATTGTAGAGATCTCATGGACATTTTAAAGTAAACGTTTAGTACATGTTTACAAAATAAATTCATATTTATTTTCTTTATTCTTTATATGACATGTAGCATTTTGTAAAACAACTTGGTCAATCTTGTTACTTGAAAATTTTATCTCCTCATCTATCAAAAGTGGGCAGAACTAAATTATTTCCCATGGTGAATCGCTGATTTTTGTCTCAATTTGCAGAATTGCAGCATTTATTTCTCTCACAATTTCCTCCCCAAGTTTCTTCCCATCTCACCTTGCCTGATCCCCTCTTTGTGTTCCCTGTGCAGAATTCAGCATAGATTTCTAGGTTGGCTTTAGGGACACTTGCCTTTGAAGAATTGTTCCTCTAATAGCCAGCAGAGAGGAGGCATTTTCTGTCTCTTATGAAGGATGCTTTATGATCCCTGTGGTGGTAAGGGTTGTGGGACATGTGGCCTGTGTGATGTATGTGCACATGTATACCTCTCTGTAGTATATGTGTATGGACCTGTGTTTGTACNTATGTGTGCTATGTGTGCATGTATATGGGAAGTTTGTGTACACGTATGTACATGTGTGCTATGTGTATGCTTTGTGTATATGTGTGTACCTTGTGTGCAAGTGCACACCTATGTGTAGTGTGCATATATGCAGTATGTGTATGTGTGTGTATGCCTGTGAGAAGTGGGGAACTACTCTCAGACCCAACTGTGCAGGTCTGAGTAGGACATGTCAGATGGCTTCCTCCTCTGGGGTCATTTTGGAACCCACTTGGGGGTCTCAGAACCAGGGCTCTATGACTGCCCTCAGGAAGCCCATTCCTGGGCACCTGGCTACATCCAGCACAGCTCCTCTTCCTATGAATGCCTTTATTGTAGCCCTCACTCACGTCAGACCAGGTCAGCCTGTGTGCATCTCCTGGTGGTTACTCGCTCCTGGACTACAGTGCCCTCCTGGGGGCACCTAAGCCCAGTGTCACACTGTGTTGCTTCTCACCTGCTGGATCTGATGAAATGTGTTGGGGGGTTCATCCCAGTTGCTCGCAGGCTCCTGCCTGCCAGGAGCAGAGTCTCCAGTCACAGTTGCCACAGATGCCTGTCAATCTCCTCGTTGGCCCAAATTCCTGCCACATTTTAACAAAAGATGGCAAACCCCAGTTTTAACAGGTGTGACCAGATTTGTATTATTCTGTCTTCTGGGGGCACCTGAGTGGGAAGTTTCAAGGAGAAAGCCTGCAGCAGGAACGGCTAGCCAGGTGTTTCAACTGGAAGTTGTTCTCTGTGATTTTGAAGTTAATAAAAATCAGCACACCACCTTCATTCTCTAAAGTGGCTTTTTATAAATCTTTCTATTTTCCTTGCTTCATTAAAGCCAGACTTAGGAGACAGCAAACAAGTGCAGGATTAACAGGGTGCAACTGGCTTGGAGAATGATTTTCTCTCCTAAATATAAAAGCACCCTAACACCGAAGCCTAGAGACAAAGGGCAGACACCGAATGACTCCAGTGTGGACACCAGCAAGTTCCTCTTCCAAGGGTATAAGCACAGTGAAGACCTAGTCACAGATACTTCATAGGAAAGGAAGAAAGGCAGGAAGTGGCTGGGAGTGCCAGTCTCCTGCAGAGCTGGGGAAGTCAACCAGTCTCCACCTTAGCCTATGTCAATCTCCAGCATTGCCAGGGAGGCTCAGGGCCAGGGCTTCTAAGAACTTGTAAGGACTTGGACTTGGAAGGCTTCAGGCAGGCCTGCCTGTCACCACTCCAGCTCCTGGACAGTTGCATCTCTGCCCATTGCAAAGCCTTCTCATTCTGTAGAAGGGTCCCCAGGGCCCACTCCTGTTGGGGTGGTATTCCTACTCAACCCTGAGTCTGACCCTGAGGGGGTGAGTGTAAACACGAAAACTGTGCTTGTGGACACACAAGCATACATGTGTAGTAGATACCACATCTACAGATGTGTGTCGAATGTAAGCACACACATGAACTCACACTACCCCCAGCTTTCTCTGATTCTGCTTCCTACCCTTCCCCATTCTGGAGACCCTTTCCAGGACTGGACAGATTGGGGTTTCTATGCAGCCAAGGTTCAGGGATCCTGGCTGGGGCAGGAGCAAGCACTACTCCAGACTCACCCTGTGACCCGCTTCAGAAGCTGTTTTTCTGGGCAGCTGTAACTAACTGAGCTGTTGGGGTGAGGCCAGCTCCGTGACATGCTGCTTGGTACCTTTGGGTGCTCAGCAATAGGGCAAGATGCAGAAACCAGTAGGCCAGGGCTGCAGCAGGGGGGCAGGAAATGGGGGAAGGATGGATGCTGCTCTCTAGGTGGAGTGGGCCTCAGGGTGCCCAGAGATGCCTAGTGGGGACATGCCCACCCCCCTTGAGCCTCAGGCAAGATGGCTCCCTGGGAGGTGAAGGTCAGGCCACATTCCTTGCTGAAGCTGGAATTCTGACATCAGATTTTCCATGCTCGCCTGTGGGGGAGGAGCAGGCTTGGAGCCAGAAGTGCAGGAGTGGCAGATGGGGGAAGGGCAGAGCAGCTGAGGCTGTCTGGCTTCTTAGGCCCAATGTTCAAGGAGAGGAAGGCTTTATGGCCCACCCACCACCTCCAGGGTCCTTGCTGCCCAGTTCTTTTCCCTGAAGCATCCCTGGCAGCAGCAACTTTCCCATCCCAGCCGGACCTTGCTGAGTCACAAGGGGGCTGGATTAGAGAATGCTAAAAATAGCTGGCGGCTAGCTGGGCCAGCACTAGAAGTTATAATTAGGAGTGGGTAGAGCCATCCTNCTGGGCTGGTCTCAGAGCTGTTGGAGAACCAGGGGTTCGGCCAGGGGCCGTGGGGCTCCGGTGTCCCACCTTGGTTGCTCCGGATGGTGACTCAAGTGGGATTTATATCCTGATTCCTTGGCCTGACCTCCATCCAGAAGCCCCATGGTAACTGTGGCGGTGGGGCTGCTCTTGACTCTAATCTCTGGTCAGGAAAAACCTTCAGACCTCCTTTGGCTCTGGCCCCAGGAATTCACCAATATCTGTGGGGTCTTTTTCTGGACACAAGGAACCACTCAGTTCTAGGGTTCTTTCATTCGGCAGGAGGAAGCAGTGCAAAGCAGAATACCAGATCCTTGTGCAAAGCAGAATACCAGAGCCTTGTTCAAAAATGACTAAGAATTTGAAGGCAATCCTGGAAACTGAGGNCAGTGCTCATGCCCAGGTCATAGGCCAGGAAGCTAGCCTACATCCTTCTCCCGAGGACATCTGGCCTGCAGGGGTGCAGGGGTCATCTGTTACAGCCAGGGAATACCTGAATCTATAACCTGTTTCCATGGGAAATCAGCCACGGGCAACACCGCTCCACCCATGTTAACTTCAGAGAAAGGATCTCCCCAACCCCACCCCAGACTCAGCCCCCAGAAGCCTTACACTGGACAGGGGCTTGAACCCTCAGCCAGTCAGTCCTTAAGTGAGTTTCTGAGGCCCTGGGCAATATGCTGGCCCCAGACTGCCCGACCAGAAGCCACTTTCCTATCTCAAAACAGTGGCACTTTTGTAACCAAGGGCTAGGGAACCAGACAAGCACAACTTCAGCTGAGCCTTCACAGCCCCCAGCTCCACCCAGACACCAGCACCCTACGATTCAGACCTCTGCAGGCAAGCCTGGTCCCCAACACAGGCACAGTGCAGGGGTGAGCAGTTCATTCTGAAAACAGCTTTCTGGCTATAAAAAAAGATATTGTTCTCTGTAAACAATATAAATCGTTAAAAAAAAAAAGTATGAAATGTCCTCTACCAGAGNCCCCTAAAGCATGCAGAGGCCCTGTCTGTATGTCATTATAGGAGGGATATGACAGGGATAGTCGGTGTCTTCAACCCAATAGGAACATTTCCTGTGCCATTCTGTTTGAATAAACCTATACTTGGGCCAATGTGCTTGGCTCATATCTGTCAGTAGAGATTTTTGTGGGTCTGCATTTTTGTTTTTGTTTTCTTTTTCTTGGTGTTGGGGTTTAAACCCAGGGCTTTGCCCATGGTAGGCAAACACTCTTCCACTGAGTTCCATCGGCAGCCTGGCTCCATCTCTATCCACTTCTAATTTTTCCTCAGATAAACCTCCCAAGAAGACACGGGTCAGGGAACAGTCTCTGTTAATTTGACTTGATTTTTTTTTTTTTCAAGACAGGGTTTCTCTGTGTAGCCCTGGCTGTCCTGGAACTCAGGAATCCACTTGTCTCTGTCTCTGGAGTGCTAGGATTAAAGGTGTGAGCCACTTCACCCAGCCTCTGGTTAAGACTTTGAGACTGTTGAGGGTCTGGGGTCTGGTATTTTACTTCTCTTCACTGATAGGTGATGGACAGAAGAGTTATTGACGTTGACCAACTCCCCTCTTCCTGCCTCCAGCTCTATTTAAACCTCTGCTGTAAAATGAAAGGAGTTNTGTTTTTGTTTTGTTTTCTCTTTCCCCAGGGTTGTGGGATGCACCTGGGAGATAATGGCCCATTGACACAGGGCAAGTGGCCAGCTGCCTGGAGGGTAGGTCCTTCTCACTCTGGATAATCATCTCACCTCTGGCCTCTGCACTCTGTGGTTCAGACAAAGCCTCCAGGACTATCCACTANAGAAGATCTTGATGAAGGGTGTTATCACCAAGCATCCTCCCTCTACTTAGGGCGAGGTCAGGCAGGGTGTCTAGCCTTCAAGTGAGCCTGTGGTCTTCAAATACTCTCCAGGATCTGGGAAGTAGTCCTTCCCTGAGGGCTAGTTTCAGATCTTCTCTGCTGCTAAAGATCTGTCACAGGACAGTGTGAAGAAACCCTGAAGCACAGAGCTGAGATCATGAGGACATTCTGGGAAGAGATGGCTGCAGATTGAAGAACTCCATGCCCATGAAATCATAGTGTGATCACTACCACAGTAGAACATATATTCAGGCCACCTGAATTTGTGTTCCTGAGCCATGGTCACTCAAAACTGATATCCCCTTTGGCACAAGTGCTGTACTTTGCATCCACACTGCCCTGCTTGGCCTCAGCACCCTGGTTCCTCAGGAAGTCCCAAGGGAAACAGGAACTCCACCCAGCTTGAGATACGTCCCCAGAATTCCACTGGGTGGGTAGGTGAGCTGGGGGATTGCAGTGCATTAGCAAATACTAACAAGGATATCCCCTGAGAAGGGTTTCCAGGAAAATTCTGCTGATGATAAACACTATCCAGAGAGACTCGAGCTTGAGGTCATAGATAAGGTCATCTATGATCCATCCCTGGGAAGTNCAGCCCTATACACACGGCTGAAGAGTATAGTAGCTGAGACTGGGAGTCTCTGGCTATCTCTGTGTTTAAGGGGGGCACCTTTTCTGAGCTGTCTTCTGAATGCCCACAGTGGGGGCCCATTCCTACCTGGTTTTCAGAGGAATGAGCCAGACACAGGGTCACATGGTTTCTCAGCTGATACCCATTAGAACATTCTAGATGCCCTTCTTGAATTTTGCCACATCTGAAAAAGAAGAAACCAGATCTACACTTGTCCACATCCTCATGAACAATCATTGTGGGCCAAAGGGAACTGCAAGCTGTCCCTTTTGCTATCTGCCTTGAGGATGTCGGGCTCCACAAAGTTTTCACGTCATCAGTAAACTCAGTATTCACGTCATGCAGCTGAACACACAGGGATTGACTGTGAAGCTTTCCTGTCAAGTGGCACCCAGAAGAAAAGAGGACCTGCTGGGTGACAGCCTAGAGGGAGGACATCTGCAGGCTACACGGTGACTGACAGGCTAACCCCTGATGACAGGGTGAACTTGTAAGCACACTGTTTGCCAGAATCTGAGCTGCTCATAAATCCTTCATCCCTGAGAACAAGTCCACCAAGGGCCCAGCTGCCACTGTGGAGTTTATCACTGAAAGTGGTGAATTTGTTTACTGAAGGGAAAGTTATGGGACACAAAGCCACTGATTAGTGACTGCTAAATGTCTCTCACNAGGACAAGTTGAGTTTTCCTGGGGCAGATGACATCTGTAATAAGACCTGACACATTCAGTCCCCTTAGGGGTACTACGGATGGAGCCAAAGAGTTGGCTGAGAGAGGCAAGAGGCAGCCAACTGGACAGACCAGAAACACTGGAGGGCTGGGGAGGCTGTGTAGCTCCTCATGTAGATTGTGTAGGACAATCTTTGGAATGAGTGGCTGTAGGCGGGGAGGAAGAAATGCTGGGGACCCCAACTCAGAGGATGTTGCCCCCCATTTCCTCTATTCCCATAGCATATGCTTGCAGAAGACATCTGGTGGGTTCCCATCTGCATGGATCCCTGGAAACCATGAGGTGGGACACCTCAGAAGCAACCACTTCTCTGGCCATGAGCAAAGCTGGTTCTATTGTGGACACTGTTAATCTGTGCCTAGTCTACGTGTCCAGTAGCATTGGGGCCAAGTTAGAAACTATGCAGATAAAGAGGTAGGGGCATAGAGAATGACAGAGGTTGACTCCCAGGCTGAGAAGAACATTTCTGAGACCACTCAAGTGGACAGTATGCCCTGGTGACTGGTGACCCTCCCAGCTTGTAGGGATACAAGCGCAAGAGCAGGCTCAAGTTGAGGCAGCTGCAGGCCTGAGTGGTGGGCTGCGCAGGTAGCATGTGTGACTGGGTCCTGTAAACCCTCCCCTGCCAGAGCCCAGGTGAGCTTGCTGCACAGCCCTTCTCCCAGCTTTGGTGCTAGATCTCTGGAAACAGGCAGTCAGGCAACAGCTCCCCCCAGGCCTGGGATCTGGCCAGTGCTAACTGAAAGGGGCATGCATACACTCCATAGCTTCTTAGCCTAGGGCTCTGACTTATAGCAGTCCCTGTCATCAGGATGACACTCTGATTTCTCTGTCATCCTTCAGTGTAGTGTCCAGTGGGGGGTGGGGGGGACCGGGTGGCTGATGGCTTGGGCAGGGGGCTCTAGGGTGGGAGACAGTCTGCCTGGAAGAGGGCAGTTTCATAAACTTAAAGTCTGCCTCTTCAATCTCGTCAGTGGTCCCCAAGTAGGCCCCAGATAGGAGGCAAAGAAATGCTGGGAAGGCACCCATGAGTCTCCTGGCAAGACTCTGTCCTGGGCTAGAGGTAGTGAAGGAAAACCGGCAGGACGGAGCCACGCAGGAGCAGCTGGGCCAGCTCTGAGCCCCAGCATGCAGCAGGGCCAGGGTGAGCCCCTGCCAGACACGCCCACCATGGCCTTTGCTGCCTCCCTGACCGATGAATTACGGAAACTTGGCACTGATGTTGGCCAGGATCCTTGTTCTAAAGCAGGGCCTTGCCCTGTGCCAGGTGGAGCTGGTTGAGGCCTGGAGACCCAGCTCTGGCCAAGCGCTGATCCAGCTGCGGGCCTGCTGGCAAAGCTCTTTGTCCCATCGCTCCAGGAAATGGAAATGTGCCTGCAGCTTTTCATTTTACAGCTGCTTTTACTTTATAAGTCTCTGCTTAAAATAGCTCTGAGTGGGGCCTCTGGTTTACCTTTCCCGAGGTTAAAAGCAGTCGGCTCTGTGGCTCTGCGCTGTCAGGAGCCTGAGGGAAAGGCGGGGATAGGGAAAGGTTGGCCGGAAAGTGTTTCTTCTTTTTATGTAACTCTGGGCTGTGATGCTTATATTTTGAAAGTTAAGTAAATACTATATTCATTCTTGAAACTTATTTTCTTCTATGCAGTCTAAAAGGGTCGTACATAAGTTAAGTGAGACAAAAAGATGCCCCGACATCACCTCAAAATGCTTCAGGGGCTGGGTCCAGGAACTGAATGAGGGTCTTCCATCCAAGCCTCTGTCCTATATTAATCTCAAGGGATGATGTGACTGGGGTACATCATCTTACAGATGGGGAAGCTGAGGCTGGGAGATTCNGTGCTTGAAATAAAGTCACGCAACTATNGAGGGTGAATACTGAGGAACAATGCTTGAAGGTCCTGCCTAAGCCAGCCTGGCCGGGATAGTCCATTGTGGAGATTGTTTGCTTAGAGGCTACTGCCAACCTTTCAGATATCTCTGGAGGAGAATGACAGGGTCTCCCACCGACTGGCAGAGCCTCNGTGTCCTAAAGTCATAATGTCATACAGTCCTGAAGCCTCATCCTTGGGATGAATCTTCCNCCTGAGATGTTTCCTGGCCACATCCTGGGAGCTCTGGCTTCCTGTTCACAGAATTCAGCGGATAAGACAGAACCTAGAAGTAGGAGGAGCTCATGAGTGCCATGGTGCTCCATACCCAGCTGCATCCTGACCTANGCAGCCCTAGGAGAGAAAGCCTCACCTCNGTAGGTGCAAGGCACGGGTGGGCTGGATTCCATCATTGAGCCCTAGCCCATAACAAGTGGCTAGTGGGCATCAAGGTGCTTCAGCAGACACCTGGAAGTTGACACTCAGGGCCCGAGTCAGATCACACTNTGGCCGAACTCCATNACCACAAGAGCTGCAGGACTTCATCTGTACAGATTTACCCTCCATACAGAGCTCACAAGACTTTTAGTCCTTGGGTGACTTTCCNCAGTCCCCAGGTTCCTAGAGGGGCTCTAAAGTTGTTATCCAAGATTTCCTTTGACAGCTGAGGGGAGGAAGCGTGCCAAGCAAGGCTTNAGCTATACGGTCAGTTGTATAGCACTGCTTAGGGATGACAGAGTTTGTGACAGGAGTCAGGCCTAGATAGGTGGTTCATAAACTCCTCAGTGGAGGTGAGAGATAGAGGAGCTTGGTGTAGCCTGGGTGGGAATCAGAGTGCTGCTCAGCTCTAGGCCAAGAGGCAGTGGAGAATGCATACCTCTTTTAGTAAGCACTGGCTGGATCCAAGGCCTGGGTGGAGCTGTTGCCTGGCTGCCTGATCCCAGAGATCCAGCCACCAAAGCTGGGGGAGGAACTGTGCTATAAGCTCACCTGGCTGGGGAGGGTCTATAGGACCCAGCCACATAGAGTACCTGCGCAGCTCACCACTCAGGCCTGCAGCTGCCCCAAGTTGATCCCGCTCCTGAGTTCTCTTGCCTTGTCCTGCAGCTCCCAGGTCACAACACTGACCACACCAAGGATCTTCCTAGCCATGCCCAGAGCCATGCCTCCCTGATCTCAGTTGCATGGCCAGCTGTGCTAGGTACTAGGAACCCCACAGTGTCTGCTTGCTGTATTTGTACTATCTCTGTTTCTGTCTCATTCTGTCTCTCTCCCTCCCCACCACGATCTCTTCACCCACCATCAGTCCTCCTTGGTCCCAGGGGCTGTAACTATAACCTTCTTAGCTCACCTGACTGCAGCAGTTGGGCAGCCTGGGCCCCACTGAGCCTGCATCTCCTAGAAAGGAAACAGAAGTCTTAGACGACACTTCCCATAACCCAGCATGTGTAGCTTGCTGCTGACCACACNGAGCAGGGTTATAACTCCTGGTGGTATGATCTGGCAGTCTCATAGCCAGTAGGTTTGTTATCAGGGTCTCCTGAGGAACAGGATAGGAGCACATAGTCAGTGAGTTCCAGGGAAGGGCAGAGTAGTGCAAACCTGTATCATGGAGCAGGGGACCCAGGACCTGGGAGAAGAAGCCTGCTCTTGGTCAGGGATACTCATGAGCTCAAGCCCAACAGGGGCTGGTTGGGGGCGTGCCAGACAAGTCCTGTGGCCCAAGCCATCAAGCCACTGCCCTCAGCACAAGTCCTGAACCTCACATCCCCATGCTAACATTTTGGCCACACCTGGCTCTGTTTGGCTTCCACATAGAAGGATCTGTAGAGAAATGAGTATGAGCCAGTTCTTGGAGCTTCCCATTTGCTGTCTTATAAAGGGCTAATGTAATTCTTTCTTGAGAAAAAAAGCCTTCGAGGCTGGGGACACACTTAACAACAGAATCCCTCACTTCAGGTGGCCACCCCTGAGTGGAAGGGAGTGCCCCTTATAGCCACAGTGCCATCGATCACCACTCCAAAACAGACAGAGTAGCCCAGGTGACTCAGGCCTGATTCATTGCTTATCTTGTACAGGTATGAGACAGAGAGCAGTAGGTGGGAGGGTGTCTCCTCCTTGCCTTCTCTTGGCAGGCTGCTTCTCAATTTGGGAAGGGGAGGCGTTGTTTCCACATTGCTGGCCTCTCCTCTCTGTTCCATCCACCCTGCCCTGTATCCTCTACCGAGGCCCCTTGTGGCTGAACCTAGGTTGACTTACCTACTAACTTCTTGAAGGATTCAACACAGAGGAGAGCCATGCCANGGAGAAAGGAGCTGTGTACTTCTTCCCCGTCCTCCCTGGGCTGGGCTGCCCTGACCACAAACCCTTGGGTAGATATCCCTCTTCCATATGGAGTTATCTTGGGCTCTAGTGGGGGTAGCCTCCTTTACTAACCCTGAAGAAGCTGGCTCTAAAACCCAGTCTTCGCTTGCCCCCAGGTTGAACAACTGCCTCTCCTTGGGTGAGAATCCCTTTAGTAAATACCCTGTCCCATCAGCTGGCTGACATATTCACTATACCTATGGCTTGTCCTTGACTCAAATTCTGCTCTTATGAAACTTTTTTCCTGGTCTTAGGAATATTTCACATCAGCAGCAGCATCCTTTGCTTCTGGCCTTAAAGAATTACATTCCTCCTCAGTTGACAGCTACTGTCCCCTAACGTCAGACCCATTGTCTGTCCTCCACAAAGGAAGCTTCAAGGTCATATCATCACTCCGATGTATGGTCTGTCCCTAGACTCCAGCTTGCCCGAGTGGAAACGCACTGAGAACCCATTCCACTGAGAGTGTTGCCCCATGGGCTGGTGCTCTGTAGATCTGGAGAAGATGTATACTACTGCCTGGACTGACAGCAAATCTCAGCCAATCAGACAAGTCCAGGAAACCATGTGGGGCAAGGCAGCTTTGGAGAGGAGACATGCAGCTTTCCATCTCTCTATATCTGAGACTCCTTACATTTCTTACTCTTCTTTCTCTCTTTTTTGTTTTATTTTATTTTTCAAGACAGGGTTTCTCTGTGTAGTCCTGGCTGTCCTGGAACTTGCTCTGTAGACCAGGCTGGCCTTTAACTCACAGAGATCCACCTGCCTCTGCCTCCCNAGTGCTGGGATTTTTTTTCTTGTTGCTATGGAAAAATACTTGCCAAAATAAACTTAAAGAAGAAAGGGTTTGTTTTGGCTTACAATCCGAGGGCATAGTCCATCATGGTGGGAAAGGCATAGCGTCAGGAGCCTGAGGAAATTGGTCACATTGCACCTGCCATCAGGAAGCAGAGAGGGATGAATGCCAATGCTCACCTTGCTCTCTCCAGACCCCAGACCATAAGTGTGCCACCTATAGTCAGGGCTGGATTTCCCACCTTGATTAGCTTAATCTAGAAACTCCTTCATAGACACTCCCAGATGCTTGTTTCCATGGTGATTCNACATCCTGTAAAGTTGAAATCAGTTTTAAACATCACACTCCTGTCTGTCTTCTCTCTGCTGTGTTTCCTCGGTCACTCCAGATCTTGCTGTTCTCTCTCTCTCTCTCTCTCTCTCAGTGTAGGCTCTTCATCCTTCTTTAGACAGTGCCCTCCTGATTGTGGGAGGTAGGTTGCATCATCTATGGCAGACTATCCTTCCCATAGTGAGGTAGTCCCTAGATCACGTACAGCCTGGAGACTAACTCACCTAGGGTGAAGCCAGCAAAGGAAGGGAGAAGATGCCCAGGAGAGAGAGAGCCTATCAGACAAACATTTTGAGTCTGGAAGGGTTTAAGAAGCTTGAGTGTGCTGAGCAAGGAGTGACTAGACCTCCCAGAAGTGATGGGAGGCCATGCCTATCCCCAGCCCCCCAGGGTCAGCAGAACTGAAGCCAGTGTGTATTTGCAATGTCCAAGGAAGCCCTTCTCCCTGCCCAGGACGATTCAGGCTCCAAAGCTTTGGAGACCTGGAAATCAGCACTTGAACCATTCTTTGTGCTCCATAGCTCAGCTAAGGAACTGGCCCTAGAGAGATCTGCTGGAAGAACCTAGCTAGAACCATGGGTCTTTTTCTAAACCCTGCGTGTGTTTAGAAGTGTAGCAAGCTGTGTGTTCCTGCAGGCTCAGGATCTGAGTTCTGATCAAGCTCTGGGCTGCCCATATCTAATGATGCCTCTTCTGATCTGCCCACCTTTGCCCTGAACTGTCTGCATGTGGCTTCTTTCTGCTGTCCTTGCCAAGGTATTGCTGGCCCAAGGTGTTCAAATGGAGAGGGATCCCTGGGGCTTGTTATGAGGCCAGGGGCAGAAGCTTGCATGTCTGGGGCAGATGGAGAATCTCAAGGCCTGGGAGACCTCAGAGGAGCTCCCCTTTTGTGAAGGGCAAATATCAGGTAAGAGGTCAGCAGAATGGCTCTTTATTTTCTCCTGAAATTTCAGGATCTCAGGTCTATGTTGTTTTCTGGGCTTTGGCTAGAAAAGAGGTCTCTGCCATTTCTAAGGAGCCTTGGGTTCCCCATGACTCTTCTAATTAACACAGCTACTCTGGTTCCACTAGGTTCTATACTCATTTGAGTGTTGAAAGGTGAAGGTACCAGCTGCTTGTGGGCAGCTGTGCCATCTGTAGTTAGTTCTGCTCTTGAGCAGGAGGAAACTGGATGACGGAGAGATGGCAAAGGAAGACGTACGGTGCAGCCAGGATATTGAGACCTTTTCTTGGTGAGACCAGCACCACTGGCCAAACCAGATGTGGTTTTTGTTTATTTATTTATTGTTGTGGTGGTTTTGTTTTGTTTT
>LZPO01007951.1:746801-770499 GCA_001675575.1 Neotoma lepida
ACTTGGCTTCTTGGAAATCCTGCACTTGCTTCTCCTTTCCTACTTCTCAGGGTGGTATACCCAGGTCAAACCACACCTTCCCTGGCCATGCTCATTTCCTGCTCCTCAACCTAGATTCCATTTCTCTTTGTGATGTCCAAAACTGCAGGAGAGAGAGGCTGAAGCTGAGGCTAAGGCCAAGATGGACTTGTGTAGCACAGAGGGCCCAATCAGGCTCACTGCAGTCAGCCTCCACAGAAGACCAACAATCTCTTTTTAAAAAGTTATTTTCAGCTGGGTGATGATGGTCCATGCCTTTAATCCCAGCACTGGGGAGGCAGAGGCAGGTGGATCTCTGTGAGTTTGAGGCCAGTCTGGTCTACAGAGCTGTCAGAGTTACAGAGAAATCCTGGCAAAAACAAACAAACAAGCAAACAACAACAAAACCAACAAAAAANCCATTATTCGTAAGTATATGTATGTGTACATATGAATATAGTACCTATGGAGGCCAGAAGAGGGCCCTGTCTCCTGGAACTGGGTGCTAGGAACTGAACTTGGGTCCTAGGTAAGAGCAGTACGTGCCCTTAACCAGTGAATCATTCCTATTAGCACTTTCTTGAAGTGGGACTGGCTCACTTGTCTCTTTATCCGTTGACAGAGCATGTGGCTACCAATGGCCTGGCCTTTCCTACAGGAAAAGGCTATTTTCAATGTTTAGAATTTTGAGATATACCTGGTGGTCATCTGTTTCCATACTGTGAATGCTCTCACCCCCACTCCCCAGCTCTTTCCCAGTGTGAAGGAACTGGGACTTTGTGTCCCTCCACTGATCCCTGGTTGGTCTCTGGATAGGTAGGTAGCTAAGGAGTCTCAGCATTCTTCCTTTTGACAGTGCTGTTTGTGAGCAGAGATTTCAGCAGGCTGTCTGAATTATAGTCAAGTTTCCTGAATATGTAAGACAGGATCACTAGGTGGTGGTGGTGGTACGCACCTGTAATCCCAGCACTCAGGAGGCAGAGGCAGGCGGTTCTCTGAGTTCGAGGACAGCCTGGTCTACAGAGTGAGTTCCAAGATAGCAAGAGCTACACAAGAAACATTGTATTGCCCACTACTCCCTGGGAAAAAAAGTAAGACAGGACNGCTCTTGTCTCCCAGGGTGGTAGGATCAAGGGAGACAATATTGCAACATTTATGCTACTATTACTGGCGCTTCTGACCACTGTATGAAACCATTTCTGATTTGTAAACACAGGTGATTTTCCACAGACATCATTTCCTGGCTGCTTTCAATGTTTAGAGTTTTGAGATACAATGTTTAGAATTTAGAGATACACCTGGTGGTCGGCTGCTTCCATGCTATGCTTGTCGCCAACCCCAACTCTGTCCCAGCATAAAGGAACTGGGACCATGTGTTTCTCTGTTACTGACTGGCCTTTGAGGGTGCAGTATCCCTCTCTTGGACTGCCATCCTCCTTGTGGCCTACTTTCATTGCTCCAGAGGTACTGAGGGGCCTGGGTGCATGGAGGTGGCTTGAAATAGTAAATATTTTTCCATCTTTGAAGTAAGCACTTTGAGTAGAGCTGTTGGATGGCCCAATGACTTTTGGGGGCATTTGTGTTCACACAGTCCACATAGACACTTGAGCAGTCTCATCATGAGGGGCACTCCTCTCAGTAGCAGAGAGGGGCCTGGAATCTATGATGGGTGTTTTCATGGACTTGGTGGTCTGACTGGGAAGTCACAGAAACCCAGCCCAGACCTGCCTCTGCAAAGGGCCCAGAAGTCCCTGTCCCCAGCAGTGAGACTACAGCTGAGAGGCTTTGACTTGCAAAGATGAGCCAACTACCCTAAGTTACAGCTGGGAGAGTGTGGGCTGTCTCTGGAAATGGCCTCAACTCTGAGGTATTTGCCTTCTGTCCTGTGCTGTTAAAGACAGCCATGCTCACACTGGGTGTCCTGCCCTGATGTGAGCTCACTGAATGACCAGTGTGCCTGAGACAGAGAAGGCAGACTTGTTCCCCTCCCAGTGCAGTGACTGAGTCCTTTTCAGTTGTTAGGATACTTGGGAATCTCCCACACTGACACTCTCCAAAGGCCTGNGGAGATGCCTACNTGGGCCAGGCTCTTGGTGTTGCTAGGTAGTCAGGTAAGGTTAAAGATTTGCCTTGCAAGCATCACTTTTGGAGTTGCAGGGAGGGAATTTAGAAGGTCTGGTGGCCATTCTGGACTCTCCTCTTTCCTGGGGATTAGGTTAGGTTTTGGCCTCCAGGCATGGTGAAACCTAGAAAGGTCCAGAACTAGTTCTCAGGGAAGGCAGTGCTGAACTGTTTCATCCAGCCTGATCTTGAGCCCCTCACAGAAAGAACTAAGGACCCTGGTGTAAACCTCTTGACAAGATACAGTGTGAGAAAGCTTTCTGGATTTTCCTTAATGATGAATGAGAATGGAGCATCCACAATGTCAGACCAGTGTGAGGCCCTTGCTAGGATACTTTTGATCTAGACAAGGAAATCCTACTCTAATTTAATAATACTCTAGTATTGACAGATTGGGAGTGGTGTGCACCAGATTAATATAGCATCCCTGTGGGCTCTGTGGGAGGCTGGCTTCTCACCATTGGTCCTTAGCCCACAGTTTCCCACAACTGCTCTGTTTTGTGAGCATGTCTTTGGACTTTATCTTCGAGACACTTGAGTCACTGTTGTGCCTCTGCTTGGCATTAGTGATGAGTATACCCATGGTGCCTGTGTAGCTCCTCCAACATTTAAGCTGTGAAAGGTTGTTATTGGAGGAGTGATTGCTGGATGCCCCTATGCCATAGGGAGGAGCTGTGCCAGCTGGTCCTCTGTAGGATGCTTGGGTAGTTTATCTTGTATAGATCAACCCTTATAATGTAAGAGTCCTAGGCCCTGGCAGGGGCTCTGGGTGGCCTGGGCTTAATGTTTGATGTAAGGGGATTCCTGGCTAGAGATATGCCTTGAGTGTGATACCAAGACACTAGTGCTTTGCAAGTCCAGAACACACTGCCTCTGGGTTTGTTTTCCCTTTTGCAAATGGAATGCCTTCAACTCATTTCCAGGAGTGTCTGCATGGACTAGTTACTGCAGAGTCCTGACATACTGATTGACNATTGTGACTTTGAGCTGTTTGTCCTCTTGATTTATCTCTCTGATGAAGGTATGGTGCCTTTCCTTGGAGTTTGCTGAGGCTCTGGGTTATTCTCCCTGCCCTTTGTCCTGGGGTATGCATGTAGAACAGAGCTGCCTTTTCATGTTGGATCTGTTGCACCAGTTCCTGCCTTCTGGTCTGGCCCTACTCCACTTCTAAACTGGCTACACCCTCAGAGCACAGGCTTCATGATGAATCTAACCCTTACCATCTGCATCCCAAACTCCAAGTCTATTACCTCACATGGTTGGACCTTCCAGCTGATGTGCTTGCCCTTTCAAGTTGGTCCCAGGCCTTTCTCTCCTCTTGGAGGCTCAGATAGACCACATTCCGAGTCAGCACAGACCCTGGAGTCTGATACTTCTCTTTAAAAATATATTTAGATTTATTTCCATGTACATGTGTTTGTGTATGTGTGTGTAGGTGCCCATGGAGGGCAGAAGAGGGCATTGGATCCCCTGGAGCTAGAGTTTCAGGTGGTTGTGAGCTGCCCAACATGGGTGCTGGGAACCAAACTAGAGTCTTCTAGAAGGGCAATGCATGCTTAACTGCTGAGCCATCTCTTCAGTACCCCATCCCCTCTCTTACCAGACATGTGACCCTAGTTCATCCTCTGCTCCTGCCTGTTGATGCTTCAGCAAGCCAGAATCATCTGGAAATCTGGTTAAGGACACTAAAGCAGAGAGGAGGCCACCTGTCCTTGTCAATGCTGCTGGGCAAGCATAAGGTTCTTGAGGCCTTGCCTCTGCCCTCCTAGTTTGATGTGGGGAACTTGCTATGGGTCCCTAGGGACAGCAGCCTCATCTTCACTATGTCTCTGGGTGCTGAGCTGCTGCCAGATGGCTGGCCAACCACTCACTGAGCCTGAACGCATGTGGCTAACGGTTATAGCCTCTTGTATGACCTGGCACTGGTCCCAGAGGAGCCTCATCCCCTGCAGCTTGGCCTGCTGGAACACTTGGGACTCCCCAGAAACCTTGCTTCTGCACTGGTGCAGTCTCCCTTGCTCATGCTCTTGTTCCCTCTTCTCCCTCACAGTGCTGGTTGCTCAAGTAGGACACATTTCTACATCTGTGGCCTCTGAACCACTGTTCATTCCCTGGGACGCCTCCAGATCCCTGCAGGGTCAGCGGCTGTCACTGATCCTTCTGGGACCAGCTTATGTCTTGGCTTTGAGCAATATGTTTAGAGCTCTCCTTGCCTGCCTCCCTCTTCTCCAACCTGAAGTGATTCCAGGCTTTGCTTTGTCATGTCGTTTTTCCCCATTGACAGCTTTCAACATATACATTACATCCAGATGTCTGGCCTTTGACAGCAGCACTATGCATGGTTTGGGGTTCTCGAGGAGTGGAGACTTGGTGGGTTTCCTTGAAGTTGCTGATACTCATGTCAGGATGAAGGTGGAGGCTGGGAGGTGTTTAAGTCAGCTGACACCAAAGGCAATGTGTTGCCCTGGCACAGTGAAATTAGCATTGGCTCTGCTTGCACCTCCTGTGCCATGGGGATAAGTATGGTCAGATGCACTCTTGTGGGTAGTAGTAAAGTCTGGTTCTTGGACTGTAGCTCCCTGCCCCTTTTTCCTTTAAATAGTTTTTTTTTTTTTGAGGAATATTGTGCATACCATTCAATTTACCTAGCATGCTGTACGGGTCGATGACTTTTGGAAAATGCTGCGTTTATGTTGCCATGAAGTGGTTTTGCAACACTTCACGCCTGGCCCTCTGCAGTGCTCAGCCCCAGCTCCTGGCCCCACCCACCTCAGCTCTGCTGTCCTGTTAGATTCTGTCTTTACTGAAGTTTTCACATCATGGAATCATATAATGTCCAGTCTGATGTCTGGTTTCTCTCACTGAGCACAGTGTAATGATTTTGAGGTTCCTTGGTTTTGCATGTCAACAGTTGTATTGCACATGTGACACATGGTTCATTCACCCCCAGTAGACAGGCCTTTGGGGTACAGTGAGTGGGTAAACATTGTTTCCATGGACATAAGTGCTTGTCTTCCTGGGGCTTACAGTTCTGTGTGGGTGTGGGTGCCCGCTTCCCTGGGACTGACTGAACAGTCTCTCTCTGTCTCTGTCTCTGTCTCTGTCTCTCTNTGTGTGTGTGTGTGTGTGTTTCNGGGTGTGCACAGTTTCATACCCTTCTGGCAGTGTGTAGGGCTCAGCCCTTTGCTGTACAAGCATCTGTTGGTGCCTTCCTGATGATGAGTGGGTATGGAGTGCTTTATGTATTTCTAGCCTCTTTTAAATAGTAGGCATCCTATAAGTTGGTTCCTTTGCCATATTGTAATGGCTTTTGGAAATGACTGTGGTGGGCAAATCCATGGCTGCTGTCCTACTGCTCCCCTCTCTAGGAGGGGTACAGGGACCCCCCCACTGGAGGTCCCATATACTTGGACAGACAGTCNGGTGTGATAGTGCTCCTTCGTTGAGTATAGTTAATTCAGGTGAAGTAGGAGTAGGCGTCCTCCCAGGAGAACTCAGTAGAAGAGCCTCTTTGTTGCTTACAGGTGCAGGGAACATGCCACTGTTGACTGGGAAAGGGGTCCTGCAGTTCAACCCATACCCGTCAATCTCTGGGGGTGAAGTGGGGGCTTTTCCAGGACTCTCACTGACTATTAACCTGGTATTCTTTCCCTTTCTCAATTACTTTCTCCCTGGGGTCTGGATTTGTGTTTGCACACCCATATGCAAGTCTGAGAGGCACTTTGTGGCTGTAGCTCTGTGGACCTATCACCCAGGCTCTGTGTAGGATTGTGGTCAACCATGGATAATTAATGACATGNTGGCCAGGGGCANTGCTGCCAAGGGGGGTGTTTCTATGGGCTTGGCCATAGCATTCTTTGAAGTTACATGGGAAGCATCTGTCTATGATGGGATGGTTTGGTATTTTTGGTAGCAGGTGGCTGGCTATCTTGGCATAGACCTGTCAACATGGGTAGCCACTAAAGGAGAGTAGGGGGTGTTAATTGCAACTGGGAGGCATCTGGCTGCCTCAGTGGTGGGAGAACAAGAGGAAGGGTGAGTTTGGTCTCATTTCTCTATTTAGGAGGATCCTTGACCTGTCTAAGGCTATGGGGTGATGGGCTGTCAGGCTTGCTGGCCCATTACACCTCTTCTTGTTTCTGTGGACTCCTCACCATTGCAGGGCCATTTTGCCAAGCCTGGTTGTTGCCTCTCTGGGAGTTGGCCACTGGGATGTCTTGGGTNTGTGGCCCTGGGTCCATCTGNGCTTCAGACTCTGTTATATGAGGCCTTATCTGAGGTCCTGAGAAGGAGCCAGGGAAGCCTACTCTTCAGCCCTGAGCAATCTCCCTCGCCTACCTTTTGGGATTCCGGTGATTGCTGACTGCATGATGAGTTAGGATGAGAAGTCAGAGTAGGGACATNTTTGGGCTGCTGGCTCTGACCACCTGAGTGACACACATGTAGGTGCTGAGAGTCAGCCATGCAGCTTCTTTCTGTGGACTCTGAGAACCTTCTCCTGGAAGAAGAGGTTGCTGCTCTTATTGGTCAGTGAGCTGCTGGGTGTTTTGGGGTTGTGTACTGGTTCCAGGCTACAGAGCTTTGTTGGGAGCTTCAATGGACACTTACTTTGTCCAGTTCAGGAAGTGTCAAGTGTTCCTAGCATCTCGGAAGTGAGTCCCACCCATGCTGTGTATGATCTAGGGTCATTTGGAGTCACTCTCCTAGTGCTTGTTCTGTTGGCATGGCATCTGTCCGAGGAGCAGGCAGATTTCTGGGGACATGTTTGGCTGCTTTTCTCCTTCATCACAGTTTGGGTTTTTCAGATCTGTCATAACTTCCTGTTTTGTTGTAACGACCTGGGGGCCCTCACTGTTGCAGTCAGGTGGTGTACTCTGTGACTGTCCAGGTGTGAGGAAAGGACCAGGTCATGTGTGGGAAACAGGAGTGAGCCGTGGAAACTGACCAGTAAGTTAAACAAAACAGCACCCTGTGACAGACATGAGGCTATCTGAGAGACCCTCACTGTGTCAGGTGGCATCTCATTTCTCCCAGCCTGCCTCACTTGGTGCAGAAGCTTTGGGATCCCCCGAGACCAGCTTGCTGTTACCTTTGCAGAGCTCCAGTTTCATGTGGCTCTGCTGTGTCTTAGAGGAAAGAAAGGGCCTGGGAAGGGCATGCTGGGATGTGAGGAGAGGCCTCCAGCAGGAGGGCCTTGGTCCACTGGATGCCGTCCAAGGTACTTTGCACATCAGGCCTGTCACATTATGGCTCTGGGGGTTCTGCCTCCCCTACAAAGACACAGGTGACCCACCTTCCCCACAGCATGAGACCCTATTCCCCAGGCTTTGGTTTGGAGGATCAGAGCCAGCTGGAGAGGCAAGGAAGGAATGACTGTTGGGGTACTGTGACACAAGAGCAGAGTCAGGAAATGGGGAGCTATGTGGCTGATATGAAGGACAGTAGTAGGAACAAGCACTGTGGGCTAAGAGGTGCTGTATGCTAATGGTTCTCAGGCCCCTGNTTCTTTACAGTGAACAAGGCCATTGTTTGTGCCTAGTGGGAGAATGTGGTGAGTT
Organism: Neotoma lepida; assembly: GCA_001675575.1. Taxonomy (NCBI): domain Eukaryota; kingdom Metazoa; phylum Chordata; class Mammalia; order Rodentia; family Cricetidae; genus Neotoma; species Neotoma lepida. The sequence continues at coordinate 754,499 of LZPO01007951.1, forward strand.
GTGGGGTGCCATGTCTGCTCCATTGTTATAGTTGTCCCTTAGTGTCAGGGCTTGAGTCAGGTTGAGCCCCTGAGCTGACTGTAAATTGTTTCTTTATCTACACATAAGCAGCTGCTCCCATGGAAGAAGAAAGGTTGCATTGGGGGTGGAGTTAGGGGAATCTAAGAGCTTCAAGTGACTTGGGACTTCTGACTGTGGATAACAGACTCAAAGACACTGATAAATGATCTTTCCATTTTATTTTTTGAATAAAATTCTACTTGGGGAGAAGTCAGACATACCCTAGTGTTAATAGTAAACCAACACCTATGCTTTGATGACCTCAATGACNATATTCTCCTGTAATGTTGTGTAAGATAGATGCATAACACTGACCTCCCTGTTCATGTTCTGGAGGGACTAAATGCTGTGAGCTNTGTGGCCTACATGATGTGCAGTGGAGGGATTTCAGTCTTTCAGTGGTGTTTGCATTAGGGGGTCTGAGACCCGGACTTGCAGCATCTTTGTAGGAGAGTGCTCAGCACTCACTTGCTGGAGTCAGCTTACCTCCGGTGGCTGGATGCTGTTCATGGAGCAAATCCAGTTGTTATAGGTGCAGATCTGGGTCTACAGTTACTTGCCAGAATGCCCCTGGGTACCTGTTGAAAGACCCAGGTACTTGTGTCTGAGGGCAATGAATCGAATTGGATCAGAGACAAGTGGTTAGGAAAGGAAATACACAGTTTATTAGGAAGGAAATCCCTCCTGGGAATGGAGTGGGCTAGTGAGCTCTAAGGGTAATGATACCAAAGCACCAGGCCACAAGGAGAACCACCCTTAACAGGACATTTACATTATAACACCCACCTCTTCTACTTTAGCTCAGACTTTTCTTGCAACAGCTCTGTTATATGAAGCCCAGATGAGAAAGGGCTTCCAGTCTTTTGCTAAAAACTGGCCTGAACATGCCCTAATTGTTGTATGAAGCCCAGGTTAGGAAGGGCTTCTAGGCTTTCTCTGTCCGCTGGCTGCTCTTTTGTTAATCTTTTTTCTTTTAAGATTTATTAGCTGGCATGCTGGCACATACCTTTAATTCCAGCACTTGAGAGACAGAGGCATTTGGATCTTTGTGAGTTCAAGGCTGGATTGATCTACATAGTGAGTTGTAGGCCAGCCAGAGCTACCTAGCAAGACCCTGTCCCCCAAAACAAAAAGCCTACATAAGAGATTTGTTTTTTATTTATGTGTACATGTGTGTCTGATTGTCTGTGTGAACCACATGGGTGCAGGTACCCTTGGAGGCCAAAAGAGGGCANCAGATCCCCTGGAACTGGAGTTAAAAGCAGTTGTGAGCTGCCATGTGGGTTCTGGGAACCAAACTCAGATCCTCCGCAAGAGCAGCGAATGCTCTTAACTGCTGACCCATCTCTCTGGCCCCTTATGTTAATCCCACCCCTGACAGGTTTCTCTGTGTAGCCCTGGCTGTCCTGGAACTCATTCTGTAGACCAGGCTGGCCTTGAACTCAGAGATCTGCCTGCCTCTGCCTCCCAAGTGCTGGGATTAAAGGCGTGCACCCAGCTCCCTTATGTNAATCTTAGTGTAGCTTTCTTTCAGTCTCTATTCTCTCGCCGCACTATTCCACTAAGACTGCAAAGGATTCCAGAAGATCTGAGTTTGGATGAGGCCTGCCTGGCCTTTGGCCATGGTTCTCTGCTAGTTGCAGAGTTACTGCCCAGAATGTGCTTTTTCACTCTGAGTGCTGTCCAAGTGTGATGGAACCTCTGGAAGGCTGCTCATGGCTGTCTTGTGCTTTAAAGAGTGTCAGTCTCTGTCCTCTGACAAACTGGGAAGCTGACACAAGGTTATTGTTATTGTTGAAAGGGTTGAGTCTCACCGTGCATTCATTTCTTACTTTCTACAAAAATCAACTTGGCTTCCAGGCATGGTGTTCAAGCAGGGTAGGCAGGAGAATGTGGAGGTACCTGACAGGGAAGGGGCACTCTTTGTCTCTGGGCCTCCTTCCCATAGGCACATGTGTAACTAGGGTTGCCAGGAGCCATTTAAGAGTCCGTGCCTTCCTGAGACTGACCTGGGAATGTTTGGGCAATGCACCAAGAAAATATGAACACACTGACATGAGGCTCTTGTGGAGGCTGCTCATGCTGGGGCTAATCATAGCTAATCCTTCATGATCCCTTCTCAGACCCTCATGGCCTGGATGATACCTGCGTTGGTATTTCTGCTTCTTGAACAGTGTCCCCATCTGGGCTTTGAGGGTGTTTGGAGCTACTTGGTACTTTGCTGCCAGTTCTCTGGATTAGAAGAGCCAGGACACGGTGGCAGTGGCATTGACTCTAGTGAGGGGGTGTTACACAGGGAACCTGGTTATCTTTTCTCCAGAACTGGAACAAGCTCTACAGATGGGAGGAGAATGTATATGTAACATTAACAGGACTTTATTTTCCCCTTCAGAGTGTGGGACTCTGATAGAGGGACCTTTGGAGTGGAAGCTACCTTACGATAAGTGACTTTTCAGGCACTTGCTGGCTGCTGCCTCCTTTGCAACTTCCAATTCCCCAGAGTCCCCAGGACATGGGCCTTCTGGGAATTGTAGTTGTGTCTGCATCTGTGCCCATTGTGCCTAGCCCAGACTGAGTTGAATAGATCCAGTGTCCTTCTCAGACTTGCTCAGTGTTGCCTCCTCCAAGATGCTCTCTGAGCCTTGGGCCTTGTCATTCACCTTGGCTGGCCAAGAGCTGCGGGTCCTTAGCTCACTCAACTCGCAACTTGCATCTTGTGGCCCTTGCCTTTGAGCTGCATTACCAGACTAGAGAAGCCTCTGTGGAAGGGTTTCATCATTCCATGGCTGCTGGCAGTTTGTGAAGCAATGGGTTCTGCTTTTATGCACATGGTGTGGGTGTGGCCTAAACCAGCTGCTTCCTTAGGACTAGGGTTTTCCTTATCTCAGCCCCACTGACCGAGCACATGGGTAAGGGAGGCCCCACCTCTTGAATATTTGTTTTGTGTGTGTGTGTGTGTGTGTGTGTGTGTGTGTAATGTGTCCATATCATTTGGAAGAGTCTGTACTGCTTTCTTTTCTTATTATCTATAAATTACAAAGTTCATATAACATAAAAATCCTTTTCTAAAATATACAGCTCAGCGTTGCCATGTACCCACCGGCTTGTGCAACTACTAGCACTCTCTAATTCCAGGGTACTTTAGCATCCTGAAAAGAAACCCAGTGCTTATTTGTAGTCACCCCCATCCCATTCCCCTGAAGCTCTGGCAATTGTGAATCTACTTTTTGTCTCTGGGTCCCTGGTTCTGGATGTTTCCTATGAGTGGGAATCAGCAGTCTGTGTCCCGTTGGATGCTTTGACTCAGCACGGTATTTTCTGGGATGGCCCACGATGTGGCTTTGGTGAGACTTCAGCTTTTATGACCCAGTGCTGTTCCTTTGTGTAGACCCACATTGCATTTTGTGGGTATTGATGGACAGTTGGCTGTTACAGATAGGGCTTCTGTGAGCATCCACGTACCAGTTTTTGTTTGAACACAGGTTTCTGTTTTCTTGGGTGTAAACCCAGCTGTGGAGGTGCTGGCCAAGTGAGCTTAGCTTTTGAGGAACTGCTGGGTGCTTTCCATGGCCAGGCCGTTTCACGTTCCACTAGCAGTGAGTGACGGTTCCAATGTTTCCACATCCCCAAACAGCCCTTGTTAGTGCTCATCTTTGACAATAACTGTCCTGCTAGGGNTAAAGTGACATCTCCCTGAGGTTTGATGCACATTTCCCCAATGTTGAGTTTCTTCATGAGCTTATTGGGTATTTATATGTCTACTTTGAAGATTAAAATCCACAGCACATTTTAACTTTTTAAAAAAATTGTTGAGTNATTAGAATTCTTTATATATTTTGGGTGCTAGCTTACCAACTTTGTGATTCACAATTTGTTTTCCCATTTGGTATATTGTATTCATTTCTTGAGTGTTATTTGAGGCATTAATGGTATTAATTTTGATGGACTATGCCTTGCTTTTTCTTTGGTTGCTTATATCTAGTCTTAGGTTACAAAGATATCTATTTCCTTTAAGACCTATAGTCATATAAGGTAGGGGGTCTTGCTTCTTTTGTATGTGGCTATCTAGTCATTCCAGTAGCAATTATTAAAAAGATTCTTATTCCTCACTGAACCATCTTATCATGTGTGTTGAAAATTTAATTGGCTGTGGACATACAAATTTATTTCTGGACTCATTTATATTTCATTGGTTGACATATCCATCCTTTTGCTGGTAACACACTCTTGATTACTGTAGCTGTGTAGTAAGCCAGCTTGAACTTAGACAGAGGTTTTCATGAGTCTGTAGTTTCTTCAGGGGAGTGTTACCATTGCAGTGGTGTGCTTCCAATCAGGTTGAGTTCATCTTAATCTCTTATTTTATTGGTTTTTTAAAGTTAACATACAAAATAAAATCTCTCTCTCACACCATTGTACCTTGCTTATTCACTCTCCTGCTATCCTTCCCATCTCTTTAATTAATTTCACTAATGTTTTAAAAGTTATTTTAAAGGTCTTGAACTTAGGTTAAATTTATCCCACTTGTTGTGTTTGTGTGATCTATTGAGAGTTTTCCTTCTTTCTGAGTCAGCTTATTNTTTGTATCTTGCTAGGAATTCCTACAGTACCTGGCTGCTTAGCTCACTGCTCCATGATTGGCAGCTGGCTGCTTAGCTCACTGCTCCATGATTGGCACTTGTTCCTTTCCTTCTTGTCCTTCATTCCTGACTTTAGTAACTGAGGCTTTTTCTCACCAGTCTATTTCAGCTTTGCCAATTTTGCTGATCTTTTGTCTTCCTAGGTTTCCTCTGTCTTCTGATTGGTGTTGGATGCATTCAGAGTTAAATCACCTGGAAGCGTTTCTTGAGTATTCCCATTTCACCCCTCTGCCTTCACCTCCTCATTCCTTGTAGTTGGTAGACACTAAGCTCATGGCCTGGAAACAGCTGAGCTGACTGTGTCTCCTGTGCAGGCAGATGGGGTCCACCCTCTTCTGAGTGTCCTGGTCATGGCTCTAAGTTTGAGGCTTTGCTCCTGTTTGCATAAGCCTCGGGGGGTGGACCTCATAAGGGGACACTCTTGTTGACTTAATATGTTGATGGAATATACCAGGAGTGGGTCAGCTTCCAACAGAAAGAGGAACATCCCAGGGGTCTTCTGAGTCAGTGGTCCTGCAGCACTGTGCCAGCAGCTCCAAGCATGTGAGAGGACAGCACCCCTGCACCCGGAGCCCATGTACCTGCATGTACCTCCTCTGGCCTAACAAGGTTTCTATTGTGATAGACATCATGACCAAAAGCAACTCAGGGAAGAAAGGAGTTATTTCATCTTACAGCTCACCGTCCATCATGAAGGAAAAACCAAGGCAGGAACTCAAGGAGGAGGAACTGAAGCANAGACCCTGGAAGGATGCTGCTTACTGCTGTGCTTCCATGGCTTGCTCAGCTTTCTTTCCAGACAACCCAGACCTACCTGCCCAGGTGTGGTCTGCCCACAGTAGGCTGAGTCCTCCCACATCAATCACTAATCAAGAAAGGCTTGCATAAAGACCAATCTGATGGAGGCATTTTTTTTTTTTCAGTTGAGGTTCCCTCTTCCCAGATGACCTTAGCTTGTGTTCAGTTGACAAACTAATCCACATACTCTCACTGTTGACCACTGTAGCTGACACTAGGAAGAAAGTGGCACTTCAGGACTCTTGAAAAAGTGCCCTTGAACACTTTGCACTCAGTCACTCAGTAGCCCTTGGCAGTGAGCACCCAGGGGTGTATGTTTTGTGTGTACTCCCTGTGGGCTTGGAGAAGTCAGTGGCCAGGCCAACCTGCCTCACTTGGGTTGTGATTCATTTGCTTATCTTATTCCTGAAGATGACCTTGCTGGAGGTCCTGGGCCTTAGGGGCTGGACACTTACTGGCCTGGGGCTGCTTACCAAAAGCCTTATTGGGACCAGAGGCAGTGTTGGCCTGACTTCCTTCTCCACTTGTGTGTATTTGCTCCCTTCTGCACTGACCTGTGCTGTCTCTGCCCTTTGCAGGAACAGAAACTGCTTCTTGCAGTGAGATGCATCTTCTTGTGCATGATTAATTGCTTTCTTTGAGAGATTGGTTTGAACTGAGTTAAGGTGCATCATCCTGTAGGAAACAGATCCAGTGCTGCCTCCAACTTGGTTCTTTCCTGTTACTGCTTCATATTGATACATCCTGCTGGTGTCTCCTCTAAGGTTGCAATTACAGTTGCTAAGAGACCCTGAAGGTCAAGCCCTAAGCTTCCAAGGTATGGAGTACCTTTTGGGGTGATGTAAGACAACCTTCTCACTGAGCCTCAAGATGTGACAGTGTCCTGGGCGCCTTGTTTTTTGTTGGCTGCAANGTTGGTCAGTGTGGCTTGAACCCTTGTAGGTTGTTAGACTGGTGTGACATCTGTCACCTAGAAGAATGTGTAGAAAATACATCTGGCTCTTGTGTCTTCTTTTAGGTTGTGGGCATGGTTATTGATGTCTTACACAGGTTGATCTCTGGCTGCTGGCTCTGTCTTTAGGTGTGAGCTGCAGATGCTGTGCTGCTCCACCTCCTACTGAGAATAGCCAGGCTTCCTCAGGCCCTGGGGTATAAGGATTACATGTTACAGAATCCCTTAGCTACCTGTCAGCCTAAGGGTAGCTTAAGCAGAAGAGGACGTTTAGAAACAAGCCACTGGATAGTTCCTAGGAAGAGCCTAAGAGCTAGGCTTATTGCACCAATACCCCATACCTCTTGTGAGGGTGTCAATGTTGATCTTTTACTGTTCATTTGGACTAAAAGTTCCTGTCCTTCCCTGTGTCCACTGCCCTTTCTGAGAAGTACCAGGTGCCTCTGCATGCTACCATGTCCAGAGTTTGGCTCTGTGGGGTGGGTTGGAGGCTAGAACCTCTGGTCTATGGTCAACTTGCTCATGTCGTGGACAGCACCCTGGCACCGCCTCCAAAGAGATTGGCACATGTCCTGCAGCCAGGAGCACAGTGCTGGGAACAGGAGACAGTGATGCTCACTTCTAGGGCCAACTCCTAGTTTCTGTTTCTCTGCTTCGTTCCAGGTGCTGCTATGGTGTGTGTGTGTGTGTGTGTGGCCCTTGCCAACACCCTGACTCCAAGCCCTGTCTCTGTGCTGTTTTTCCAGGCAGCCACTAGGCCTCTTCTTGAGCTCATCACAAGCAGGGTTTGACCTATATCCCAAGGAAGCTTCTGCTGTTGGGTGGGGATCCTGAGCTCATTCTAGAACTGGCCAGGGAGGATGGCTGACCTGGTGGATGCAGTGCCCATCCCCACTTTCACAGGGAGGACAAGGGCAAGGCCCCAAGGGAAAAGGTACTACCTTCATGCTTGCCACAGCATCTCAGCATTTTTTTCCTTTGCGCTGTGCCTGAAGGCATCCCTGGGCAGACATCCTGATGATACCATATGAGGATAGACATCCCTGTAAAGATTTTACAGTCTGGGTGAGCTCCACAGTGATTCTAAAAGGAGCTCTGCCTAGTGTTTTGAGGTTGAGAGCTTTGTTGGACCAGATGTGAAATGTGATGTCAGGAAGGTGAGCATGTACAAGTCTTATGTCTGTGGGTGTGGTCAGCTCTCACATCCATGGTAAACTCTTCTCACATCCATAGTAAGCTCTTAGGCCCATGGTCAGCTCTCACATCCATGATCCACTGTTCACTTTATGATCAGCTCTCAGGTCTGTGGTCAGCTTTCAGGTCCATGGTCAGTTCTCAGGTCTGTGGTCAGCCCTCAGATCTATGGCTAGCTTTTATGTCTGTGGTCAGGTCTCAGGTCTATGGTCAGCCCTTAACTCTATAGTCAGTTCTCAGGTTTATATTCAGCTCTTAGATCTGTGGCCAACTCTTAGGTCTATGGTTAGCTCTCGGGTACATAGTCAACTTGCATGGCCTTGATCAGCTCTTTGGTCCAGGGGCAGCTTGCAAATCAGGGGTTAGCTTTCAGGTGTAAGGCCTGGCTGTTAGGCATGTAGCAACCAGGTAGGCAGAACTCCAGGATGTGGTGCACCTGGGAATGCAAAGCTCAAGGCCATCTGTTCCTCAGCTACCAGGCCACTTGATTGACAAAATGAACTGTCGATCCTGCTCCTCACATCCGTTCTGAAGTTGGGGCAAAAACACAATGCTTTTGACTGGTAGGCAGAGCAGAATGTGGGATGCTCCTTTGATGTGGGGGCTTCCCCCAGGATACTGCATCTGGAAGTGGAGTTCCCAGTGAGATGTGCAGAGCTGGTTCTCTGCATGTCCAGCACNNATGCTTCAAGGACTGCAGAGACTACTTTGAGGTATTGTGATGACTGGTTCAGCTCCCTGCCGAGAGGTCCTGTGCATGTGCCATGGTGTCAGCTGAGGACTGGATAAACTGGAGCTGGTTCCCAGGTGTGCCCTGAACAGTGGTCAAGAGCTTCTGCAGCTCCAAGTGCCTGCAGGGTCACCTGTCTGTAGAGGAAAAGCTGAGGCTGCCTGGGATGGCAGGCTGCTGCTGCTGATCAGGAGACTGGATGGAGCTCAGGGAAGGCTNAGGGTTCCATTTCCTCCTGTCTTTGTGCTGCCATCTCTGTAACCCTGCCCCATCCTTTGGCCTGTCTATGACCTTACTTGGGTATACTCAAGCCCTGAGGGCAGGGCAGTATCCAGGCTTGCTTTGCTCTGGGTAGACCATAGCAGGGAGCAAGGCTTTTTTCTCTAAAGCCTTCCCCTGCTCCCTCTGATTGCTCCTTTCTTTCTTGGATCCTGCTGTCTGCTGCTGCCCTGTGCCTTTTCTGTTCCTTGGCAGCTACACTCATTCTAAAGGCTTGCTAGTGGTTTTGTTTGTTTGTTTGTTTTTTTCTTTCTCACCTTTCCCAAAATCGGCTTTACTATGAGCCTCCCTGAGAAGCAGTGTGCATCTGGGTGGTGGGGACCCCAGCACTGAGCCCTCATACCTCCTCAGCCAGCCCTGCAGCCCCAGGTTCTGCTTCCCTTTCCTCCTAACCAGTTACTTAGAGTTCTCGGGTCATTGCCTGCCTCAGCCACCTTCCACTTGCTCTTTACTCTCCAGCCTGCACTGTGTTCCTTTGTGACTTTAGATTCTATTCATGTTGCTCTGAAGACCTTTTCCCACGTCCCTCAGGATGTCCCACCCTCCCTCCCTCCTCCCTGAGAGTCTCAGTGGGTTCACATTGGGCTTTTGGTTCAGCCATTTCTCTCTCCTAGCTGGAGACACCATTGTGGTCTATGTGAATTTATCCCTGTCATGTAGATCCAGGTCCCCAGTATAGGTCCCAGTCTGTACAGGCCCAGACTTTCCTCCAGCCCCTATCTGGGCGAGGAGGGGCCCAGTGTTCACCATTGCAGCCTGGGTGTGAGGGAGGTCCTAGGTGCCATCAGCCATGGATGGCCATCTGAGAGCCAGAGCCTTTGGGGTCCCTTGGGTTGGAGCATGTGCCTGTGCCTATCATGTTGTTGGCCAGTTCATGCCATTTCCTTCCTTGAGCTTCATCTCTTCTTTTATTTTGGGCATCATTGAGCTTAGTCCCATGTACCCAGCCTCTTCTGCTCTCTCTGTAGCTCTTCCCACTGTGGCTTAGCCATGGCATGTGTCTTTCTGCTGATCTGTCTGCACATAGCATCAGCTTCCTGTGGTCACAGCTGGCTGTGCTCTGTTCATCTTACACATTACTACTGACAGCTCTTAGCCCGGGGCTGTGTTTTGGGAGGACCTGAGGGTACTAGTCTTACCTGCAGTGGGGAAAGTTTGGATGTTGACCTGTGACCCCTGCTGTATCTTGTTCTCTGTCCTACAAGAAACCTGAGTAAATTACAGAGGGACGCTGTGGCTTTTCCTCAAGCTTATGCATGACAGACAGGATGCCACACAGTTCCATGGATCTAACTTGGTTTTCTGTGTACGTGGCAAAAGGAGGAGGGTGGAGAGGTCGGGAGTTAGATGATTGACTTCTCTATACCCTGGTCCTTTTTCCTTCCCCCTTTCTTCTTTCTCCTCTTCTTTACTCTCATCTTACTGTCTTCTTCCTCTTCCTTCTCATCCTGCCCTTCAGCATCCAGTCTTCCTCCTTACTCTTACCCTCCCCCTTCTTCCTCTTCCCTCTCCTTCCTTTTCTCCTCCTCAAATTACTTCCTTCCCTCTCCCCAGTTCCTCCTGCTTTGCCTTGCCTTTTCCTTCTGTGCCTATGGCCTCCATACCCTGGGCTGTAGGCTATGATTCCTCTAGGTTCCTGCCATGAGGCATGGGTGCATGTAACCACTGACCCTTTCCTTTTGATAGTCTTTGTTGACCATGTGACCTGCTTTCTCTAGCCAAACCCTTTGTTAGACCCTNGTTCTGTGGTGAAAGTAGATTGGCAATGATGATAATAGTGTGAATCTGAGATCTGGCCAGACTGGAGACTGATGCCTTGTTCAGANTCAGAACAGTGAGACTAACCCAACCAGCAGCCACAAGGGTACCTGCCTAGTGCTTGCACCCTCTCTTTTCACCACAGCTTGGGTTTGGAGGTGTTGCTGGTCTGGGGCAATCTGTGAAGGGAGCTTTGTAGGGTAAAGGGCTCTGTCTTCTTCTGTAATGACCAGATGTTCCAGCTGCACATGCATAAACCAGGGAACTAAACACCAGCACATTCCCTTTTGGGAATTTTTGTTTTGTGCAGTGGTAAGTGGATATGAACATGTGCAGGGCAGAAAAAGTAACAATATATCCTTATATTTGCAAAGGTCGTAATTGCTGCTGCTAAACTGCTAAGTAACTCTAAAGTCAAAAGGAGCTCTTTCCTCAGGAGAGCTGGGGCAGATGAAGTGTGAACCGTGTCCTATAGGAAAACTGAAGCCAGAGAGGAAAGGAAAGAAGGGAAACGGCCTTGTGGTTGGACCCCTGGCTTTCACTGGGACTGTTGGCCAGATGTTCCTTGAGGGACTAGTTAGTAACAAGCACTCATCTCTTTTTCCTGGGTTTACTTTCCTGGGTTTACTTGCCACCATTTTACCCACTTGTCAGGGATGTACTTTCACTCCCCAGGGTGTCTCCATGTCCACTCTGCACTGATGTTTCCCATGGTAGTCAAGGTCAGCCTTGNTTTATCATTGGGCCAGGAGGCTGGATGGAGGNTAGGTTTGTGAACTCCCAGAGATAGTTCTGCTGTGTCAGCACAGGGCTGGACCAGGCGACCCCTTGCCAGTGAGGAGACTGGTGNAGCCCTCTGGGTGCTGCTTGACCTCCTCCTAGCAATACTGCCCTTGTCTCCCCTTCACTGCTCCAGGACTTCCATTTATTGCCCCCTGTCTGCATGTCTGGGGAATGAAGTGAGAGGCTCCTGTGCTGGACTGTTGGTTATCTTTAGTGGGAGTCCANGGCTGGTTGTTGGGTGGCNGGCCATCAGGGAAGATGGTGATTTGTATAGCATCATTTACTGATCTGGTGTCTTGAAGAGTTGATGCTTGCTTCCTCTCTGGGTTCAGTATTGTGCATCTTGATCGTTTTTGAGTTTTCTCTGCCATGTGCTGTGGTCTGCACATGTGGACATGTGACTTGAGGCTTGCATGGTGGCCAGTGACATTCTCAGAGCTTTCTTGGCATATCCCCCTCCCTGCTGCAGGTGGCCTGGTTCTGAGCTTGCCATTGTCAGTCATGAGTCTCAGCTGGGAAACAGCTCATGGAATCCAACACTGGTTCCAAGTTTCCTTGTGGTTTGGAAGTGTACATCCAGAGTAATGTTAAGTGGCCAAACACTTNACTAAACCCAAACGGAGAGCCAAGGATAGGAGAGAAAGGAGACCTCAGTGTGACTCTTGTGTACACCAGGCTCTGCCAGAGGCTGCTGCTCCCAGGCCTGTCTGGAGCTCTGGAAGTGGGTGTTATGTCACTTTGTATGTCAAGGTAACTCTTAGTGTTCACTGAGTATGTGCTGTGGGAGGTACCCTTGGCTCTGAGCAGTGCTTAGGGCACATGGGACCCCTTGCTGTCCACCTAGCTGTGCCCTATAGGAGAGCACTCATACTGGCAAGCCACATTTATAGCATCCTTCACAACTNTGCCAAGTCCAATGTGTGAAAAGCCACTNCACATTTCATGGATTTGAATAATACATATGCTGAGTTTTTAAAATTTGAAACCTAAAATGCTCAAGGTATAGACCATAGACAAGGTGAAGTATCTCTCCTGCCACTGCCCAAGCCCTGTCATGGCTCACAGAGACACATCCTCTGATGCCGATGGTGTAGAAGTGATTTGGAGTTTCCAAGTTACTCTGAATACAATCTGTCCAGAAAACTTGGGACTCATGTGTTTAGTCTGGGGAACTATCTAGGCCAACATGGCAGAGGGTTGGACAACAGCCTCCTAAGGGGTACTCTGATGCCATTGGATGTCCTATTGGCTCTGGCTGGGAGTTGGGGTGTTCAGGGCAGTGGGCCTAAAAGTAGCTTTAGTCCATGGACTTGAGAAACTTGAAGCTTGAAGGGCCTCAAGTTCCCAGTGGGGTTGCTTTCTGTTTGCTCTTCACCATGTATCTGGCTAATGCAAAATGGTGTTAATATTGTTAATACTGGTCTTGTTTCAGCTTCTTTTTGTAGCTTTTTCTAAGACCTAGGACAAAATGCAGAGAAGTTGGCTGAGCAGAGTGGTGCAGCTTTCAGTCTCTGGGTGGCATGTGTTGCCCTTCTTTTTGCAGGCAGCCCTGCAACAGTTTGCAGTGGAGAGTTTTCTCCACTCTGCTGCTGGCTGAAACCTTGGGAGGGACCTGGCACTCTTCAGAATGGAGACTAAAGTGCTGGCATGGAGCTCATTGTATAGCCCAGGCTGGCCTTGACCTCTGTTTCTGCCTCAGCCTTCTCAGTGCTGGGATTACAGGCATGTGCCCACCACACCTGGCTGAAAGTGCNTCGCTGAAGACTTCTTGGCTGAGTTTATTTCATGTATACTTCTTGCTACATGCTGAGATATTATTGAAATGTGTATGTATCNTGTGAGCTGCCAGTGGGCANTTCTCCTTGTATTCATATATGCATCTCACTAGGGCTGGGGTGGACAATATTTCCATCCTTCCTGAAGGGCATCAGGTGGACAGGAGACTGGCTGGTTACAGCTGGCTGCCTGAAAGCCTTGCATCTGGATAGTGGCTGAGGCTATGAAGCACCTCTGCACATGCTATCAGGGTGGCTTTGTAGTGGCTCAGGTGTCAGGTGCCTTGGCAAACAGNTGGTGCTGACTCTGCAATGTGACAGCAGAGCATTCCTGGCACACGCACCTGCTAAGATTCTGTTTCCTGGAATATCAATAGCACATTAGGCAGCGTTAAAGTTAATTTTCAGGCCAAAACGATAGTGACTAAAATCATGGCAGAGTTAGGATCCCANGCTTGTTGTCCCATGTTGGGGGCTTTGTGCACCATATGAAAGAAAGCATGTGCTCTTTCTCAGGCCTGAGACCTGTACATTCCTGAAGAATGGCCCCAAGAACAGGCCTGTGCATGCAGGTGACCTGTGTTTTCTGTTTCAGTGGATTGGTCCTCTTTCCTGATACAAGTCGTATCTAGAAAGAACTGGCTGGCTTTTGCCATCTTATTTGGGGAGTTAGGTGCCATGGATATTAGCCAGTCCCCTTGAGCCAAAAAGTGGGTTGCAGAGGAGGACAGGCTTGGTGCTGGTAGAGCTCACCCAGCACCCTCAGTCTGGTTAGAAACCATCAGACTAGTAACCAAACCCATCTAGCCACATTCCCAGGCATTTGGAAACCAGAAAAGGGGAGAAAACCCAGTGGTACCCACCTCCCCCAGTCGCTGAGGCTGTGGAGAATGTTTACTCCCGGGCTCTTCCTGCAGAAATCTGTTTATTTGAAGTTTCTGTGTGTGATGTTTATGTTAGTGAGGGNGAGTCAAGCATGGACTTGGACAGGGGGTTCAGGGATGCTTTGGGTGAGCTTCCTGACAGGCCTTTCTACTAGTGTCACCCTTCCTGTGCTGGCTGAGATTCCAGTGGCCAGGGAGCCCGTGGAGTGTCCACAAGGGCTGCCCACACTGGCCCGTTCTTTCTGGTGTAATTGTCTGCTCTCATTTTCTGTCAGTGTCTGATGTCATTGACATTGTGGCTCNTGTGCACTTTAGAGCCCATGGCTCCTGTCCATGCCTGGCCACAGCAGTGTTTGAGGAAGTGGTTTCACTACACATTTCTCTGCCCGCAGATGCCACCAGCCAGCAACAGCTTTTTGTGCTACTGCTGTGGACCTCCTTGTAGCCCAAATTTGTCCTTCTCTGCTTCATGTATGAGTTTGGACTTTGAAGGCCAGGTCCCAGGACCCAGCCTTGAACTGACATAGGCGTGGCTTCCTGCAGCCATGGTTGGGTGGGCTTTTCCAGGCTTCCCACCAGAAGTCAAGAGAACCCCTTGGGACTGGAACCCCTTGTCTGCTTCTCCCCACATCACAGCACAGCCTGTCTGGTGGGATACAGGTTTGTTTGTAGGGAGAAGGGNTTTAGAAGAAGCNCCACCAGGTGTTAGACAGCACCACAGGCTGCTTTTCCTTCCAGGGGTGCAGATGCAAATTCTAGAGGGTTCTTCAGTTGGTCCTGGGATTCGGGGGAACAACCCAGGTCCTGGATGTTGAAAGAGGGAGAAAAAGTCACAGTGACCCCCAGGCTGTGGCATTTTGGAGGTTTCATGGCTGGAGGTCTTCCACCAGCTGCAGCCCTTGCTCCATGAGTCTATGGGCACAAGATACATTATCACCTTTCCCTCAGCCAGCTAGATGAAGCTAGGAATCTCCTGAGTGTTCATNGACATGGCTGCTATGAGCCAGCACACACAATTGGGCATGTGCACCNCCAAATTGGCACCTTCTCTTCACTTAACCGNAACCAAAAGATGCCCCTGGTATCCATGTACCTTACTAGTCCTGGGAGGCCCTAAGCTGTATNCCTGAAACTTGATATGGGGCAAGGAGCTGGCTGTGGCTTGGCTGCTAGTTCTGCCACACCTTTACCTTGGAACTCTAGTTTCAGAATGACTTACACAGACCTCTGCTTTGCTCTATGGGTGTCACTTGGTTCCTCCTGCTTCTTCCAGAGTCTAGTCACCTGATCTTTTGATTTGCACCCACACCTAGAGGAATCCCTTGGGATCTTGGAGAGAAGATGTCATGTTAAGTTCCCAGAAACTTTGAGTGGAGTGGACCTAAGAGAGGTAGGTAGCTGGGTGTGGAAGGGCTTTTGGCAGGGGCCCAATGGAAAAGAGAACAGAGGAGGTAGAAAGTACAGGGACACTCCCTCGTGGGGCCACTACACTCAGAGCAAAGCTCAGAAGGCAAAGCCAGAGGCATAGAACATACTGGAGGCCACCCTGGTCTCAGTCCTTTCCAGGGCCTTACTTTGACATGTTTCTTATCTTCTGTGTTTCCTGTCAAGCTTGCTTGCAGGGTTCTAGTTGACTCTGGAGGCTGTNTTGCTGAGGTGGGATGTCAAGGATTTGGNATNGGCCTGAGTCTCATGAATCCCTTCATGTTTGTGATTATTGCTTATCATATAGCTATGACTTGTCTGTTACTGAGCTGAAGAACAAGATGTGGCCATGACAGACACACTGGCTTCTGTTCTGTCAGGTCTAGTTTTAGCAGGGTTAGAGTGAGCCAGGAGAAGCGTCTGATCCTTCTAGGGGCAGACAGGAATTGGAATCTTTAGGAAGTGCCCTTTCCTCTGAGGAAAACAGGGCAAGAGATGCCTGGAAGAAACGGCCTAAGGTAGGAAAGAATGGGTAGTTAGAATCAGGATATGATTCAGGTTTCCCTCAGAAAGGGCAGACAGGTACACAGCCTTCTCTCATCTTCTGTGGGGACAACTGGGCATTGCTATTGGTACTCCCTAAGTGGTGACATTTACCAGTAAGTGAGCTTGGTACATTTTTAATTAAACACTTTCTTTCTTTCACCTATCTAAATATCTATC
>LZPO01007951.1:787219-806493 GCA_001675575.1 Neotoma lepida
TGCCTGCACAGGAAGTGCCTGCAGTCTCTGGTTCTCACAGCCTTATCACAGATGGTTGTTGGTCTTTATTATTACGTTTTGAAGTATATTTTATGTGTATGGATGTTTTGCCTGTATGCATATCTGTGCACTGCATGTATGCAGTGCCCACAGAGGCAAGAAGAGGGCGTTAGTTCCCAGGGACTGGAGTTAACAGATGGTTTTGAGCCCCCATGTGGATACTGGGAATTGAGTCTAGGTTCTCTGAGAGAGCAGTCAGTGTTCTTAAGCACTGAGCCATCTCTGGCTATTATTGAAGGACTTTACACTCATTTTTTAAATTAATTTTTTTCATACAACATATTTTGATCATGTTTCCCCTTCCCCATTCCTCCAAGATCCTCCCCACCTCCCTACCCACTGAACTTCATGTTTGTGTTCTCTCTTTCTCCACAAAACAAAACAAAGTCAAAACAAACAAACACCAATAAGAGAAAAATAGAGATTTTTTTTTTTTTACAAAATACCTCACCACTTAAAGTGGTTTACTCCTTTATTTGCATGGTTGTGCTGAGAAGTAGACTATAATTCTGGTCACTGTTCCTCCATAGCTAAGATGTATTTTTTTTTTCTTGCCTCCTTCAAGACTTTCCCCTGTTATTAGTGTCCTGAAGTTTGAATAAGACACACTCAGGTTTGGATGTTTTCATATTTATTCTGTATGGTGTTTGCTGAGATTATTGCATCTGTGGTTTTTTTCTGCTTGTTATTAATTTCATAAATTTCTCAGACATTACTACTTCACACTTTTGCTCTCCTTTCTTCCTGGTACTCTTGGTATACTATGTACTCACAGCCTTTGAAATTGCGTGTTTCCAGATAGCCTGTTCTCTTTCTCTCCCTCTCTCCACCAGAGGTCAGTCTTAGGTGTTATTCATCAGGAGCCAGGTATCTTTTATTTTTACCTAACAAAATGTATTGAAATTTTATGCATATTAGTGTTTTGTCTCTGTGTATGTCTGTGCACCATGTTTGTGCCTGGTGTCCAGGGAGACCAGAAGAGGGCATCAGATCCTCGACAATGGAGTTGCAGTTGAGTTACTATTTGAGTACCATGTGAGTGCTGGAAACTGAACCTGGTCCTTTGGAAGAGCAGCCAGTGCTTTACTGCTGAGCCATCTCTCCAGCCCCTTATTTTTATTTTTTTGCTGGAGAGTCTCTCACTGTCTTGGGCTCCAGGATTATGCTAGACTGTCTGTCTTGTGAGCCCTAGAGATTTGTTGTCTCAATGTCCCCAACACTAGGATTACAAGCTCACCACNTTAAGCTGTTACACAGGTTCTAGGGTTTGAACTCAGTCCTCATATTCGGATGTGAAACACTTTACTAAATAAGCTCACNCCCGGCTCCTCGCACCCCAGCCCTCTTCTGTTTATCGTAAGATCTTTTTTTCTGTCTATGCTTTATTCTAGGACATTCCTGTTGACATTTCTGTGTGCTTACTGATGATTCTCTCTGTGGCTGAGTCCCCAGTGGGCCTGGCAGAGGCCATCATTTTTTTCACTGCAATGTCTGCATTTATGGTTCCATCACCTTGTCATAAGACTAGTCTGTTCTCACTCACCATCCACTCTCCCTTAGCATGTATGTCTCCATTGTTTCAGACATAGGTCATAGCTGAGGTTGGTTCTGATGTGTGTTTTATGTCTTTGGGCTTTTCTTGCCTTTCACATACCTTGTGAGTTTTGCTGGAATGCGGATGAGGTGTGTGAGGTGGAGGAAGTTGAGGTTGATTGGCCTCTGGAGCTGGCTGTCTCTGATGTTTGTTGGAGCCACNGCAGAGGGTTTGAATCTCTCCAATGCTTTTGTCTCTTTTTCTTCAGATGCCTTTGGTTTCTCCGAGTCTGCAGAGGGTTTGAATCTCTCCAATGCTTTTGTCTCTTTTTCTTCAGATGCCTTTGGTTTCTCCGAGTCTTCACAGAGGCTGTTTTGGTAGTACCCTTACTGTCATGTCTTGCTCTGTAGGAGCCATGGTGGTGCACCTGTCATGGGGGGAGTGGTCTGTAGTCTGTGGTTAACTCCCAGCCCTGGTGGCCCTGTGCCTAGACTGTCCTCTGCATCTTGCCTGCTCTTTCCAGATGAGGTGGAAGGTTTTATGAGGGAGGAGCCCTTGCGGGNGCTAGGTGTCTATTAGAATCCTGATCCCTTGAGGATACACTTTGGCTCTGGGGGTGCTCAGGGTGCATTTCACCACATTGCTTCTATCTCTCAGGGCCTGCAAGGATCTTTCTCTCAGGATCTTTCCCTTCTCTTTACTGAGAACCAGGAAGGTTAGCAGAGGTGAAGCCCACAGTGTCTGGAATGCTCAGTTGTGCTTTAAATATGAAGTGTCTCCCACAAGCTTGTGTGCAAATGCCTATTTCTAGCTTGTGGTACTATTTGGGGGAGGTTCTGGAAACTTCTGGTGATAGCATCTAGCTAGAGGAAGTAGGTCACTGGGACAGGTCTTTGGGGGTATCCTGTCCCTGACCCCTTTCTGTCTCCTTCTCTCTGTCCTATGCTCTGAGGTGAGCTTCAAGCTCTTGCTGCCATGATGTTCTGCCCAAGTACATGGGGCAAAGCAACTCTTAAGCTGAATGCTGTGTGACCACGAGCCAAAACAAACAACTCCCTTTAAGTTGCTTGTCACATATTTGGTCACAGCAGTGGAAAAGTAACCAACACACCCAAAACATGGTGGTGTGGACTTCCCTTTCCTCACACTAGTCTGCACCCAGACTCCAGTGGCTTGTNCAGATGATTATCTGTACTTCTGCACCATGGTTCCTAGAGCTGTTCAGACTAGCTGCTCTTGGCTGTGCCTCCTGTATGTGCTTGTCCTCAGTCTCTGTGCTAACTCCCCAGCCACTGAGGCTTCTCCTGGGCTGTTGATACTCACTTGGTTAGCTCCTTCCCCTGAGGACAGGGGCAAGGGCCTTGAGCTCTGTCTGTGTAGAGCTATGGTTGGAGTCAACTATGGAGATTATTGCTTGATTGTCTTTGATAGTGTGGTCAGTTATGTTTCCCCTGTAGGAAACTGNGCATGTGTTCTTGATTTTTCTACTGAGTGTGGCGTGTGAAGCTATAACTACTGCTGGGTGTGTTGGAAATATGTGATAGCTGTAAATGTGGTTGGTTTGAATTGTCCTTGTTTGTGTGTGCTTTGCTTGTCATGTTTATATGTCAATGTCATATTTATTATATCATAGGAACTCAGAGTTTCCTCTTTCTGTAATCTAGAGCTCTCCTTTCTAAGAACATAGCCACAAGCCCCCTATTTAGGTTTAAACAATAAAAATTACATAAAATACTCAGCCACACTAGCGCATGTCCAGTATAGATCTGGTCACTGCAAATGTAGAACATTTCTGTCCTCATAGAAAGACAAAGCCTGTGCTGACTCGCAGTGGGAGAGACTCCTGACCCTGGTGTACTCTGCAGTACCCTGGAGCAGTCACTTGCCCCAGGTGGCTTTTGAGTTGATGTGTGCATCTGTCCTTGTGGGCATGTGTCTATGCACGTGGTATATATGGGTTTGTGTGTAATCTCTCTCTCTCTCTCTCTCTCTCTCTCTCTCTCTCTCTCTCTCTCTCTCTCTGTGTGTGTGTGTGTGTGTGTGTGTGTGTGTGATATGTATGTTTGAGCTGATGATCTCTTTCTGGCTTATTCATAGCAGCTTTTTATATAGCCAGGAAATTGGCCTACCAGCTTCTACAGAAGCTGTAAATATTTTCCCTCTCCGCCTCTTGTCTTTTATTGCTCTTTTCGGCCACTAGTAGTTATTCACAGTGTTGGCTAAAGCATTCTGAATGCTTCACTTGTTTTCTTTCTGAGACCTTGAAAAGAGTTAAAAATATGAAAGCAGTGCATGGTAATTATAAGAATAAAAGAGAAGAAGTAACCACTGCTGAAAGGACAACTGTTCCAAAATGTGGTGTTTTCTCCTTTCCTATTTAGAATGCCATGGAAAGGATCCAAGGGCTGGGGGTGGGGGAGGGGCTGTGCTGACTGGGCCTTGCTGCTGGGGACTTGTCTGAAGGCATGGTATATTTTGTCCACCCTCCCTCTCTTCCTTCCTCCTTCACTTTCTCTGGTTGTGTGGCCCAGGCTGGCCTCAAACTTGTAGCTCTCTTACCTCCACCTCCCAAGTACTGGGATTATGTTGGCTCTTTAAGATAGAAGCTTCCATGTTGATGGGTGCTATCATAAACTGGTTATTATGTTCTCCGGGGTATAAGAGGTAGAAATGTTTGCAATTCCTCTGGGCCCTGCCTTTCCCCTGCTCCTCCCAGCTTTGGGAGGTCTGTTCATGTGTGGTGATGGAGGACCCACAGGACTTCAGGGTGCCTGCCCCACTCCACAGGCAATGGGAATGTTTTCTGCCTATATTTTCTTATCTGTGCTATTACAGCCCTTATATTTGGTGGGAGAAGATTAGAGGCAAATATTAGGATGTCAAATGATAATTTCTGCTGTGACCTTCAGGAGATCATGTTTCCCCACACATCTGTAGGAAGATGAGAGAAATAGTAGTAGGGTTGTGGGACTAGCTTTATATGCAGAGTTTTTAGTTTTTTTAAAAATTAGTGTGCACATGAGTGCATGCATGTGTGATGGATGCACATGCTATGGTACAGGTGTGGGGGTTAGAGGACAGGTCTGTGGATTTGCTTCTCTCTGTCTGCCTTTACGTGGGTTCTAGGGATTGGACTTAGGTCACCAGCCTTGTGTGGCAAGTGACTTTACTCAGAGAACCAACTTGCTGGTCCTTTATGCAGGATTTTATTTTATTTTGTATTTTTGCTTTTCTGAGACAAGGTCTCACTCCTGGCTGGCTTGGAACTTGCTATGTACACCAGGCTGGCCTTGAATTCCAGAGATCTACCTGCCTCTGCCTCCCTGAGCACTGGGATTAAAGGAGTGTGCCACCATGCCCAGCCCCTTTATGCAGGATTTAAGACTGTATTCAGGTCTCTAACTGTGGGATTGTGATAGTCTCCTCATTTCCTATGTTTCTTTCCAGCCNNTCCGGCTTTGGCTGTGTGTTGTAAGGTTGCTGGAGGTGGGCTTTTCTCTTCTAGTCAGTTCTCATCACCCCTCTCTGAGATAGGATCTTGCTATGTAGCAGTAGCTATCTGGGGACTCTCAGTCCTTCTGCCTCAGCCTCCTGAGTGCTGGGATTACAAACATACTACTGTGTCTATCTTGAACCCAGAATTCTCTTTACCTTAATTGGGTTTAATTTATGGGGCTTCTTGTTATTCCTGGCTCTGAACCTTCTCCCCCTGGTTTTTATAAAATGGAAATAAACTGTAGGAAGGACTATAAACAGCTCAGCCAACCTGGGCCTACCCGCACAGTGCAGGGTGGATTGCTTGGATCACATTGCTGCTATTTGTATCTTCCCACCAGCTTTACTGTAGTCAATGTTCGTGGAGTAAGTTACCAAATTCCTTTGCCCACTGAGTGGCTTTGGTAGCCTTGTTAAACTTCACAGGACAAAATGTCAGTCAGGGCTTATTCCTAGGTTTTCTGGTCTGTCCTGTAAGTCTGTGGTCTTCCTTTGTGCCAGTCCATGCCAACCTGTTTTCTGTAGGACTAAAGGTGGTTGACACTAAGTAGTGAGGATCGCCAACTCCTGCTGCTGCTGCTGCTCCTCCCTTCTCCCTCTCCCACTTTCTTTTCCTTCTCTTCCTTCCTTCCCCCCTCCTCCTTCATTTCCTCCTGTCCCTTCCCCACCCCTCTTCCTCTTCCTCCTCTTCCTGCTTCACATTCTCCTCCTCTATCTCCTTTCTCAGACTCCCTAGAACCAGGATTATAAGTGTATGTTACCATGTCTGACACAATTTGTTCTTATTTTTTAAAGAGTATTTTGGATATTTGGGGTTCCTTGAGAGTTCCATGTGGATGGTAGAATGGAATTTTGTTTCTGTGAAAAACCTTAGGAGGATTTTGCTGCCTACTGCACTGGCTGTGGATCTCTTTGGACCTTGCCAACTTCTCCACTGCTCTCCCAGCCTATGCAGTTATCACCAGCATCTTTGCAGCTGGTTACTTGGGTTCTTTGGGTGTCATTTTGCACTGGAGAGTAGACAGTATTTCAATTCCTTGTTTAATTCCTGCTCGTTCCTTATGATGTTATCCTAAGTGAGATGGTTTTTTAGCTTGGCTTTTGGATTGCTTATTGTGGTATAAGAAACACTGGTTTGTTTTTTGGTTTTTGTTTTTGTTTTTTGTTTTTGTATGTGTGTGTGTGTGTGTGTTTGTGTGTGTGGTGATTCTTTATCTTTCTGTTTTGCTAAATGTATTGGTTCTAAGAATTTTCTCTGTTTGTGTATCATTTTTGAGTTTTGTATATCCAAGATCATGTTGTCTTTGAGAAGAGATAATTTCTCTTTTCCCTTTCAGTTTGACACTTTCTTTCTTTTTCTTGCTTGATTTTTCTCACTGGGACACAAATTGCTATGTTGCACAGAAGGTGTAGGTGTCTTTGCCTTCTTCCTGGCCCCCACAGAAAAACTCTTTCTGTAGTTGGTGTGCTTTGCTGTGGATCTTTTAGGTGTTGCATGGTAAAATTATGAATGGTTCCTTAGGGTCCTCTCTTTGCTTTTTTTAAATTAAATTTTTCTTAGATTTTATTTATTTTTATGTNTATGAGTGTTTTTCCTGACACATATGTCTGTGCACCACATGTGTGCAGTGCTTGCAGAGGACAAAAGAGGGCGTCAGATCTCCTGGGACTAGAGTTATAGGTTTTAGCTATCAAGTGGGTGCTGGGAATTGAACCTTGATCCTCCAGAAAAGCAGCCAGTGTTCTTAACTGCTGAGCCATCTCTCCAGTCTCTTTGCTTTTTATATCTCAAAAGAACTCCCCTTCTATTAAAAAAAAGTTAAATTATTGTTATTGTAGTACTGGAAATTGAACACAAGACTTCAACACTGCTGAGCCACACCCCAGCACCAGAATGAGTGTGTGCTATTGGCTTATATTTCTTTTTAGCATCCGAGTAGCTATTTTTTCCCCCTTATTCTTTTGTGGTTTCAAGTTTATTGTTTATATCTCAAATTCCTCTGAATCTTGTTTGTAAAGAAAGACACACACACACACACACACACACACACACACACATATGATTCTGGAAATAAGCATATACATGTATATATACACATGTACATATATATGTACACACATGCACACATACACACACATATACATATGATTCTGGAAATAAACACTTGCCAACTGGCCTGGTATTCCTTATCTGTTGCCTAACCTCACCAGTGAGAAGTGCCTGGGTCCTTCTGGGGACAGTGTTGTCAGGCTGCCTTGGCATTTGTGCATGTTTTCTGTTACAGATGTGTGACAAACATGCTAAGAGGCCAGTCTCAACTCTTACATGTTCCCCATTAAAATGAAATTACTTCATGAAGGTCTTCTTTTCTTCCTTTAAAAAAGCATTATAGAAAATCACAAATCACCTACAGATTCCATCTCTCAGAAATCTCTGTCCTTGTGATGGCTGACATCACATGTGGGCAGCAGGTTACCTGACAGTGTCCCCTGTCCCCAGCTTAAAGGGTTAGATTCTGTTCTTCTAGGATCACNGGGTAGAGCATAGAAGTAAGGCAGAGNGACTGCTCCTAACAGCCAGTCTGAAATGGAGCTTTGAGCTGCATGTTCATGGTAGGCCTTGTTTGTGAATGCCCTGCCCTACCTTGTGGGGTGACAGCTTGAAGCNAGCCAGTCTCCCCTCAACTTTCTCATTTGCTTGCTGTTACTAGTGCTTTCACTAGCTCTCACCCTGTGCCCCTCTGTGGCTAACCACAGTCACACTGGTGCTTTTGCCACANCTTGGGGCTCTTTATGCTGATGTGCTCGAGGTTGTCTGCTGTCGTCTTTCTGCTCCAGTGTTTCGGGGTCACTGTCCTCTCTCTGGCCTGGTTTGTTTTCCTTCCCNTCCAGGATGTTTTGACGTGGTATTTTTTTCTGCAGTTTTCCNCCTCATGTATTTGTCCTGATGTCTTCACTCCTGTCCTTGGCTGTTATGTTTGTCAAGGACTGTTTCCAGTAGTGCCTTCCCCCTATCCCTTGACTATACTCTTCATGGTGAGGTGAGAAGTTGCCCTCACTACTATTCTATTGTTTCAGGTACAGCCATCTCTCAACCTAGCTCTGATTGGCTTTCTCTGTCTCAGAACCTGATGATGGTTGAAGTTACTGTCATACTGAGTCTTACAGCTCATGTGGGGCTAAGAGGTCCCTGAGGGAAGGCAGGGCAGGACTATGATGTAGCTTGCTTGCCTGGGATGGAAAAATATGGGCTTAGGATGGATTGACTGTTGGTTGGGGAGCCTCAGTNAACCAGGGATGGCATGCTGGGGGAGGAGGCGGCCTGTGATCATGCATGGTAGCAGTGTTGAACTTCCAAGACTCTGAGGACAAAATGTGAGGCTTTGATGTCAGAGAAGCAGGGTCTGCACTGTATGATGTGGGCCAAAGGTCAGGAGCTCAGGCCTGGTGGTTCTGAAGNTCTTTTACTGAGAGATGAGAGGGACTGTGTTCTGGAGGCTGGCACTGTTCTGGAGGCTGGCTGTGTCTTCTGGAGACTACTCTGGCTGCAGTAGGAGCAAAGACTGAGAGAGGAAGAGCAGACAGGAGATACTTTGGAGGAAGAAATGTAGCAGCTTGAGGCTGAGCAGTGTAGCCAGCATGGTGCTTGGCCTGCTTCAATGGTAAAAGCAGAGGACATAGGGATGGGCTGCATGTGGGCAGATCCATGATGAGCTGAGGAATGGGGACACCACTATAGTGATGGTCACCCTGAGGGGAAAGGTTGTGGGAGTGTGATGGTCTGAGAGAGACAAGTGCATGGCGGTATATGATAGAACAAGTATTTGAGTAGGTGAGATAGCGTGTGGGCACAGGTGAGCACAGAGTTTGTAAAAGAGAGCATGGGCATGTGTGAGTGTGAACTTGTGAGAGTGAGCATGTGTAAGAGTGAGTGTGGGCATGGGTGAGTGTGGAACTTGTGAGAGTGAGCATGTGAGAGTGAGTGTGGGCATGGATGGGTGAGTGTGGAGCCTGTGAGATGAGTGTGGCATGAGTAAATGTGGATAAAGGTTAGTGTGGAGCCTGAGAGTGAACTTTAGTATGGATACAGGTGAATGTGGGCACAAATGAGTGTAGTGCCGGGGAGAGTGAGCATGTGTGAGTGAGCATGTGTGAGTGAGCATGTGTGAGTGAGCATGTGTGAGTGAGCATGTGTGAGCATGCATGACACCGAGTATAGAGCCTGTGAGAGTGTGTGAATGAGTGCAGGAAGGAGTGAGGGTCTGTGAGATCTGAGCAGTGAGAAGGCAATTTAAGAGGACCCAGAAGAGGCTAGTCAGGGGTGAGGGAGCATGTCCATAGGACCTGGTGGGCACTTCCTGTGACTCATTGTAGTGCTGACCTTGTCCTTTTCAAGTTATCCTCTCCCCACTCTCCATGGAGTATTTTTAGTCATGTGTTTAGACGGCTGTCTAATTCTTCCACAGCTGGAGTGACCTCTTACAAATAGTAAACACAGAGGTTACCTTTGTCCAGAACACTTTCTTGGTGCTGTCTGGGGTGTAGTTCTTGTGCATCCACAGTGAAAGTAGGGAGAAGTCAGATTAACGTTATAAACAAGACCATGATCCAAAAACTGGATTGGAGNGGCTTGCAGTCCTGAAGCACTTCCNNAGGTGTGAGCATACACTCTCACAGCTATGTCCATGTAGCCTTGAGCATGACTCCTGGCAGGGCCACTTTGGAGGGGCTTGCCTGGTTCCNTACAGGATGAAACTGGATCTCTGGCAATATCACCCTGTTTCTGATCCATTTCCAAATGAGGTAGGTGCTCCACTGACACAGCAGCTGAGATGAGTGTGGGGTCCAGGTCTTGCACAACTGGACTTCCTGGTGTGAGCCAGAACCAGGGAGCATGTGGTCGGTGTGGGGCTGTGGATGTGTCATGGTGGCAGATCCAAGTTGTGCTGGGAATTGCTTGCCTCCCCTCCCCCTCTTTCTGGGTGGTTTTGTGCTTATATGAGGAGATGAACAAAGGTGATGTTTGAGTGGGCAGAACACATGTTGGGATCTCTGGCTTTTGTGGACAGTGAGGCACCAANATTCGGACATCAGGGGAAGGCGCAGGCTGTGGAGGTGCTCAGCTGGTTCCCATGGAGGCTGAAAGTGTGTTTTCATCTGCATAAGAGGGAGAGAGTGAGGAGTCTCAGGCTTAAAGGTGTGCTATGTTAGTGTCTAGCCATGCCTAGTCTCTCTGTCTAGCCAGCTGAGTGGTCATGAGACACGGGTGCACCCGTATCACCATGGCAAAGTCCCTGGCAGCACAGGGCTGTGCAAGGACCTGGTATCATTANACCCTATGTTCCTAGGTGGGTGTCTCTTGGTGCAGTTGTTATGTGAAAGCTCATGTATGTAAGTGACAGGAGAGGCCAGTACTTGTACGCTCTAGGCTGGGGAAGATACCCTNGAGCCAGTTCCTTATTTAGCTTCTTTTGTAGAGGTAGTGCAGAAATGACAGCATGCNCAGGTGCTATTGAAGTAAGAACTGAGTCTGGAACCTAGGCTTCCCTTGTCCTTGTTCAGGTCAGACCATTCCTGCTGGCCTGTCCTCAAGTATGGCTTTTCCTCTTGTCTCCACTTAAGGATCCCATTCTCTGGTTCTGAAACCTAATGACACATGTGTCCATTTGTGTGAGAGGTGGGAGTACTGGATAGATGGGACTATGTGGGTTATGGTCCCTACGACAAGCAGCCTGGAGGGGATTGTGTTGGGTTGCCAGTGTGCCCTGCTGAGAAACTTGCTGTAAGTACTGTGGAAGCCCAAGTTNAGCAGGGCAAGGCACTGCTCTGCACTACACAGCCCCTTTGCAGAGCTTACCTGGGTCGGGGCTCTAGGACCAGGTAGCAGAGGCTGGGAGATCATAGTTGGGCTTTGCCTGTGATAAGACTGGGGACTTGGTTAGTGGGCTTTACATTCGTTTCATGACGTTAAGTCCCACTTTAATGCTGAAGGGCACTTGGAGTGTTGACAGGGAACCCCCTGGATGAGAATGAGGAGGAAGTGTGGCAAGTAGGACCTCTAGCAGTGTTAGAGCTCCATGTGCTGGAATTGGTGGCTACTTAGGAAAGAAACAGCAGTCCTGGAAGACTGGCTGCCTTGAAGGACATGCAATGGGCTCTTGNACTGAGAGCTTCTGGGGGCTCCACTGCCCTTGCCATCTCCTCTGCCCATAACCCTCGCCCTCCACAGACCCACTGAGACTCTGCTCAGAGGCCTGAGGCAGCCCATGACTCAGCTTCTACCTAGGCCCAGAGGAGCNGTGAGGCCTGAGGGCCAAACCTGCTGAGATCTTCCTCTATGTGTATATGCCCCATTTCCTGTACTCTTTCACTGTGGGCATTCAGCTGTGTCTGCCTTTTGGCTGCTGTCAACATAAGTTTCCACGTGGAAAGCATTTTTCCTTATTTGGAGAGTACGCTGAGGACTTGCTGGTTAAACGGTGGTCCAGATTTAGCATTTCAAGGACCAGCTCTCTCCAGCAGTGTAGAGGGTTTCTTTTTTCTGTTTGCTACCCTTTTCGCTGACACCGTTATAGCATCCTAACCATTGTATAATCTGTCTTGATTGGTTGGTTATTTATTTTTGATTTTTTTTTAAAGACTGGCTCTACCTATGTAGCCCCGACAGTCGAGAACTGTTTGTAGACCAGGCTACCATCAGACTTGCAGTGACCCTCCTGCCTCTGTTTAATGCTAGGATCCTCTGTGGTTTTGGATTGGCATTTCCTTAGAGGCAAATGATGCTGAGCCTCTCTGCCTGTGCTTGACTCTTCTGTTCATGTCCTTCCCCTACTCTGGCTTGTCTTTGTAGTACCCTATTGCCNCTTTCTNTGGTGACAAGGCAGGGAGGCAATGTCTCTTGTGTGTGTGAAACCCACCTGGGAGTCCCGTTAAGGCATCCGTTTGAGAGTTGACAGATGTCCAGTTTCCTCTGTGTTCCTTGTGTGGTCTTGGATGCTCTTTATCCTTGCCAGCTTTTCCCCATCATTAATTTTCCTGCAGTTCTCTATGATTTTCAGGACACTCAGTGGACAAAACTCCAGGAATGGTTTCAGGCCTAGCCATGGCTAGGCAGCCTGGGCTCTGCTCCTCTGAGCCTTGCTTGTGGGTGTTCAGGTTCTGCCTATCTGGGATGAACTGGGCAGTGACTTCAGTTTCAGTGGCAGAGGCAGGCCTTGTGAAAAACCAACCAACCGACAGACAGACAGACAGACAGACAGACAGACAGACAAATAAATATAACATTATATTTATAACATTTGTAATTTTTTAAGTATGTACTTCAGAGTGCAAAGTACATTTGCATTGTTGAATGGCTTTGACATGCCTAGGGCAGCACTAGCCTGCTCATGGGACACTGGCTCTCCTCCCCCATGCCACGTTTTGACCAAGGCCTACCTAGGGCATCTCATGCTTGCTCATACCAGGCTCTGGCTGAGTCCCATACTTGGGCTTGGTTGGGCTACACTGCCCTGGGTCTGACTGGCACAGAGCCTAAGGGAGCACTGTCAAGGTTTGAGGCCTTTAAGTGTGACCACAGCTCCTTCCTACTTCCCTNGNAGGGCTTGTCATGGCTGATACTTGGCTCTTCTGGTTTAGGAGCACTGTGCATACATGGCCTGGGGTTTCCATCTGTATTGTACTCGGTTTCTTTTAAGTTCTGAGCATTAGGNCTTGACTCCCCAAATCCCTCCCACACCATCCTCCCTTTACCCCAACTCACAGAAGAGCCCCATGACGTCTGATGATGTGTGTTCATATGGTACTGCAAAGTGGCTCTGGCTCAGGCAGGGATGCTTGCTGCTCAGCTTGTTGCCTTTTGGAAGCAGATATATGGTGCTGCTCCTGTCTCCTTCCCAACAGCCCCAGCTGGGGACAGAACAAGGATGTGGGTCAGTGGAACATAGGTGCCCTGTTCCTGACTGGCTAAATGAGGACTGCTCAATTTTGCATCACAGGGGCAGCCCACAGAGCCCAGCTTGTGTGTGGATGGTCTCCCTCTGAGGAGTACAGACCCCATGTGGATAGCGGTCCCCCATACACACCCCCAGCTCTTCACTGTGAGGCTTGCCCTCAGGTTTCCTCACTGGAGCCTCTGCTCCCTGTTTGAGGTAGTGGCTGTGCTCTAATTTCCCCTTTTCTCTTCATTTACAGCCAGAAAACCTGCAGAAGAACTGGCTCCGGGAATTTTACCAGGTAAGAGCCTCTGAGCAAGCACTTTCCTAGTAGCCATTTGGGTGGTGATTATCTTTTCATTGTGGTTTTTTTATGCCAAGGTTACATCTTGTCCATGTGGAGCACAGGAANGGCTGTCACTAGGTCAGTCCTAGGAAGCAGTTGTTATCTTCTCCCAATGATTGACACTTTGCTTTTTGGCTCCCACCTGGAAGGGAGGGAAACAGAGAACAGAGAGGACCCTGGTGGGGCTGCTTCTTTGAGGTTGGGTGTCTGTACCATGATGAAAGCATTTTTCAGGAGGGTTCCCCTAGGTGCAGCATGAAGCAAGGGCAGACCCATGCAGGTGACATGACCACACAGGGCCTGCCACAGGTCTGGGTGGAAAGCCAATGGGGGTGTCACTTTGAATAGATGGGCAGCAGTCTCCAAGTGCATCCCAGTAGGAGGAAACAATGTAGCAACCAGTCACCTGGTTCTCCAGTTGGCTCTGGTTGGCTGACAGATCTCTGAGCAGATGCTATGTAGATCTGGAGGATGAGAAGGGCTGAGCAGCCAAGAAGGGTAAACCAAGGTAACTGGGTAAGTGACCACAGCCCAGAGGACAGCAAGGCACGCTGGATATGTCCACAAAAGTTCCTACAGGGTTAGGCCNGGACTGCGGTGATTAATTCTCTCAGCTTTATTTGTTGGGTGGAGGTGGACAAGGTGGGACCCAAGCCATGCAGGAGGCAAAGAGGCAGGGAATTATAGATATCCCAGGGCCCATGGTGCACACCTGCCTATAGCTCTGCANCTTGCTGGAGGTGCAGGCTGGGTAGAGACGGGGTTGAGGGAGTCACAGTTCGTGCTGGTCATCCTGGGTGCAGTGATGCTGATCTTCTGGGGCTGAGTCTTTTCACCCCACACAACACTTGGCAGCTCTCCTGTCCTGCTGGCCACCACATGTGTCTGCTAGGCATTTGGAGGTGGGGTCATTCAATCAGAATCTAGCATTTCTGAGCCTCCCATCATCCAGGTTTTACACTTGGTTCTGGTTAGGGATGTAAGGCAGATTTTTGGTGTGTATTTAAGGCCAAGGAAGGAAAGGCCCTGAATATGCTTGGAGTTGGGACAGATAAGGAGTTGGTAGTCAGGGAAGGTCCTAAGACAGTGAGGGGCAGGGCGGCCCTGCCATTTAAGGATCTGAGGTAGTAAGGGGATGGGTTTTGCCATGGGAGGGCCTGACTTAATGAGGGGCTGGTCAGGACTCTGTCACAGAAGGGTCTGAGGTAGTGAGGGGCAAGGTAGGGTCCTGCATAGAAGGCCGAAGGTAGCAAAGGCGGGGCAGAGACCTGTTATGGAAGGTCTGAGGTGGAATATGAATATGGAAGCTTNTGTCAGAAGAAGATCTCAGTGAGTGAGCAGAGCAGAGCCATGTCAGAGGATGGTTGTAGGTGGTGAGGGGCCAGTTGGGTTCAGGGTCTGGGAGCCATGAACCTTGTCTCTGGAGTGTCAGGTCTGGGTCCTGTGGAGATGGTGTGGTGTGGCCTTGAGATTGTTCTATGAGTTCATATGATTGTGTGGATATCCACAAGGTGCTAGGCATGCATTCCTCCTGTTCTCACAGTCCCTGTATGGTGTGTTGCATGTTCTTAGGTTAAACCTGATAGACCTTGGTGTGGGCAATGGCCACAGTAAAGATGGCACCACTCTCTTCATTGTAAACCAGTTCTAAGAGTGATTGATGCAGGGAGAGTCATATCTAGGATTAACCTGAGGTACAAGGGAGCAGAGTTCCCAGCATGCCTTGGTGTCAACATGGATGGGTTGATAGAGTGNTACGGTTTGGGGTGAGGGAGAGGCATGAAGAACAGCATGGATACAGGGCCCTCCTGGAACTCTGGTCCCAGATTTGATGGGACCCTGTCTAGCTGGTATTACATGTGGTGCAGAAGGATCCTGCTTGAGCTTGTCTCCCCTGCAGAAGGGTGGATCTTGGTCTTGCTATCTGGGAATAGGGATTGGATTGTGGAAAATAGCTGTCTATACCAGTCCCCAGGTGTTTAGTNGGGTGGGAGATGCAGCTTACACTGGGGCCCCAGCTGGCTCCCATGGCCTTTTGAGTCTCTGTTCCTGGTTCCTTGGTGACAGATGGAGGNATGACATGGTGAAGTGATAGACTCCTGTCAGGTGAGGCCAGGACATTCCTGTGAGAGCANCAAGAGCAAGTGGGAGCTAGGTCCGGGTATTTGAGGATAACACTAGTCAGTGATGTTCCAGGATGCCCATCACNTAAAGCCAGAACTGTGAATCTGGAGCTAGGCCTGAGAGTACAGAGATGGTGCATGTGAGTTTGGTTTTGGGGGTACTCACCAGAGAAAGCCAGTACAGGAGCTGTGTGACTAGAGTTAGGTCTGGCTTGCACTGTGTCTATCTGATTAATTTCACCTGGGTACCTGCCTTCTAACGCAGGCTGTCAGTGCTGATCTGAGGGGTCCTGCTGGTGTTGCATACTTGCCCTCACTCTCCACTGGCTGTTTGGCCATGCCTTATGTTCAGGCTGGGCCATGGTTCCTCACCCTCACTGGAGGGAAGTGTGAATGAGCTTACAGCTTGTGCTCTGAATGTATGGTGAGGATAAAGGGTTCATGTTGTGAAAATTGGGGAGAATGAGAAATAAAGCCTCTCCTATGTATTTTAGCATGTCATTGCAATTATAGCACCAAATGTACATACCACAGTAAATTTCAGAGCTATTGCCTCAGCCCACTCATTCATTAGTTTGTTTGTTCATTCATCGTTCATTCATATGAACTTCATTCATCTGAGAGGCACCAGTATGAACAGGACAGACACTGCTCTCTTGAGTATCCATGCATCATTGTGGGGATGAGGAACCTTTTTCTTGGTGTAGTCATGGACAGCCTCCAAGGGAGATTAGCAGGAGCCCTTGCTGGCCTTGTGCTGATTTTGTTTCTTCCAGCCTTACAGGTGGGGTAGCTAGAAAATTAGCTTCAGTTTTATTGATATTGACAAAGGTAACATACTTTAGTGTTGAGATCTCAGGAACAGGGGCCTCTTGTCTTGCGTGTTGGTGTGTCTAAGCATTTGCCTGCCTGGCATGTAGTGCGTGTGTGTGTGTGTGTGTGTGTGTGTCAAGGGGGAGGGGCAGTTGTTAGTTGAATATCATTCTGAAGAAATTGAACAAAGAAAAANGGTTAANAATATTTTCTCTGCTAATTTCTACATCCAACTTGATATACACACACACCTTAATATGTATGTGTCTGTCTATGTGGGGAATACATTATATCTTCCATAAGTGGTTCACATACATGTACCCTTTTCTATAAATTAATATTCAGAACTGTTTGAGTAGCTTAGCAGTATTTCCTTATATGGTATACTTTGAGTTTTTGAAGTTATATTTCTATTACTAGAACTCTTAGGTTGTTTGAATTTGGTAGCGGTATAAGGATAATTTAAAAACAGAACAGGATATAATGTTGTTTGTACAAATATAAAACAAGAAGGTTGTCTTAGTTACTTTTCTATTGCTATGATAAAATACCACAACCAAGGAAACTTATAAAAGAAAGCATTTGATTTGGGACTTACGATTTCAAAGGGTTTAGAGTCCATGATGGTGGAGCAAAGCGGCAGTAGGAATAGCTGAGTGCTCACATCCTGATCCATAGATAGGATTGTGCACACACACATAGAATAGTGCAAGTCTTTTGAGCCCTCAAAGCCTGCTCCCAGTGACACACTTCCTCCAACAAGAACACAATTTTTCCCAAATAGTTCCACCAACTTGGGCTCAAGTATTCAAAGATATGAGCCTATAAGAGTAGTGGGGAGCATTCTTATTCAAGCCACCACCCAAATATTAAAGATTTTTAAATTGATATGAGAGCTATTTTGTGTTTATTAATAAGAACCAGAAAGATTTAAAATGATNCAAAGAAGAAGCCAGTGCACAGAGTTCCTCCCCTCAGCAGCTCTGAAGTGAACTAACTTAATATATGTGAAGGTGGCTAATATCTACAGCAGGGCAGTTATTGTGAGCATCCTTCACAGCAGGCCTTTTTGTGATTGTGGGGCANGTGCACTGCTTGTCTTTAAATGTACAGACTTGTAAAAAATTCACAGATACCAAAGGTGAGATAGCGAGAGGTGAGCTAAACAGGTACAAAGCCCTGTCTTAAAAGTCTTCTACAGTCTTTCCCTACAGGGGTTTTAAAAACTATGTGATGGGTCATATCTGTGTCCAGGGAACATGAAATAACANTTGCCAGTTTATCCTCCTGCCTTAAGAACACTAGAACCAGGCAAAGCATATGCACCCATGTTTCAAGCACTAGACAGCACACCCTTGGACAGTGGTCTCCGTCGGAGGGGCAGCTGAGGGAAGCACTCTGCTCACTCAGCTTGTAGTAGAGAGAATTTCCATAGCAGCATCCAACAGTCTCTTAAAGAGAGTTTAACAGCCAGTCACAAATGTGAAGACACAGGAGAGTATGGCCTGCAATGAGGAAAACCAACTGTTAGTGTGGTTCGGGGTTGGCATTTTTGTCAACTCTAAAGATCCTGCCTTGTAGTTTTCCTCACTATCTATTGCCCACTTCCTCTTTTCTGTGGTGGACTAGCCCCCACAATTATTTACCTCAGGGACTCTTGAGGAGTGAGGGATAAGAGTCTTAGTTAGAAATAGAGAGGAGAGAAACAGAGAAAAAACAGNATAGACTCAAGTGGGCCTGGATCTTTATCCACCAGCCCAGAACTTTATTCCAAAGGTCTATTTATAACAATGCCAAGGGGTGGAGCAAAAGACCTCCCCCTTGCTAATTNCAGTCAAGTGTAGACCCTTATAAACACCTGATACTCAGGCCTGTGGTNCAGTCAACCTCTTACGCAGTCCTGCTGAGTATAGCCACTAGGAAACCTAGTGGGCTACAACACTTTTCACCAATTTTTTGCTCTTTCTTTTCCTTACCCTGGATTCACTCTTCTTTTATATCTAGCTTCTGAAGATGGAAGACAAAATGAAAAAAAAATATCAGAATACAGCATGGAATATGACACTCAAGATCCTATAGGAAGTAAAAGATAGTCTGGGGACCAGCCCTGGCACCTTTATGCCAACAGATTTGAAATTTTATATGAAGTGAGCAAATTCTTGGAAAAACATAGTGTCAGTGTTTATACTAGAGGCAGTAAATGAATGTGGCCCTATAGTAAATGAGCTTGGTCCCGTACTCATTAGATTAAAATTTTGCTCATATATTTCCCCCAAACCCTCCAGGTCCAGATGGCTTCACTGGTAAGTTCTGTCCAACATTTCAGCAAGAAGCAATAACAGTTTTACAGGAACTTTCCAAGAAAATTGAGTCACAGTTGATGCTTCCTAACTCAGCCTGTGACATGAACACTAATTATCCTGGCACCCAAAGTAGACAGACATTACATGATAAGAAAAGCACATATCAGTATGCACCCTGGAAACAAGTACAACGATCCTTAAAGGTTCAGTAGATCAAAATGATGTGTTGTCAAACTGTCTTCTAAAACTGTTGCCCTCAACATTAGCCAGAGAAGCTTCTCTCTGCAGTGGGCTGCAGTCAGTGCAGAGGGCTATACCTGGTCAGAGTGCTGAGATTAATGCTCAGCCCTAAGTGAGACATCATATCAGTTCTCACCCCCTATGATCAGGGACCATCACAGAAGAGGGGCAGGAAGAATATAAGAGCTAGAAAATGGGGAGGAATGCTATGAAACACTGTCTTAAGGACATGACATGGCTGTGGCATCCATGAACTCACTGCAGCTGTGATTAATTGCATGAGATCACGCAACACTCCAACAGTCCAGCTACTTGGACTAAGTGGATTATTAACCTAAAAAAGGAGAGGACATGAAACAGGGAGGGGGACTTTTGGGGATACCTGGAGGGAGTGGAAGGGAGAATTGGGGGGAGCATATGATCAAG
>LZPO01007951.1:808155-824049 GCA_001675575.1 Neotoma lepida
ATTGTTTTTCTCTGCTGAGTAGTACTCCATTGTGTATATGTACCACATTTTCTTAATCCATTCTTCAGTTGAGGGGCATCTAGGTTATTTCCAGGTTCTGGCAATTNCGAATAATGCTGCTATGATAGTTGATAGTTTTTCCTCAATTTCTATGGGGGATGGNTTCTGATGCATCCCACAGATATGATCCCCTTTATGAAATGGCTCAATATTTATTTCATAGAATTTGTGTACATCTTCCCTCAGGGTTTACTATCTAACACAGTGTGGATACTGTATAAATAGTTATCACTTATATTGTTTAGAGAATAACAACAGGACAAATGTCTGTGTATGTTCAGTACAGAGGCAGTTTTCCTCCAGATATTTTCAGTCTGGTTGGTNGAATCCATGTGTGTAGAACTATGGATGTACTTAATGTATAATGACTTAGGAATTCAAGGCATAATGACTTAGGAATTCAAGGCCAGCTCAACATTCAAATGTCAATGACTACAATTTACTATGTTGATTGAAGAAAAAAACCGTATTTGTCTCAACAGATGTAGAAAAATCATTTGAAAAAATCCTGTAATGTGTTTGATTAAAAATCTAAAGCAGCTGAGAAGACAGCCAGGTGTGGTGATGCACACCTTTAATCCCAGCACTAGGAGGCAGAGGCCAGTGGGTCTCTATGAGTTTGAGGTTAGCCTGATCTACATAGTAAGTTCAGGCCAGCCAAAGGCTACATAGTGAGACCCTGTCTCAAACAAATGAACAAATAAATAGATTAGCATAGAACACAACTTCCTCTGAACTGTGGAAGCTGCACAGTTCCCTCAGTTCACTTGTATCTAATGGTGACAAGCATAATGACTTTTTTTTTTTGAAACAGGTATCTCTCTGTAGCCCTAGCTGTCCCAGAACTCTCTTCTTAGACCAAGCTATCTATCCTTGAACTTACAGATATCTACCTGCCTCTGTCCCCCAAGTGCTGGGATTAAAGGTGTGCACCACCACCGCCCGGCTTGCATAATGACTGGAGCAGGGTAGTGCTGTCTGTCTTCGCATTGTGGTGTTGAAGGGCCATGTCACTGCAGTGCAACAAGAAATGAAACAAAAGAAAAGAAACAAAACTCTCCATTGTCAGAAGACATTGCTGACTGCCTAGAAAATCATGAGGATCCACAAAGGCTTTGGCTGTTGTACTGCTAACTGGATATATTTAGTTTTCAACATATAAGGCCATATACAGACAGCTATAAACTTAGCATTAAGAAATGCATTAGCAGTAAAATGAAATACCTGGGCAAACTAATGTAATGTCAATATATATACACTGAGAAACTACGAGACACCAATGCAAGAGCAAAGAATATGGAGAGCTTGAGAGATGCCACATTTGTGGAATAGAAGATGTGAATTATGTCAGAGTGTTAATTTCCATCATCTGATATACTACTAATCTAATGTAGTTGTGATAAAAAAAATCTCAGCAGAAGACAGGTGTGTGGTACATGCTGGTAATCCCTGTACTTGGGCAGCTGAGTTAGGAGGATCATGAATTTGAGAACAGCCTAGGCTGCATAATGAGACCCCGTCTCAAAACAATTCTTAGCAGAAGTTTTTGATGCAAGTATAAAATATGATTNTAAAAATATATGGGCAAGGAAAGGAACAAGAAGAGCCAAACAGTTTGAAGCAAAGCATGATTTGAGGACTCACATTCTGGTTTCAGGAAGTGTCATAGAGCTGCAGTAGTCAGGACATGCATTGACAGTTGTGTGGAGGCAGATGGGTGTGACAGCAGAGAGGGAGAAGCGACCCATGGATATAGCCAAGAGACCAGCAGCAGTATAGAGTTCAGGTTCTTAGAGAGAGGTGGCCTGGCCAGTACGCACTGGGACAGCTGCTCAGCCAGGTGCATGCACCTGTAAAGTCCACACTTTGTACTATGACTCAGTGTGAATCATAGAGCTAAATGTCACTCCACACTTTCTACTATGTACTGAAGCTGACTCAACATAGGTCCTAGAGCAAATATAAAACTCAAGCCCATGAAACTTCTAGAAGGAAATTTTTTTTTTTAAACATCTTTGTCATCCTGGGTTAGGCAAAGGTTTCTTATATCCAACACTAAAAGCATAACTCAAGATCAAGAAAGAAAATCCAGTAAGTTAGACTTCACCATAATTAGGAAGAATTCTTCATGAGAACAGTATTAACAGAATGAAAAGAAATCACAGGTGGGAAGGTGCAGTTTAGGATGAAATAGTCTCAAAAGCTCATGTATTGAGGTGTGGTTGCCAGCTGATCGGAAGCCATTGAATCCGAAGGACTAATATATGGATCTATTGGCATTAATTCTTTGATTCATAGTACAATTTCATTATTAGGAAGTAGGGCTTGCTGCTGTCTGTTTACCCAGCTGACACAAGGGCATGTTTATGCTGAGACGTGATGCAAATATGTTCAGTTGCTTTGTTTGTAACCCCTGCCTTTGAGAGAAGCCAGGCTCAGAACATGCCACATGACTCCATCATGTGGCTTGGAGGAGTGACAGAACTATGGAGCAGAAATGCCACCTTGCTGGGCTGCCTGGGTTCTATGAGGAGTTAATGGGAGTGTCTGAGTTCCAAATAGATGTCTAGAGTGATATCAGCTGCTTATTTGTGTACTCTNTACTTCCTCTGGTAGCTCATCTGTCCCTCAGGTGTCCTTCCCATTGCCATCATGTCACAGTGCCCAGGATGCAGGCAGCCTTTTTATATTTTGGTGTCCTCACTCCTTTTGAAATTCTTTGCAGATGCTCAGGGCTTCCTGAATTGTTACCCTGTTTGCAGCTCTCTTTTTCTTCCTGACCCCATTTCCAGCAGCTGGATTGACCTGGTGCCTNGTGGGCCTCTTGGTCAGGGTTTCCTATCACGCCTCACACACCTTTGATGGCTGGCTCTGCAGCNTTGCCATCCCTGATAAAGCCCTTCATCCTCACTTGAATCTTCGGTTGTGGAGTCTGTGCCCTCCCATCCCCCACCACCCTCAGGGTACTCTATCTTCTGAGGCTCTACAGGAGCTCCCTTCCCTGTGTCCATTTCCCTGCTCCCTCTGTGTTCCTACCCTCATCGTTTGTGGTACTGGGATTAAATCTTAAGCTTCACACATGCAAGGTATGCATTCTACCACTGAGCTATAGCTCATCCTATTCCCCTTTTCTTCTTTAAAAAATCATCATCATCATCATCATCATCATCATCATCATCATCATCATCATCATGTTTGAGATGTGTCTTACTAAGTTACCCAGCCTGTGTAGCTAGGTAGGCTTTTTAGCCTCCCCAGTACCTGGGATTGTAGGTACAGCTTCATCAGAGTCNTTGAAAGATACCATATAACCCAACCTCTTTGCACAAAGGCAACAATCACCCTCAAATTCTAGGTCAGAGCATGGCCTAGAATAGGAGGTAATAAATTTTCACGATGTAGCACAGCCAGAGGAGAGGAAGCCAGTGTGTTGTGGTCTTCTGTGAAGTACAAGAGAGGCCTATTGAACAGGGGGCACAGGAGGGGATAGAGAGGGAAAGCACTGGGGATAGTCTTGTTACTGGGGTCTGGTCTGGCTGCAGCTGACCCAGGGTTCCATGTGCAGGCTAATGGAGCAGCATGAGCCTAAGTGTATAATACTTGTGATAAAGTCAGCCTCCTTTGCTCTCAGATTGTCTCTTTGGCTGAGGTTCAAGAAGTGCCTTGGCGAGAGCCATGAGACATGGTTCAACAGACATGAGGCAGATTTGGTCACTGACTTAAAGCAGGGGTCCTGGAGTTGGTGAAGGTAGTCCAGGAGCCCCTTGGGTCTTTCTACTGCCAGTGTGACTTTTTGAGGACTGAGGAGGCCTGCTGTATATAGATCCTGTTGGACCCTAGTGCTTTAACTTGAAGTGCCCATTAGTATGGTTTTGCACATCCACACCTAGTGTCTCTGGATCCAGGGTGTGGACATCTTGCCTGCTTCCCAGGGGCCAGCCTGAGGTTCTACCAATCTGAGTGGATTATTCCAGAATGCTGGGGTCTTAATCTTCCTTCTTTTACCTCTCAAGACTTAGAGGCATCATATTGTCACTTTATGGGTACTACTTCATTCTTCTGTAATGGTACATGTGATATATGATTGGCCCATTGGTGGTATCTGGGTTCCCTCTGACCAGAGCTACCTGGGCATTTGTGTGTCATTCTGCATGGACACATGGGCCAACTCCTCCCAGTCTACTTCAAGAATGTGTGCCAAAGGCTGTAAGAATTGTAGCCTGGTGAGGGTGCCTTGCCCTATCTGCAGGANAATCCACAGGTGGTGGTGTGGCTGCTGATCATTCTTGCTCCATGACTCTAGGAAGGGCATTGTGGCAGCACCCACCTGAGAGAGCAGCACACAGATAGGCATAGNTGAAGAGAAGCAGCCGAGTCTGCCAGGCTCACCAACGGATCCTGTTCTGAGGGAGCTTTTGTTGGTCTGTGTTTTAGATCCTTTACATGGTCACACTTGCTGTATGATTCAGGCGTTCAGTCTTCACTGTGATTCTGTACCCTTGAAGTCCAACCCTCCATTGTGATGATGCTCATGGTGGGACCTAGGTGGTGATGAAGTTTAGACGAGGTCTTGAGAATGGGCCTGAGATGGGATTAGTGCCCATGTCAACAAGAGACAGCAGGAATTGTCTGCTTCTCACACAGGAAAACATGGCAAAGGTAGTGTTTTGGGCTGAGGCGGGGAACTCACTAACCCCAANTGGGCTGGCATCTTGACCTTGTGCTCTGTCCTCAGAACTGTGAGTGTGTCTAGGTTGGCCCTTCTGCACCATTTTGTCCAACTAACTATGCTGACCAAGGCAGAGTGGTGAGGGTACTGCCTGTGCGTCCAGAAGGCTTTGGGGGGAACCAAGACTGGGAGCTAATGCTGGCTTTACACCTGTCCTGTGAGGGTCAACCTTGGGTGCTTTGTGAGGGAAGTTGGGGTGTCATGCCTCCAAAGGATGCTGCTGTCCTCTGGTGGCTGACTTGCTAAACTGTGTGCCCCTTATAGAAGTAGTGGCCTTTTATGCCTCTGTTCGCTCTGTCCCTCTATGTCAGAAAGACCCTGGTCCTTCTCTTTACATAACTGTAGAAGGGATGGTTGGATGAATGAAAGAAATTTATTCTTTTTATATTGAGGCTGGAAGAGAAGCATCTTCCAGCATGAACAGTGGTGAAAGCAGACAGTTTTGGGCCTGGGACAAGGAACAGCCTGGAATATAGGGAGATGGGGCAGAAGCTTGCAGANGAGGCCTATGGAACCTTGGAGAACTTGACCNTTCCTCTGGGGGCAGGCCCAGTCCCCCAATGGTTCACAGTGGAGATGCTAGGGTCAGATCTGCTACAACTGGGAGTTGGGATGGAAAACATGTTCAAGGGAGCTGGCAGCATGGAAGGTACCCTGGGCAAATGTGACCCTTCCAAGCATGGANAAGAGTTGGAGGTGATGGATGGGTCTGTCTGATTTGAAGACATTATTGCTAGAGATTTAATTCAGTTGCCATTGTTGACAAGTATGTTTGTGGCATATGATTCTGATTGGCAGTCCTTTTTTATTTGAGATGGGGTCTTGCTTTGTTGTATAGGTTGGTCTTGAACTTGTGAACTCAAGCAGTTTTTCCACCTCAGCCTCCTGAGTGGCAGGGACTGCAGGTGCCACCATCTTGCTTGGCTCTGACCAGCAATTGTAAATACGGTCTTTGTGAATGGAGCCCAAGTGTGGATGAATACTTTTCTAGAAATTTATCTCTAGCAGAAAATCCTGAAAGCAGGACTGCCAACCATGTCTTCCATGAAGAGAGTGATCCTTCACGCCAAGGCTGTGTTTCTGCCTTAAGTGGTCTGTTGGCACAGGCCCTTTCATGCCCACCAGGAGNAGGCTTCAGAGCATTGCCGCAAAACCCAGTGCAGGCCCAGGAGGCTGACAGGAAGGGTGCCATTTCTCACCACAGCTCATCTTTGCTATGTGACTCCAAGCAAGCTTTGTAACCTGTCTGTGCCTCCTGTCCTCAAGTAATGGCATTATTGAATTAATGAAGTTATTGCAAAGAAAGTGCCAGTGAGTCCTTGTGGCTCAGGTGCTCTGATGACACAGACAAGACGCTTCCTGTACCACCTGTCACCTGTCCTCCTCAGTCACTCATTTGCTCCTGGGACTCTGGGTAATGTGGAGTGAATGTAGCTGCGTGCTGTGTGGAGCAGGCTGCCCTGGGCTCCTGTTGTTGAAGGGCTCACAGAGGAAAGGGTCTGGCTGAGCAGGGCTAGCACATTCCCTCTGGGCTCTGACAGTGTCAGTGTTATTAAAGGACAGACCNAGCACACACTGGAAAGACAGCCTCACTCAGAATTGGCAGTTCTGAAGAAAGAAACACATCAGCCCTCAGCTGACAGCAGGCCAGGGTCTGTCTTCTGCCCCACTAGAAATACCATCTGGGAATTTAATACACTTTCAAGTTTTCCAGGACCACAATTAACAAAATGGAAAGAAAGAAATGGATTTTTTTTTTTGAGGCAGGGTCTTACTATATAACTGGTCTGGAACTCGCTATGTAGACCAGGCTGTCTTGAACTCACAGAGATCTGCCTGACTGTGCCTCCTGAGTGCATGCAATTTATTTAATAATGCATTGTGTTTAACCCTGTAATTCTAAGCTGTTCTTGCTTCAGCGTATGATCAGCGTAGTTAGTAATAAAATACTTCATGTGTTTTTGTGCTGCCTTGGGAATCCAGTGTGTTTTATGCTTAAAGCACATCTGTGCAGGACAACCAGTCACCAGGGAAGGTGGCTGGCTGCTGAATGTCTTGATGTGTCATTAGCTTCCTTTTCCTGCTTTTCACCTGAGAGTTTTATTGATGAGCCTTCTGCCATAGTAGCATGAGGCACATCAGGGCTGGGTGTGGTCAATATCTGTCCTAGTTAGGGTTTCTGTTGCTATGATGAAAAACCATGACCAAAGCAAGTTGGGGAGGAAAAGGTTTATTTGGCTTACACTTCCACATTGTAGTCCATCACTGAAGGAGGTGAGNGCAGGAACTCAAACAGGGCAGGAACCTGGAGGCAGGAGCTGATGCAGATACCGTGGAGGGTTGCTGCTTACTGCCTTGCTCCTCATGGCTTGTTCAATCTACTTTCTTATAGAACCTAGGATCACCTGCCTAGGGATGGCATCACCCATAATGGGCTGGGCCCTCCCCCATCAATCACAAATTAAAAAAATGTCCTACTGTCCTACAGGCTTGCCTACAGCCCAGTCTTATGGAGGCATTTTCTTTTCTTTTCTTTTCTTTTAGTTTATTTATTTATTTTTAAATTAAAAAGATCTTCCATTCCTTTTACATACCAACCTCAGGTCCCCCTCTCCTCCCTCCTCCCGCCCCACCAGTTTCCCCTCTCCTCCCTCCTCCCGCCCCGCTAGCTCCCCCCATCAACCCCTGTCTCTTATACACATCTAGATGTGTATAAGAGACAGGCGCCAAGACTGTGCCAGGTGTCCCACCTCAGGCACTGGGCTCCAAAATGTCAGCCCCTGCACCACGGACAGATCCTGATCCTACCACCTGGGGGCCCTCAGACACTTCAAGCCAAATAACTGTCTCAAGCCTCCAGAGGGCCCAGTTCAGCACCATGGGGTGCTCCACGGTTATTGGTCCACAGTTCATGCATTTCCACCAGTTTGGCTGGCTTCATGATCTCAATGTCTCTTGTTCATTGAACCTCTCTTCTCTCCCATCAGTTGAGCCCCTGGAGCTCTGCATGGTGTGGAGGCATTTTCTTAATTGAGGCTCCTTCCTCTCAGATGACTTTAGCTTGTGTCAAGTTGACATAAAACTAGCCAGCACACTATCTTTTGGAAGGAATGTAGTGGGTTTACATCAGGGTCATCCTGTTTGCTCATGTCCTCTCTTAGGGCACACTCTTCAGCAGATCTCCAGAAACACGGATTTTTAGATGTACTAGGACATCTAACTGATCTGTATAAGAGGCCCAGCAGCTCAGCCCCAGGCTAACACAGGTATCTGCCATCAGGGTGGTGACTACTCAGTCATATAACCATGAACATGTGAAGATATTTGTCTGCTTCAGATAAAATATTCTAAAAATTATTAGGAACAGTGGTGTCACCTTCATAATGCATTGGAAAGGTTGGTGGGGTGACAGGTCGCATAGTCTCTTGTGACTTGGTTCTTCCTTTTGTTTCCCATTTCCTAAGTCAGTAATGATGTCCCTAGGCTGTGACACCCTGGGTGCCCTGCAGTGCTCTGGGAGCCTGAGGGTTGAAATATGCTAGGTCCCTCTGGGCTGTAATTCTCTGGGTACTCCTGTGCTACATCATGCCAGGTGCCCCTGGGTTTTGGTGCTTGCTCAGCCCTTCTTTCCATCGTCCTCAGAAGTTTAGTGATTGAGTTACTCTTCACACTCACTTTTATAGATTAAGAACATTGAGGCTTAAAGAGGCTATGAGATGTTCCTGCAGCCACAAGGCTGATCTGTTGGACAGGATAAGAGCCTTGTCACTGCTGTCCCAAAGCCATGCTTGCCAACAGTAAGAACTGGAAGAAGAGGCAGGCAGGACTTTGTTGA
The DNA here is from genome assembly GCA_001675575.1 of Neotoma lepida. Taxonomy (NCBI): domain Eukaryota; kingdom Metazoa; phylum Chordata; class Mammalia; order Rodentia; family Cricetidae; genus Neotoma; species Neotoma lepida. The sequence goes on from LZPO01007951.1 coordinate 816,780, forward strand.
GAGAAGTGGTGCAGGACTGAGGATCTGTGGTGCTGTGGAAGGGCTGGTAGACATTCTTAGAATTGGGTCAGGGGAGTGAGAAGCAGGTCCTGAAGAGGATCCTTGTGACTTCCTAAAGTGGAGTGGAACAGGGGAGATGGGAGACTCAGCAAGACTGTTAGCCTTCCTCTACACCATAGGCTATACGTCATTTGTTGTACCAGAGGCAAATGGGTGGAGTGGGACACTTAAAGAAAAAGAAAGTTGATTGAGCCTTGAAGACTATACTAGATGGTTTTATGTGAACTTGACACAGGCTAGAAGTCATCTGAAAGGAGGGAGCCTCGATTGAGAAAATGCCTCCGTGAGATCTAGCTGCAAGGCCTTTCTTAATTAGTGATTGATGGGGGAGGGCCCAGCCCATTGTGGGTGGTGCCATCTCTGGACTGTTGGTCCTGGGTNGTCCTGGGTTCTATAACAAAACAGGCTGAGCAAGCCATAGGGAGCAAGCTAGTAAGCAGCATTCTTCTATGACNTCTGCATCAACTCCTGCCTCTAGGTTCCTGCCCTGTTTGAGTTCCTGTCCTGACTTCCTTCAGTGATGTGTCAGTACTGTAGAAGTGTAAGCCAAATAAGCCCNTTAATCCCAAATTGCTTTTTGTTCATGGTGTTTCATCACAGCCACAGAAGCCCTAAGACAAAGACCTGGGACAGAGTGTCTTATGAGGTCCCAGCAGCCTAGCCAAGCATTCTCTGTGCAGTCCTTTAGAGAGCTCTGCTGTGCCAGCTGTCCTGGTGACTCAGATGAGCCTGGAAGAGTACAGTTTGGTTCTGAGGACCCAGGTCTAAAAGGCATTGATGGNGTCAAAGTGGAAGTGGAGGAAGATGGGAGGAGCTGGAACTACTGGTATGGAGACCAGACTGTAATTAGGGCTCAAGGAGCTGCCAGCGGCCTTGGGAACCTTAGAGGCTCTGGACTTCACATATGGGGGCCACCTCTTCTACTGTGTGCCTTTAACACCAGTGATCTAGAAGTGGCCAGAGTGAAGAGGGACCTTATGCGATTCTGTGTGGTAGGCAGCTTCCTGAGAGAGGTGTTCAGCAGTACCACAGCTTCTCTGGCCGATCTCACCAGTCCATGGCTTCCTTCTTATATGAAAATGGATCAGTCCATATACCTTAGAATTCCTTAAGCATAGGGTCCAAGGACAGGACCTAGTTCCACAGCTGACTCAGTTGTCACTCTTCACAGGCTACAGGCTTCTCTCAGGTCCCCAGAGAAATTGCTAGTAGTTTCTGCCCATGAGGGAAGAACACAGCAAGAGCCCCTGGCCTTATCAAGAAACTGTGGGCTGTGTTCTAAGGCTAACCGTGCTGCCTGCCCATGAGGTTAGGGAAATTCACAGTGTCCTATGTAGAGCAGTGAGACATCTCCATCCCAGCTGACCCTCTGTTCTAGGCATGGACTTGAGAGAGGCCATTTGATAGGGCCAACTGGGAGCTGCATCTAGTGGATCCCAAACTATAAAGCCATAGACCCAAGTTCAGGGTACCTGCTCAGCCTACAGGGATGTAGGAGAGTCCACACCTGAGCCCAAAGGCAGTGGGATGTTTAGAGCCAGGCCTTGGTAGCAGGGCTGGTGAACTCTTTTGTCTGTCTGTGCTTATCCTGGTGGTGAGGCTCCTGTGGTATGGCCTGCAGGATGTAATTCCTTTTTAGGTCACCAACACTCCTCTTTGGAGGAAACCTACCTAACAAGGCCTGGTTGTTGCTATTTTTACTCTGCTCTTGGCAGTGTACAGGGTTGGTGACCACAGGCTCACAGTGCAAGCTTCCTGGGAGCTGAGTATGGCCCTGTATTCGGGCATCTGCACAACATCACAAACAGAGAAGGGATTTTTGGAAGGCTGTGTGCACCAACCTGCATGGGTGTATTTAATTCCCTGTGCAGTTTCTGGCCAAAATGTCTAGTTTACTCTTTTCCAAAATATTTTTAATATATTTAATATTAAATATTATTTAGAATATTTTTGAGCTTTCCTTGAAGAATGTAGTTCACTGAAATGGCACTAGAACCCCTGCACCAATTGTGTTATCTCTAAGTCAGAAGCAGCTCCTTTTGTCCTGGAGAAGACATGTCAGTTCCATTGTCAGGCAAGGGCAGTGTTGAATGGAAGCCACCCACACCCTGTGGAGGGCTGGAGCTTGTTTTGCAGTGTGCTTCCTGTCAGTGGTATCATGATGTGACATCCTATACCAGCTGACTTTACATTTTTTTATTAACAAAATTTATTCTGTGTGCTTTTCACATCATGTATCTTGATCCCATTCATTCCTTGTCCCTTTGCATCCACCCTCCCCCTGGAATAAAACAAAATTCAAGAGAAAAAAAATGAAGAAAATAAAATGAGAAAAATTAACAAAAAAGGGGGGAGGGAAGGAATTAAAAATTTTGTCATGGGAGCCAGGTAGTGATGGTACACACCTTTAATCCCAGCACTAGGGAGGCAGAGGCAGGTGGATCCCTGTGAGTTCGAGGCCAACCTGTGCTATAGAGTGAGTTCCAGGAAAGGCTTCAAAACTACACAGAGAAACCCTGTCTCAAAAACAAAACAAAACAAATGAACGAACAAAAATCTTGTCATGGAAGCTGCAGTATGGCCCAACAAGCCACACTGTATACTCTTTGGTCCATACATCTCTACTTACAAGTGTTCATTGCTGAGTCATCTGTCTTGTTTGAGGCCCTTGGTCTCTTCTACATGTTCAATGCTGGGCCCCCACTAGGACTCTTCCTGGACATCCTGCTGGCGCCCTGTGTTGTGGCGATTCTGCAGCTTTGGGTCTGNGGGTCAGGTCCCTTCATGTGCTCCAGCAGATCATAGATGGCTTGGATTTGGGGCAGGCCAAGTTATAACCCTGGGTCTGGGCCTGGGCNGCTGTAGGGTTGGTCCACCAGATGGGAAATGGGGACAGTTGTTTCATGTTCATGATTTTGGGGGTAGCTCACTCACACCTCTGCTAACAGGGTTGGATCTGTTGTGCTGCCCTGGTGGGGTACAGGGCCTGCTCTCCTAAGTGTTGCAGCTGGTGGGGATTAGGGATAGCTCTCCCACCTGCCCCAGGCATTGGTGGGCAGGGGAGAGGGCTTCTTTTCCCCACCCATGCCACCACATGACAGATGAGAAATGGGGGCAGCTCTCCCATGCTCACAACTTTAGGGCTGNCTCACCCACCCCTGTACTAACAGGGTTGGCTCTATTGTGCTACCCTGGTGAGGTGTGGGGTCTGCTTTCCTGAGTGTTGCAACCAGCTGACTTTACACTCTATCCTACAGACATCATGCTGTCAGGCAACCCCTGAGGTCCACTGGCTTCTCCAAGAAAACTGACCATGCTNCTCTCAAGCCAGCTATGTTGCCTGCCCAGGCTCTTTAAGTTAAGGGCAGCCCAGGAGCCAGCTGGTTGTCTTGTAGCTGCTGTGAGGACTTTGCCTGAGGTGTCCACCTTCCCTGGTCCTGAGTAGGGCAGCTCTGTGCCCATCATGGTGACATCTCTCTAGCCCCTGATGCATCCTTTGTTATGAATGCTAATGTCAAAACAATAACACTTGTCTTCCTGTGCTGGATACTTGGTGTAGTTATACTTTTTTGTCACGACTGCCAGACTACAAATAACGACACAGAGACTTATTGTTAATTATGAAAGTTTGGCCTTTAGCTTAGGCTTGTCCCCAACTAGCTCTTTTAACTCAAATTAACCTGCTTCTATTAATCTACATTCTGTCACGTGGCTTGGTTGCCTCTGCTCTGTACCATATATCTAACTTCTCANTGGCGTCTGGCTGGGGACTCCACTTTTCTTCTTCTCTGCATTCTCTCTCTCTACCTGGAGGTCCTGCCTATACCTCCTGCCTAGCTATTAGCCATTCAGTTTTTTATTACACCAATCACAGCAATATATCTTCACAGTGTACAAATATACCACAACATTTCCCCCTTTTTGTCTAAATAAAAAGGAGAAGGTTTAATTCTAACACAGTAAAACTGTATATATAAACAATTATCAGGTATTGTCTAATTAAAAAGGAAAGGTTTTAACTCTAACATAGTAAAACTATATACAATAATGACAATTTTAAGGTAATAATTACAATCACANTGTCTAGTCCATATGTATTTGGCAAATCTGGAGAAAGAACTGTATTATCTATCCTATCTTAGTGAGTCCAAAGTTTTATACCTAAACCACTTTCTATCATAACTTGTATTACCATGCAAAAAATACCTTTCTAAACCTTAAAACATCTTCTTAGATAAACCATTTAAGCTTTTATGTCNATCAACCTTTATAAACTTTACATCTCTTTTGTAAGTTTCTTTTCTGAATTTGGTAACAACAAAAACTGTAACTATAACTATCTAGTCTTCAACCCCATCAAAGATCTGAGAAGGATATAATATTATGTGAGTAAACAGGAAGTGCAGAGCAAGCGACTTTCAAAACTATAGAAATGACAGAAACAGCTGGCTGCCTGGACAATCACCCAAAGTTCTTCTGCAACGTTGGGGCATCCATCTTTGGCCTACAGGCCTAGAATTTCTGAAAGACTATTTTGTGAAGCAGCAATTTTGNAGGACTTTCTTACCTTGTCTTGGCAAAGTTTGGCAGTTGCCTTCTTTTGTGCCATGCTTGTCCAATTTGGATAGCATACTGCAGCATTTGAGGCACGGGCAGTTTCTTGCCCAGTGGCTAATTTTGCCACAATGAAAGCAAACTCCATATGGAGGTTCTTTGATGTTTGTCATCCTTTTTTGAAGTAAATTGGTGCTGCCAGGAGACATGCCTCACTGTCATGAAAAGCCTTGTGTTTTTAAAATATCTTAAATACCATATTCTGTAGGTTTCTGAAGTATTTGAAGACCATCTGTCTATCTAAAATATATCTCTTTGACCTTGAAAACACATCTAACATGGTCACAAATTTGATTGTCAGATGAGTAACTACTAACCTGCATTTCTTATCTTAAATAGTAGTTTCAAGGACTTNAATAACTTTTAAGGACTAGAAATTTACATTGTATTGTTAAATGAGCTGCATAGGCACAATCCCTTAAATAAGAGTAGAAACATATATACAGTATAACAAAAATAACCTTAAATTTGTATCAATATACAAAAAATCCATACCAATGTAAAATATTTAAGACTTGTAGTTGATTTTTTAGTTTAAAAGTAGATTCAATAATCTACCCTTTTATCCTATCATTTCTATATTCCCCTTTCTTTTCAGAATGAGATTTCCTGAATCTAATCTTTTTTGCTTAGTTTCCTCCCTGACTATGACCAATAACAACTTGCAGCCAGCCCCCCCAAACAATGATAAACATCCATAATCCACCGAACGACCAAAAACCATCCACCCCACCTCTTGGGAATGTGGGTGTTGTGTTCTCTAGACTGCTTCCTGTTGTCTTGGGAGTGATGGTATCTTTGGAGGTCCCTGAGAAAATTGGGATAATGACCAAGTCCTGGGAAGGCTAGCTGTGTTATTTTTTTTTGTTTAGTCTCTATGTGATGGGAAAGTGAAGAGCTTATCTGAAGTCTTGACTGGAGTAGTCTGTGAGGTTGAACCATCTCAGCTTTGAAGTTGTTCTGGATGCAGCATTTTGAGGAAACTGCAACAGAGGCATTCTGAGAGGCTGGATCACCTGGGCTACTTGTCTTTATTGGTCCCTGGTCTTTTTTTTCTGAAAACACACAGAATTTTAAAGGTAACATATATATCTGCATTAACACAAGTATGGGATGTGTGGTATGCACAAATCAGCTAAAGATGATTTTTTGTTCTATGTTTGAATAGGTTAAAGTCATCTGTCTACTTTATAAGTCCATTTAGACTGAGCACCGACACTGAGTATAAACTCCTGCTTCAGGCAGACACAACAAATTCCCAGAGCTGGGGAGGATAAATACAGCTCCAGGACCAGTACCCACTGGCATGAGGCAAGAGGCTAGTCTCTNATGGAACNGAGGTGGGTGGAGGTAGCTGCCAGCACTACTCCATGGCAGTAGCCTAGCAGTTTAAGATTTGTCTCCCATGGTTAGAAAATGCTGCATATCCAAACTGTAATACGATAAGTCATGAGGACTCTGTAACTAACAAGATTTATCATATCTCATCCAGTCTCAGAGCTGTTCCCATGTTGAGGAATCAGCATATATGTCACCTGTCCTGAAGTCTTTCTTGGCTTTTTCCCTCATGTCTGTAACCAAGATCCCCAGGAAAATGGGTACAGACAGTCATAAAAATAGTTTAAAAATAATAGTCTTTAAAGAGAAAGTAAAGTAATATAAAATAATAAGCCACATAAGGATGAAAAATACCGTAACACAGGGAGTTTGGACCTTTTATGGGTGCTTTGTTAATTTTAAATCTTTTAAATGTTAATGAAAGAGAACTGTTCAAGTGCGTAGCTGCACAGCAGAGCCTCTTAAAAGTGCTGCACCTCTGTACACCGAGCCTACCCAAGAGAGTGCTTTCTCTGACTCTATATGGATATTTGAGCCCCATATTGGGTGCCAAATGTAGTTGTACTTTTTCCTCAGGACCACCAACCCTCAATTTGGTACCTACATTCTTATCAATCCCTTACAGCAATTGTCTAAGGAGAACAATTACACTGCAGACCCTCAACTAACGCCCTGGGCCTCTGAAATGGGTGACAAAGCAAGAATCACAGTTGTGTGTGATTCCTGGACAGGGCTTGCTCTTCCTCTGCTGACCTTACTCCTTGCTAAATGGGCAGCTGCAGCTGGTTGGCTTGCTCACTGGAGCCTACAGAGGTGCTTAGGAGCTTGTGAGATAGACATTCAATATTGCTATTATTAGGAATCAAATTATCTGAACCCATAATGAAGTAAGTGACAGTAAAACTGAAGGTAGAAATTACTCGGGGCTCATCTCCTCTTAATGACTTTGTTGTGCTGTCTTTGCCCATGGCCCTAGTTGACCTGCCTGTGCTGTGAGTCTGGAATTGCTGCGTGGCAGTGAATTACTGGTGTTTTCACCCCCAGGNTGGTTGATGTTATTAGTGTGCTAGAGGCATTGGCCCCAGGGAAGTGGGTAGGTGCTGTGCACAACCCTTTTCCAGCCTGCCATTTCCTATAGGTGAGTTGAGAAAACACTCTCATTTGACCACTGAGGAGACTTATGTCCCCTAGGGCAGTAATTCCTGGGATGTTTTAGAAACCAGCACAAGATTGTGAGCCTGCTTTGTCACATGGCATT
>LZPO01007951.1:824279-849550 GCA_001675575.1 Neotoma lepida
TCCAACAGCATATCACTAAAAATTACCATCTTCTGATAAGCCCCTTTGAATTCCTTGTTGTGTACAGTGGCTGGGTCAGTTCTGAATGTCATGCTCTCATTGGAGTGTTCAGTCAGGCCCTTGTGCCAGCCTTTTAGACAGCTGGGTATAGTATAGTTTCACATGATCTGAGCATAGCTCATCACTGCCTTGGGAGCTGGATGCGAGTTCCATGCTGAGCGCCATAACAGGACAGTTGTAAGGAACCTGCCTTCTCATCAGCAAGCTAGAAGAGAACAGAGACCCCTAGAGGAGGTCAGAATTTTCTACCATCCAGGCATACTCANTGTGATACTTGACAGTGGTTTTTAATTCCATTCCAGTGCTACAGTCCCTGCTGGATGTAAACTTTGGGTTTCTCTGGCTTTGTTCCTACCCAGTTAAACTATGAATGTATTCAGCACATTTGCCTGGTCAGTTTCAAGCCTGTGGATGTAAAGCTTAGTGGTACAAACTCCAGGCCAATCCCACACCCCCATCAAGCTTGGCAGATTTATTTATTTATGTATTTATTTTATGTGCAGGAGTGTTTTGCCTGAGTGCATGTATGTGTACCTCATGCATGCCTGATGCCCTCAGAGGTCATAAGAATATATTGGATCCCCTGGAACTAGAGATAATGGATGGTTGTGTGAGCCACCATGTAGGTACTGGGAACCAAACTCAGGTCTTCTGGAAGAGTTGCCAATGCGCTTAACCACCAAGCCATCTCTCCAGCCCAGCAGATTTGTGATTTTCTCACCAGCTCCTCCACTTCCATTATCTTCAAGCAAAACTGGACCATGGAACAAATTATCCATAAATGTTCTTAGGATTATCTGCAAAGGAACAAGAAGGAAGTCTCCTGGCCTTTTGTCATTGCACTTGAAGGACAGCAGCGAGTCCTAGTGAACATCCGCTGTGACTCAGATGCTCAGGATCTCACCACTCCTTATGGGTCATGATTGCTCTCCTGGTAGAAATTAAATAAATTTTTGTGACTTTATTGGGCTATTCTTAACATATGGCTCACTTCATATAATTGGAATATTTGGTGAAGGGTTCTGATATNGGTCCATACCAGNAAACCCTCAGCATGACCAAGATGTGATTATGCATTGTATGTAGAAGGTCTGGGGCCTTTGTCATCCCTTCCCTTACTGCCACTGGGCAGCTAACTTGCCTTATGATGAGTCAGCATGTCTAGTTTCATTCATTCATTCATTCATTCATTCATTCATTCATATAAACCAACCCTAATAATGTATGTTCTTTTTCTTATGACTCTTGTTCCTGTGATGAGAGGACAGCTTCTGTGACTTCCATCCTTTAGGATTCACTGAGACTTGGTTTATGGGCAGCAGAGGCTCCTTTTGGAGAATACACCCTGACAAGAGCTTGCATCCTGCAGGCACTGAGTGTGTGCTTCTGTGTTGTCATAGGTTTTGACTTAAGATTATCTGTCCTGTGTCCTGATTGTGTTTGTATGCATGAGAATATGGCGAATGTGTGCATGTGTACACATGTGTACGGTGACTGTGAGGCTGCACATATATATATATATGTGTTGCCATTGTTTTGTCCAGTGTGCTTTGTGTCATTGTCCCTTCCCCCAGGTCATTTTTCTGTCTTCCTCTCCGATGGCTTTGAAGTGTTCATCCTCTGAGGCCTTTCTGTCATCAATACTGCCCCCGCCTCACCCCACCCTGTACCCCAGCATGCTCACTGCAAAGTGGGTCTTTCTCTGCATAACTACTTCAAGCCTGTACCTTTCTAATGTGGGNCCCTGGCTGGCAGCACACCTGAGGCTTCCCTGCTCTCCCTGCATTTACCACCTTTTACTGCAGCAGGACATATGTCTGACTCCAGGGTCATCTGGTACCTTGCCACAGGCCCTGTAAGGCTGGTGACCATCTAAGTGGGTTTGGTTCTGGGAAGGATCTCAAACTGTTTCCTTTTACACAGCCACATCACACAGAGCAGGTTGTACGGACTTGCTCTTGTGAGCACTGATGCTGTTGGGTTGGGTCTTCTCTTTATCCTTGCTTGCTGTATGTACACATTACTTTTTGTTCCTTGTTTCCCAGTCTTGCTTTGCTTTGGGTTTTGCATTCTGTCTTCGTTTCTGTTTTAGATGTTTGCCTTTTTACCAACATTTTGGGTGGTTGCTCTAGTTGTGATACACAGTCATGTGTCAGTTAACAGTAGGGACTCATTCTGAGAAGCATGAGATACTTTTACCAAGCAAGCATCCAGAGCATACTCCAGACATTCAGTGTGGCCCCTGATGTAGTAANGAGATGTGGTGACTAGAGATGGAGGAGGCTGTTGCTGCCCAATAGGCAGACTATTTTAGGGAAGCCTTTTTTAGTAAGGAGGAGAAGAACACTGGACCTCTGAAGATACAGCACACTGAATACGTACACCAGGAACAGTCATTATGGCCGGCTGTTCTAGTGCTTGGACAATACTGGCTGAGTAGGATTGACTGTGTGCTGGCATCACCACTGATGGAAACACCAGGACATCATGAGGTGGTACAGTCTTGGAGACCACTGTCATACACATGACTTGTCATTGATGGAAACATCATTTGGAGTGCATGATGGCAGAGGTAAAAATGCTCCACTGTCTGTGAGATCTGATCTATTGCACCTGTGTGCTGTGTGGAAATCTTNAGATTGTAAAGAGTTATATGTGGCATAGAATTGCATCTGTGTGTGCTGAAGAACCTAACAGGCACACATTCTCTTCAAACCTGAGGTCTGCACCCCTACTAGCCAAATTTGATTTTGGAAATGAGGCCTAGCCTATGGCTGGTCTTGTGTTTTCCCTGAAAAGCTCAACTTTTATACTGACAGGAATGGCTANCTGAGCCCAGATAGCCCCTACCCNGATGGCTTAGAGATGCTGGATTTTCTCATGAGAGCCTGACTTGATAGTACTCCCAGTCTACACTTTATCTCACTGAGATGTTTCTGAAGGTATTTCTGTGGTCACCTTCCTTGGACATTGCTTTTACAGAGTCCAGCCCTGGCCTGGGTCTTTGCCATCATTGTTTGTAGGTTTTCTGCCCTGGAGGCCTGTGAATCTTGGAGTTGATGCTTCNGAGTTTCTGTTTCCGGTGCTCCAGGAACCTGTTCCTGGGCAAGTTCAAAGTCTTATTTCCTTGATGGTGGTGATTGGTGCTGTTCTCCCCGCTCTGGCTTTTCTGTTTCAGCTCTGCATCATTCCTCCCTTGCCCCCCACTCTACCCTCCTGCTTTCTTCCTGCCAGGCCCTTCTTACAGANACGTTGCTGACGTTGCTNGTTGTGGAATTTATCTTTTACTCTTTTCTGCCCTTTGTGATTTGATCTTTATGCCATTAGTTTTGTTCCTTCCCTGAGGTTACTGTGGTCCTCTTCTCCCAGTTGTGGCTCTTGGTTTCTGACTGGAGTGGTTCTGGCTCAGTGGGCACAGTGGATGTGGCTTANTCTGCTGCATGGTTGTTCTGCAAGAATTCTATGTAGTCAGGACCTTTTAACCTATAACCTTCAGGTCATAGGGTTTTCATCAGGACTGCTGGAACTTAACGCTGCTGTTGGTGCTGCTGCTGCTGCTGCTGGAGATGGTGGTAGTTTGTGAGATTCCTGGTGTGCTGGCGCCCTCTCCTGTCAGTTGTTGAGTCCAGGTACCCTGGTTGTCACTTATTTTCCTGATTGTTACTTCTTGAACATCGTGGTTCTTGTCTTGTCAAATGCTACTTTTTGAGCTTTTCCTTCCTTCAGGCTTTACTACCCGGTTACCTGGGGTGGCTTCTTATTTTCTTTTCTTTGTGCTTACCTACTTTAAGTTGCAGACCCCTGAGACTTCCCTTGAGCTCATACACTGATGTTCCAGAATCTGACCTAGAGTCCTTGGGACATCTTCCATTTCCTGACCTAACGTTTTGCTGATCTGGGAGCCCTGATCCAGGGTGGGGTGGTAGCTGCTTTATTGTCTTCAGCCATGCTGAGGCTGTGGTGTAGGTTATTCTGCTTATGTATAGAGACATGCATCATAGTTTGTATGTTGTGTGTATGCATGTGCATATGTAGCTTCTGTTCAATATATGTAGATATATGTATGTATGAAATCTGGCAGGACAGATTTTGGGGATTAGATTTGGCCATCCTGGAAGCTATGTATCTAAGGAAGTAAGAAGCNNTCTTTCTGGTTTCTCAGGCTTTTTTCCACTCCAANGACCCAAAGGCCTCTTGTAAACNTCTGTCTCCAGTGCTTCTCGGGGTAGAGCAGGTCTGTGGTTGGGATTTTTCTGAATTTTCATCTTCTATGAAATTGTATTTTTTTTGCCTTTGTTCCTGGTGGATGTGGCCTGTGTTCTTGTTGGCATATGAATCTGTCCCCTGCAGAACATCAGGGGACCTGGAGCATCTCCACTGAGTCCGTGTTCCCTTGCTTGTCTCTAGATGGACATAGGACTTTCCCAGTCTTTGGTTTTCATAGGTTTGGTGATGTTTGGTTTTCTCTGGCTTAGCTTGCCAGGAATCCATCGACTTTCTAGAGTCTGTGAATCTCAGAAAACTAGGAAATCTTGAGCTGTGGTTGTTGAAAATGATTTTTTTTTCTGCTCTGATCTCCACTTCTTCCTTTGTATTCCATTTACAGTCCTATGCCCCATAATATTTCAGTCATCCATGTTTTCACCTAAGAGGGACTCACTCACCACATGGTGGGGAGGTTGTCATGCAGCTAAAAAATTCCTCCAACCTAAGAAAAGTATAGCTGAAGAAGCAAGAGAAGAGGATCTACAGAAGAGGGAGCAGGGCTCCAAGGACATGCATCATGGAGTCTGAGCGGAAGTGGATTTTAGCTTACTTCATAGAGCTTGAAAATANCAGAGCACCTGGAAGCATTTTTTCCATTATTATTATTATTGTTGTTGTTGTTGTTTTTAAGACAGGGTTTCTCTGTGTAGCCCTGGCTGNCCTGGAACTCGCTGTGTAGACNAGGCTGGCCTCGAACTCACAGAGATCTGCCTGCCTNTGCNTCCTGATGGTGGGATTTAAGGTGTGCACCACCACCCAGCCTGGAAACATGGAAAGTTCTGGGTGTAGTGTTGGCCTGCAGATGAATCTATTGTGAAAGTAACCATACTGCCAAATCTCTTGAAATATGTTAGTCCATGAGGGGAACAGACACGCCAGCAGCAAAGCATCTTGATGTACATCTATGAGGAGATGGGCACCCCAGCAAAGCACCTGGGATATCAGTCCCATGAGGAGAATAGGCATACCAGCAAGACACCTGCATATAAGTCTGTGAGGAAAACGGGCACACCAGCAAACTACCTGGATGTAATGTCCATGAGGAGAACGGACACACAGGCAAAACACCCAGATATCAGTCTCTAAGGAGACAGGCACACCAGCAAAACACCCGGACGTAAGTCCATGAGGAGAATGGGCACACCAGAAGAGCACCTGGATGTAGTTCTGAATGATATTCCTGTTTGAGTGCTAGTTCCTAGGTGTGTGTTCTCATGAGAGAAGCATGCACTGTTAGCAGAGTGGCCCAAGCTGGGGCCAGTGTGTGGAACCTACAAGGAATGTCCATCCAGCTCATGCCTCTGGTGCTGCTGCTGTGTCCAGGTGAGGTCATCCTTGCCTGGCCCTTTAAGGTGACACTCCTCATCTATACCCCAGGCACATAGGCTGTTGGGATCTCAGGAGACAACAGTGCCCATTGCTTCCCTGGCCATGGTGGATGTGTTGTAATTGTCATTGTGGACTCCATATCCCCAAGTACAACGCAGATGGGACCCAAGTCAAATGTGTCCAGGTATGAATGAAACAAAGGAGCCCTGCCAGGTGGNAGTGACCCACGGCTTTTCTTCATGCCAGCTCATGGTTTCTTCCCATCACCTGTGGGGNGAGCCTCAGCTTTAATTACTAGAAGCAGAAGCAGCTTATGCAGGGCAGGAACTGGCCCCAAGGTACACAGTGGTGGCCGTGGGGTAATCTCCAGACCACCAGTCCAATTTGGGGACAAATATCAGTGATGAAGAGTAGAATCCAGGGCAAGATGAAGTCATTGATTTGCAGGGCCTTAGGCAAAGCTCTTGGGTGCTGTCCTTAGACACACTTTACCATCATCAGGCTCATGTTCTTGAAGTTGCAAAGTACCCTGGTTTTCAGGGAAAGTCAAAGCCTATGCCACTCACACCACAGCTGGCAGAGGTGGGGCTTGGGAACTTAACAATGAGATTAGGAAGATGCTTCCTGCCCAGTCTGGGTCAGGTCAGAATTTGTCAGTGCTGGCCCTCATCTGACAGTTCCTATGACGACCTACTCATCACTTCTTCTGTTCCTTTAAATGTCTTCGCTGATATTATACAAGAAACATGCAAACATGCTTTATTTTTTAAAATTTTAATGTAGCTGAAAAAAACTAAAGCACCCTTTGACCCCTCCCTGCCAGCCAGCCAGCCATCTAGAGTTGTTCTTGTGATTTGTGTGAGGCTTCGGCTTCTATGTCCCATGCCCCTAAGCCAGATGTTCAGGACCCTGAGACTCTCAGAGTTCTTTGGGGTTTGCTTTGATGAGCTCTTAATCCCCTTTCTGAAGCAGTCATAGTGGGGCTAAGGTCCTCCTTGGGTTAATGTGATGGACTCTTTACTATGCCTGCACTTTCAGATAAACACAGTGCCCTTATGCCTTAAGTGTCTGTGGGACACGGGCTATGCTCTCTGGCCCTGGTGCTGGCTGTAGCTTTGCTTGATGCTCAGATGGGCTCATTACTGCTCTGGTCCTGTGGCTGTGCTGACACCTGCTGTGTATGGTTAGTATCTCCTGTTTGCTGGCATTCAGTTTGTAGCTGTCTATCAGACACTGATCTTTTTCTTTTTTGAGACAGGGTTCCTCTGTATTGTCTTAGTCCTGACTGTCCTGGAACTCACTTTGTAGACCAGGCTGGCCTTGAACTCACAGAGATCTGCCTTCCTCTTCCTACTGAGTGCTAGGATTAAAGCCCAGAAGCTGCTCTTTTTAACCAGGGACCTTCAGTGGAGCAGACTGATCTGCTGAGTAAGTGTGGCCCTTCAGAGTACCCACCCATCTATTGTGCTCCTTCTTCTCCTGGACCTTTCCCCTTGAGTCTAAGTCTTGCTGTTCTGTCATGTGGAAAACAGCACTAACCCTCTTCCAGGTGATTCTACTTCAAGTTATCTTGTGGCCACAGCATGACCTGATCTACCTTCCTCTCTGTCCTGGTGAGGTTATCTTTTCTTCTGGAGTGTCCGGCGGAGTCCAAACTCGTTCCAAGCAGTGCCCATGGTGTCTGGGGAAGGATTTCTATGTCTGGTGTCATGCCGTGCTTGACTATTAGGCTGGTGTTTTTCTTGCTAGCCTGTAGCTCCTTCCTTCACAGCCCCCGGGGGTGGGGGGTCCTCATGTAGCCGTTGATCTTACATCCTTCTCTTTTGAAGATATGTAGGATCATATAGTTGAACCTTGAGTTCCAGTCATTCAGATATTGACCTTTGTACTACTAATGGCCATTTGCATAAACAACAATTAAAAACTCGTTTAGAAAGGGAAAATGTTACTTGGAAGTAACATTAGATGAAGACAGCCAGAGTTGAAGACTTGCAGAGAGTTGTTATGTAACTGTTCATGAAGTGAAAGTTGTGGCTTTGGGGGACCTTCCTCCTGATTGGGCCTGGGGCAGTCAAAGGAAGGTGCAGAGAAGCTAGCAGGTGCCTGCACACAGGGAGACAGGGCGTCCAGGCCTTTGAACAGGAGGCTGTTAAAGTAGTTCCCATCAGCTGTCATGAACTGAGTTGAAGACTGCTAACATTGATGTTACTTCATGTTTAATAGGAGGCAGGGGCATCACCATGGATACCAGCATCCATGTCTGAGCACCACGTTACTCCTCCACTTTCACTCTACCCTTTCCCAGTTTAATCGAGCTAAGTAGTAACATTCTGAGGAGTTCTAGGAAGCTGGACTCAGCTGAAGTCATGAGTCTATGAAAATCATTATGTCAGCTCACCCTTCACCCCCATTTCTTGTGCTACACTATGTGTCAGGAATGCAATGACAAAATTGCAGGGTGACAAAGAGCTCCAGGTGGGCACTATGCCCCTGTACCACAGTCTTNACCTCTCTGAAGAAAGCATGAATTGTAGGTAGACCACCATCGGGACAGGTGGCTTTTAGAGGCTGCAGGAATGGGAGAGATCAGCCTGTGACTGTTACCTTTGAGAGGAAAGCCTTTCGTCCATTGGTGGCCACTGCCCACAAGACATGGTCATCATCATGTGCTGATGTTGGTCCTGGGCCCTGGGGGAGTTCCCTGTTATAATGACTATGTAGTTGAGAGCCACTCACTCCCTTCTGGTGTTGTCCTGGAGCACCTGCCACCAGGTTGAGCAGCAGCTGCTGGCCTTGCTGCCTCACAGCTTCTGCAACTGCAGGGCTGCTTATAATGCTCATATGGAAGCAATGTGAAGCTGGACCTGGAGTGCAGAGAAATGCAGAGGCTGCAGGGCCATGGATGGGGTGCTTATTACATCTAAATAGCTTCTAAACCTTTGGTTCTAGGTACACTGGTTTTCAGCCCTGCCTGTGGGTTTTCCTGCTACCACCTTGGCCCTATGGTGACAGTAACCNTAACTTAGTGGTTCCTTAGTGGTTCTGAATCCTTCCAAGTCTTCCTTCCCACTGTACCAATTCTTCAATGTCTGCTGGGGCTCAGCCTTCCATCAGTGATCTGCCCCCCCCCGCCACACACCAGGTGTTGCCCTTCCTGTACTCTAGGAGGGCAGAACCAAGTGCCTCACCACCTTCCTACCCAGGCCATGCGTGGGCTTCCTGTGTTGTACTGCCCATGCCCAGCAAGGTTTATCACTGGTAGATGGAGGCCTAGACTGCTGTNTGGACTCATTGAGTCACTTACTGTGCCGCTCTTTGGCTGAGAAGTTTAGGACTCAGTGTATGTGTGGTGGGGGAAGTCATTGAATCCGAATCCTTGCTGGTAACTTCAGCAATGTGTTGGAAACCTAGGCACCTTAATGGTTGGACGGAGGTAGGGTTGTGAGCTGTAGACAAGTTCAGGCTATGCCACTCGATGCTCATGAGACCATGGGTGTTTTTCTGCCATACACCAGACTCTTCCACTACTGTAATTAGACAATAGAGTAACACCTTGTAGGGCTAAGGAGAACACAAGATGAGCATATCTGGTGCTTCAGACAGCAATGAACTTAGAAGCCAGCCTTGATGATTCCTGAAGATGAATGAGACGGTGCATAATAAGCTCATGCATGCATGCACACATGCCAGCACACAGGCAATGCTCTCACTCTAACTTAAGCTGACACTCAGCTCCTCAAGCATGCATGGTGCATGCACATGAGAACATGCTGTCACACACATGGTTGCCTGGACTCTATCTCTCAACAGGTTTGCACAGCAGTGTTAATGATGTGATGAGGTGACTTGTGTTGAGAGCTTTCCAGATGTTCTTCTGTCCACACGTATTACTTTGTTGTAATTAGAGAAAGATGCCTCTAGGTTATTTAAAAAGGTTCTCAGAAATTCTGAATCTTTGCTAAGGAAACACAATAGAGGCTAGAAATAAACATCAAGGTGGTGAC
The DNA here is from genome assembly GCA_001675575.1 of Neotoma lepida. NCBI lineage: Eukaryota > Metazoa > Chordata > Mammalia > Rodentia > Cricetidae > Neotoma > Neotoma lepida. Next base: position 833,939 of record LZPO01007951.1, read on the forward strand.
CCATAAAATCTATTAAGAACTTGTGGGCACAGATGTGTGGCCTTTGCCCTGTTGTCTGCGGATGCTCTGGCTATGGAGGCAGCATGTGAGATGTGCCATGTTACCCTGCAGTGGTTTTGTGCTCTAACTCTGTGCTTTCTCNCCAGGTCCTGCACACACACAAGCCTCACTTCATGGCCTTGCACTGCCAAGAATTCGGAGGGAAAAACTATGAGGCCTCCATGTCTCATGTGGACAAGTTTGTCAAGTAAGTCTCAGCTGGAGCCTGTGGACTGTGGGGTAGGTCTTTGGATGGGATGTGGTCTTGAATGCCACCCTTTGAAACTCATCTGTGGGTCATGTTGAAGCAGTTGCAGTTTTCCCCAGAGAAGTGTGGCTCAGAGGTCTGGCAGCTGTTTGCCTCCAAAGAGTAAGCATCTGTGCTGCTAGGCTAGGGGGCAGGTCTTGGGGACCTATTAGAGCATGTAGGGTGGATGGATGCTAGCCAGCTTGCTGCAGTGGATGATGGATGATGGGCAGGACTGGGTTCTACAGCAGCTTCTGTGCTTTGAATGCCTGGGAGGTAATATTATGTCATCCAGGAAGGAGGTACTGTATGTGTAGAGCCAGTGCAAATTGTGCCCTGTGGCGTCTTAGAGGACAGAGCCATCTGGGCTCAGCCCAGGAAGAAGGGCAATGGGGTCTCTTGAGGTGGCTCTGTGAATGGACACAGAGGGGAACAGCAAGCAGGCACCCAACCCTGAGCTCCAGGTCTGGAATTGACACCCTTCCTCTTCTGTGGGTGTGGACCCAGCTCAAAAGCCCCTGTTTATCCTCAGACACCATTTTACCCATTCTGCCTTTTTTGGTCTTCTAGAAGCATCCTAACGGTGACCAGAAAGGTAACTAGAGATGAAGAGGAACAGTCAGAATTTAGGGAATCCTGGATGTAGTTTTCAATGGAGAAATGGAGTGAAGTTCTGAAAGGATTGTAGAACCACATCAGGGTTGCATTGGGGTCATTTCTTGTTCCCTATGTATGGCTTTGAAAGAAGTCATCTAGGCCACAGCCTTGACCATGGGGAATGTTGCAGACGAAATGTCCATGTGGTGTTCCTGGGACCTGCCCTCTATTGGAACAGCTTGGCATGGACACAGCTGGGTCCTGAGTTTGTGACTTTCCCTCAGTTCCTGGCATGCATTGAAGGTACTATCCACCCTATGAGTCTCTGGTGTTCATTTCATCCCTGGCCCTGCTGCTGCCTTCTAGAGAGAGAGAGAGAGAAAGAGAGAAAGAGAGAGAGGAGAGAGAGGAGAGAGAGGAGAGAGAGGAGAGGAGTTTGTGTGTATGTGTAAGTAAGGGGTGGTACACATGCCACAGAGCTCATGTGGAGGTCAGAAGACAACTTTTTGAAATCAATTTTTCCCACTTTTATGTGAGTTCCTATAGACTGGTTTCTCAGTCCCACCAGGTCCTGCNAGGGCAGCAGATGTTTTTTATAAAATAATCACTCAAAGGCTTAATATTAGTTACAAACTGCTTGGTCTGTGGCTCAGGCTATCTAGCTATTACTTCTTAAATTAACCCATTTCTATTAATCTATGTCTATTGCCCCGTGTCTCATGGCTTTACCTGTGTTCTATTACATCTTGTTCCCCCTGGCAGCTCACAGCATCTCCCCGACTCCACCTTTCTTCTCCTTGTATCTCTTTTGGGTTTCCCACCTGGCTATATCCTGTGTTGCCATAGGTCAAAACGGCTTCTTTATTAACCAATAGTAGCAACACATATTCACAGCATCTAGAAAGACCATTCAAGTTCCAGGAATTAAATTCAGGTTTTCAGGATTGTACAAGTGCCATTACCCACTGAGCCATTTTACTGGCCTTTGTTGCCACCTTTTCTTGCCCCTTCATTCCTGTTTGCATCTGGCCTAAGCGTAACAAGAAAAGAGGAAGTGTTCCTTCAGTGCTCAAATGCCCCTGCTGGTGACAGCCAGGAACCTCAATGTCCCTGTATGTAGAAAGATCCTGCAACCAACCTGTTCACAGCAGAGAGTTTCTTCCAAGCAACATGTGCTGCATTCCCACCACTCAAGGTCTTGGAATTTGATCAGGTGTCAAAACCCCTGCACATTTCTCCCAAATAGTCTGTAACTTCAAGGCAGTTTTAATGAAAGTGTTAAAAGCATTTTCCCCAACACTCTATAAGCAAGTACTGGTCACATGGAGAAGCATAGTGCAGAGCACAGCTGAAATGATCCTGAGGAAAACCAAGGCACTATTCTGTTAGCCAGGGCACCAGCTCCAGTTGCAGCAGACACATGCTGTGGGAAATGTCTGNCCAGAATGTACTACCCCCTGCTCCCTTGGTGCATGGCCTTGATGCTGCAGGCTGAGAAATGCTGAGTCCTGTGTCAGGAAGATGCTGTGTCACAACGTCCCTCGTGGTTACCCTACCTCAGAATGAATTCCAGTTGTAGATACCACAGAGTGTCTTTGTAGCTTTGAGGCAGGGAAGGTTTCTTTCAGAATGTACAGCTTAGAAAGATAAGACTCACATATTTTCCATGTTAAAGAGAGACATATTGTTATAGATATTCTGAACAAAAGAAGAGCTAAGTCACCTTATGGAAAACATCTGCAGTACACGTTACTGACAGAAACCAGTGTTTATGCCGAGAACCGTACATTGATAAGGAGAAGAAAAGCTTGTGGCTAGAGGGGCAGTGGATGCTGAGCCCTGGGCACCTGCGGGCCAGTGGCCTTCGAGAGGGAGGTTCCACCACTACTGTCCCTTTGGTGTGCTGTGTGTGGCAGCAATGCATGCCTTACTGCTCTGGCTTTGAAGAGCAGCTGTCCTTTGAGAAGGCTGAGGGCTGTNGAGTACCTTCCTGTGCATTTCCTGCACAGTGCCCTTTGCTCTTGGCTGGATTCAGCTTTTACCTGGACCATATTTCTTAGCAGTAGAGCTTTCTGTACTGTTTATTTCCATACAAGTCAGCTGCTGCTGATTCTCTCAGCCTTTGTTTGTCTGAACAAGGTCATTGTTCTCATTTTTGAAAGCTGCGTTTATTGGGAATGAATGGGAGCTTGTCAGTTCCCTCACTACTCAAGGACGCCGTGTCATTGTCTTCTGTGTTTCATTGTTTCTGACCAGAGCCCAGCCCTTGTGTCCATCTTCATCTTCTTGTGTATAATGTGCTTTCCCGGCGGCTCGCTTTCGTCCACATGGAGCCGCTTTGTAGCAGCTCAGTTTGTGGTGCTCTGCTTTAATATTGTTTACTTTGACCTGTGTATCCATAGNTTGGACCAAATTTGGAGAACATTAGTCCCCTGTGTCTGCAGGTGCTGCTCTTCACCCCCTCCTTACCTCCCCTTAGATTCAGTGTTGCCCAGAGAGGCTCTGCCATTCCACATGGAGTGGGAGCCCCTACTGCACTGCTTTACAGGGGAGCCCACTCTCAGTCTATCCTGTGAACCCCGATTCTCATTTGCCAGCACCAGGAGCTCCTTTCTTCTGTACGCTCCTATTTTCCTTTAGGGCCCTGATATTTCTAGTCACCATTTTAAGATTCTTTCAGCTAATCCTATTACTTTTGCCGTTCTGGATCTGGATCTGACGATAGCTTATTTCAAAAAAAGCTTTGGCACTTTGTTTGTTGCTCCTTCCCATGTCAGGTAAATTTTTAATCACATTTCTCTGTGTGTGTGTGTGTGGATGAGGCACAAGTGTACCAATGGCATGTGTGTGGAGGTCAGACAAGAACTTGCAGGAGTTGGTTCTCTTCTTCTACCTTGTTTGTTTTGGGGATTGAACTCAAAGGAAATGCTATTGCTGTCACTGTCCTCACTATGGGGCTGCCTGGGCTCTTGGGTAGCTTTTGGTGATGGCTCCTCACCCCTGTAGATCTCATTTTAGTCAGGTTCAGGTATGAGCAGCAGACGCTGGAAGTCACCTATACATGTGTGTGGCCTAAGTGAGTCCCAAGTATTCCCATCAGTGTCTTCATCCTGGGAGGCCTTGGGGTGTAGGCATCTCATGGGCCTGAGTGGAGACCAAGCCTGCTATGTGGGCTGCTCTCTGTGTGCCGAGGACACATTGAACTTTGCTTTACATTGGCTATCACTGGTCCTCTTCTCTCCCCTCCTCCCTCCCTCCCGCTTTGCCCCATTAGGGGCCGTGTGGGTCTCTTGGTATATGAAAAACAGTTTCCCCACGGCCTTGTGACTGGGAGCACACCCATGGGAAGGCATGGTGTTTGGGCCGTTGCTTACTGTGCTCACTCTTTCATTCCCAGGGAACTACTATCAAGTGACGCAATGAAAGAATACAACAGGGCTCGTGTCTACCTGGATGAAAACTACAAGTCACAGGAGCACTTCACGGTGAGTCATNGCTAAGCTGTGGCGTGAGTCCCAGGCCAAGGGAACCTGAGTCTTGGCTGTTCCTGAAGAGTGCTGAGTTGGCTTGCATGCTCTGTCACAGCATAGTGTGACTGTCCCAATGAAAAGCTTCTCACATTCTAATGACTATTGAGTGGTCTGAGTCCACCGAAGCCTGGCAGTGCTGCTGGCTGAGGCTTAAGATTGCATCCTCAATTGCTGGTGTAGACAAAGCGTGGGCAGGAGCTGGGGTGTGGATGGCCAGTGAAGGGAGGCTGACCTTGGAATGTATGACGTAAGAGGAGAGGGTCTCCAGGCTGGCTTAGATGAGAGATTGGACTGGAACGTAGGCTGCTCTGGTGAGCCCTCTATACCAATGCCCCTGTTTCTGGGCTTGGCTATCACTTTGTAAGGCATGAGCAGGCCTCTAGAGTTAGGCTGGCTTCAGAGCAGGTGTATCTTAGCACCAGTTTAATAAGAACTGTCCCTCTTCTGCAAGGGTCCTGCATCTGGGACCCAGTGCGAGATAGCTGCGTTAGGGGGTAGGAGATAGGCAGTGGGAGGGGCCAGGAACTCTTGGGAGATGTTTGAATGCTTTAATAACCATTGGTTTGGAGGACAGTGTCTCAAACTCTGGGGTGCCCAGGCCTTGAGGGGTTGAGTTAACTTTCTGTTCTTTCTACCCCAGTGCCTTTCACTTCGTCCGCTATCATACTGTCACATTCATAGGCGCTGCTTCTCTTCTTCACAAGGGGAGATCTGGCAGTGATTCTTGTCTGTCAGCTCATCTTCTGCTGTGGGCTGGCCTGAGCAGCTGCTTGCCTTCTGTTGGAGCTGTGTGGAGAGTTGTAACAAGGGTGTGTGTCATGGTGGGCAGAGCAGCAACATGACTCCTGCACTGCATGGTGTGTGACTTTGGAGTTGTCCTTGGGGTAGAGAACCCCTATTAAGGTTTCAGTCTCTGGGTTTGAGGCATCCAGGGCCAGGTTTGTTCTAGCCTCTCAACGACGGTTTCTCCACATCTGTCTTCCATCCACATTCAGGGGTGCCCTTCCCTCTGCTCTGTCCTGCTCAGAATACAATCCTCCCATTTCCCCCTCTTCTCTTTGCCCTTTCTGCTACTGGCTGCTTCTCCCGAGCTCTGTACTCCCTCTCTTCTTGTAAACAAGAAGATCCTCTCCTCTTAGACTTCTGGGAGTCCTCTTCCAGGACCCAGCTTCTTGTCTCTTCAAGTCAGGTCTACACAGATTAAAAAGATAAGACCTATTGGTGAGGACGGACACACCAGAAGGNTAGGGGATAAACTGAAAAAAACAATGGGAACTGCTAGAAATGAAATGGAGAGAACAGCCCATAAAAGCGTCACTCTGAGATGATGTCACATGGCCTGACATCATGTCCCTGGGGCCTTCCAGAGGGCAGAGGGAACAGAGATGCTTGGAGAAATAAGTGGCTGAGGGTTTCCACAATTCCACAAAACTTACAAGCTCATAGATCTTATTGTGACAATGGGATTTCTAGCCAAGCCTCCAGACAGAATCTCTGTAAGGTGCATCATCATCAGACTGTGGGGCACCAGTGCTGAGAAGGCTCATTACCATCTCTCCTCTGTCTTTCTGCCATCAAAGCCTTACTCCACTGCAAGCATCATCTGTAGGAAGGTCCTTTTCTCCATAACCCCCTTTAAATATATAGACACAATGATCTAAAAGTACAGGGAAGAGAGAGTAAATCTCACATGTACAAACAGGGCTGGTTTGGCACTGCAAGAGCCTTTATAGCTGGACTGACAAGGGAAGAAGGCCACTGCTTGAGGATAGAACATGGTTTGTGATAGATCTGCTGTGCTTGCCATTGCTTGTCAAGTGGTGACTATGCCTTGGCATTCCTATCCTGATACCCAGTCTCTATAAGTCACAGTGTGGTATGAAGTGCCTCCCTGTTGGACTGTTGGTGATGATCAAGGGCCCTCCATGTCTGTCTGGAGTCATTGTAGGTAGCATATCGTAGAGGTCACTTAACTCACTTATCCCAGATTGTAACTACAGTGGCCCTGAATCTTTGGGCACCATCCACTTCACATGCCTCAACTGCAATCCCTTAGTGTGTCATGGTCTTTAGTGGGAGCCTTAGGTTGTCCTGGTAGGAAGGACCTACACCCCTGAGGTTCTGAACATAGNTGGTAGCATCTGGCTGCTAGGTAACCATCCTCCTGCCCAGCCTGGTACCCTGTAGCTTCAGACAGAGAAATTTAATCTTTGTAAGATTGATGGTATCAGCTGAGTGTTTTTAGCTGAGTCTGGTTCAAATAATAGGCCATTAATTGGAAAAGGAAATTGAGATGAATTTATCTTATACATAAATGCTGTCATGGACATTAATAGAGATCAGAAAATAGTGGCCTGTTTCCAGCAAGCTGCTGAACTGAGTGAACTGCACCTGCTGTATGAGCTGGCTGTGGGGGTGGTGTTGGGGTGGGGGTGGGAACTCCTGGGGATGGGGTGGCCTGTTGGGGTAAGATCTGCTGCTTCTGTTGCTGGGGATGCCCTAAGGGCTTAGAATAGGAGACTTGCAAATGGCCCTTGCTGCCAGGAGGTGGCACCAGTGTAGCACTTGGAGCCACAGTGCTTCCTACAGGGATTGTTCCTAAGAGGATTTTTATACTTAAATGGGGACGTTAAATTTTGTGTGCTTACTGTGACTAGCTTATGTGTCTGTTAATGTGAGGTGGACGTCTGCTGTCTATGCTATATAGAGACCATGAAAATGGCCCCTCATTTCTGGGCCCCCGGCTTTGTCACTGGCTAGCTCCTTGCTAGTTTTACATGGGAAGTTGTGTGTCAGAAGTCTGGGTCTTCAGAGGTTCTGCCAGAATGACGTATTTGATTGTTACCACTGGAAGGTCTTGGTCCCCATTCCGTTTCTTGTGTTTGAACAGAGGAGGTTGGCCTTGGGCCAACACAGTAGTTACCTGTGAATCACATGAGAGGCAGAAATGAACATACTATGTCTGGCAACACTTAGAGTGCCTGACTTTACTTCATGGGAGAGCCTACCTTGCTTAACTTAGCTTGGTTTTGTTTGCTGTTTCCTCCTGGGATTGACCATAAAGGTGTCCAGTCTCATGTTTAGAGTCACTGAATGAACTGGCCTCCTGGCAGAGCATTGGAGGGCTGGGGGTGTGGAGTAAATGTGAATACATCTTCAACCCCTCTGGGTGGGATGGGAGAAGGCAGTGGTATCTTGGAGAGTGAGTGACAGTCATGAGCAGAAGAGAGAATTGGAGGCTGTTGGTGGTGCATTCCATATCAGGGACTAATGAGGGTCCCTGGCTGAGTTGCAAGGAGCATGGATGCAAAGAGGTGAACTCACGGAGGCATGAGGGAAATAGGAAATGGAGGGCCAGAACCCAAAGTGTGGCTGAAAAAGAGTTCCCCAAGGTGGGTTTTCAGGGAGGCAGAGGCTACATCTTTCTCCACACTGCCCTTCGAGGCCAAACCTGAGAAGAATGAGATATAACATCCAGGTGGGAGTGCCCTGGGGTCTGTGCAGTGTGTGGAAGCTGGCATTGCTGAAACTGCAGCAAAGGTGGCTCTGAGGCCTGTGCCATCCAGAGGGTGGTAGGTACATTTCCTGTTTGGTCATGTGTTGGTATCCTGGTCATGCTTTTNTATTAACCCCAAAGAACAAGGTGCCACCAGTTTAAACATCAGTGAGGTAAGTGAAACATACAGGTCTTCTGTTGAAGTGGGTTGTGTGTGACTCTGTAGCTGCCTGTAGCAGGAACTANAGGGGTAGAAGATGTGCTCCCCAATCCTTCTAGGCATCCAGGCCACCACACTATTCTGTCTTTCTTGCTCTGAGGCCTAGGAGTCCCCTTTAGCTAGTCCTGATCAACCCCCTTTTACATTTCTCCTTGGCACCACCTAGGGTAGGAGTGGGAGGTATGGTAACAGAACTCATACTCCTGCAGACAAATCATTGCGGTTGGGCCCTAGAATGTCAGATGTCCATGGCGTGCATGCTCCTGAAGGACATCTGTAGAGAGAGAGACACTGAAAGAAAAATTGTCATTCAGTCATCCTTCTGTGGACCGGAGCCATCATTTCCACACTCCTGGCCCTTCTGTCATCTTAGCTACCTGTAACCTTACTGTTACCTGGCCTTTGCACTGGCTTGCCTGTCCACTTCTTCTCAGATACTTGTGCCCTATCCTCTTCCCGAGGGACTTCTGGCTTCTAGAGTGGGTGTTCTTCTACTGGTGGGCACACCTCAGCCAGGGCCACTCCTCACTGCAGAGACTGGCTTAGTGAGGACAGGGGCTTTGCCTTTAGAGGAGGGGCTCTACCACTTGGTGGAAAAGTGTAACATTGTTGGTGTGAATAGCCCCTGTGCAACATTTATGTTGGTAGAAGAGTCGTGGAAATCTGTGTTAACCATTTGGCATGTAGCATGAAGCTACAACTTCGTAAGAAAAGTGATTTGAACAAAATGAAGAATAAACCTGACCTTTAAGAAGTTGGACTCAACAGTAGAGTTGGGGTTTTTCTTGGATGTGCCAGGTAGGAGCCCTGGGTTGCTTATTCACAGGGTGGCTCTCTTGGGCCTGCCAGGTGAGATGGGCCCAAGAAGGACGGTCCTTGAGGAAGGGCTCCCAGCTGGGAACTGAGCTCTGTGCTATGTGGATTGAGAAACATGACCCTGAACTGGTGTGGATGATACCCAGGGTTCAGAGGATCCAGAGGAGAGAGAGAGAACGAGAGAGAGAGAGAGAGAGATGGAGGGATGGAGGGACGGACAGGAAGGGATGGAGGGAGGGAGGGAGGGAGAGAGGGTGAGCAAGCTCTCACCTGGAACTTGAACTACCTCCCTGAGTTTATGCCTCTTGCCTCCAGTGTTGGAGATGAACTTTGAAGGCCATTCCCAGGGCTCTCAGCATCACAGAGTGGCACAGTTGAGTTTCACAGTAATCCAGCCATGCAGATTGGACACTGAGGAAGTACCTGGGTGAAGTTTTCCAAGTCTGTGCTAGTGTCTATTGATCAGGCACTCTAGCAGCATGGAAATCATGTGTCTGATTTAGCCAGCCACTCAGAGGANCATAGAAAACACATCGCTTACCTCTCGACAAGCTGGCGCATCAATAAGAGTACGTGAAGTAATGGCTTCCTTGTACTCTAGCTTCAAAATGGCAAAGTGAGGAAGAGATTGAAAATTTATTTTCGTATAATTCCACTGCTGTCTTGTTTTGCTGCGGAAGGAAAGCATTGCAGCATGGGGTGTTCATCAATGCTTTGCTGGTTGCTCATCTGGCTTGGGAAGCCAGAGGCTGTGCTCACTGTGGTAGACTTCACACATGGCCTGGGGATAGCCACGTTTATCACCTCCCATCCCAGATGACCTGGTATCTAAAGTTTTGGTGCCTGAGTAGGGGAATCTAAAGCCCAGGTCCAGGGCTATGGTCCTTGCCTGGCTTCAGAGGCAGCCCTGAGTGGCCTCTTGAAGCTGCAGCTGATTCAGTAGCATTCTTGCTGGGAACTGGAAAGGCANTAGGTCTCTTGGTTTTACCTTTGTCTGCACCCAGGGGAGGGCACTGGCTGGAACCTTGAGAGCTGGTGTGACCTGGCCAAAGCTCTTGTTTCTGGACTAAAGATGGTACAGGGCCAGGGTGCAGGAGGGAATACTCCCTTTCCATGTGGGCTTTCTTGACCAACTAGGGGAGGAGGAGCCACACCTTACTAATCATTTAGTGTGGGAGCAGAAAGACTTTGTTGGTGTAAGTGACACAGCTCCTGAGAGGTCTGGGAAGGCTTAGCTAGCTGTCATAGGTCCCCAGGAATGGTGCCATGCCAGTGGGGCAGTTGATAAGAGATGGCATCTGTAGGTTTCTCAGTTCCATGACCTGCCTGGACCTGGGATAACCCACACCCTGCTCAGCCAGGGGCAGAGGCTCTATAGCTGGACATAGAATGTTCTTGGAGGTTGCACATGCTTCTTGAGGTGACGGTGCCTGGAGAAAATCTTGCATGCTGTGCTGCTGGTAACAGGCACAGNTGTGGTAGCTGGGATGGGTAGACCAGTGGTGTTTGGTGTGCTTAAGAGGATTCTGGCCTCATTTGTTCCCCTAGGAATCTTATTCATGAGCAGTCTATGTGGGCTGTGGAGTGATGGTGGTTGAATGGAGTTTTGGGCAGGCCAGAGACCGAAGATCCCAATGACCTATCTGATTCAGGGACAGTAGCAGGCCAAGGGTGGCTCCAGTAGGCAAAGCCTACCTCAGGTTCAGGGACAGCAGCTCTCTCAGTGCAAAAGCCCTGCTGTCTGTTTACTCGAGGCTCTTACCTGGCAGTAAGAAGGCTCTTAGGCCTGCCAGTCAGGATTGTCTAGACATCTGGATGCTGCTCACATGTGGGCTGGTAGTTCCTTTTCTGCCCTCAGACAAGGTCAGGGTCTCGTTCTTTACTTTCTCCTGGTGGCTTCCAGCACTGTTGGGAATAGGTGTTTCTTGGAGGTCCAAGAAACAAGCTAGAGCACATGGACATAAGACACGTGACTCTGCTTTTGCCCGGGTGTCCTGGGTTTTCCTGGGCTCTGGAACTTATTTGCAGAGTGTGGGGTGGGGTGGGATAGTGATGGTTAAGTTAGGGTTGAGGGGCATGAGATGCTGAAGGCTGATAAGGGGCTGTCACAGCATGATGTACATGTTTACCTTCACTCCCTGCATGAGCTCAGAAGGCTCCTGCCCTGCATGGCCTGACTGCCCCAGCAGAGGCCCTGGTGCTGGTGTTCAGGGTGTGACTGAAGGGTGGAGGCTGCCCCTTCCTGGAAGACCCTTTCCACCACTATATGTGGGGTCTCTCCCTGCTTGAAGACGTTAGGGGAAATCTGTGGGAAATTAATGGAGTTTGCTGGTGTTCTTTGATCTGAGGAAGAGGAAGAAAAGGCAAATGCATTTATGATGAGGGACTAATCTTTGCCAGCAGCGGCCCCCTCTGCACTGGGCCCTGCCCTCCTCCTCCTCACCTGAGGCCTGATGAAGTGAAAGGAGCAAGATTGGTTTTCTGAGGGCACCGGGCGCCCTGTGCTCAGCTAAATCATGGCTGTCTGCACCCCTGGCAGCTGATGACCTGCCCTCCTGCCTCGGCACCACAGCCCTTCGGGATGTGATGATGTGCAGCCGCAGCAGCCGGGCTGCAGTGAAGGTGAAACTGTCGTATCGATCTTTTTAGCACTAAAATATGAGCCACTTTACGCTGCTCCCCGCTGCTGTGATGTGAAAAATAATAACTCGGATCCAAATTAAAAATATTGATCCCTGGAAGGTGTTGAAAGTAAATAAACACCTTCCGAAGTTTTCGGGTCAGCCAAGGAACGGTGCCCAGCAATAAATGTGTCGGCACGTCAGAGTCAGGGTTCTTGATCTGTTTTTCCTCTGAATTGATTTTTCATTATTTACTTCCTAAAAGTGTTGGAATTTGGTCCTCCACCGTTAAATCCCAGTGTTTGGGCAAATGATTTCTTTGGGGCTTATGAGGTGCTCCTGACCCACTCCCTCATTGATTGATTGATTTTTGACTCAATGAGCTTGCAGTCTACGCTTTATTTAGGACTTCCATCATAATTTTTTATACATTTAGGCTTGACTTTTTTATTTCCCAGTAACAGATGAGCTGACATTGGGCTATCAAACTGGGGGAAACAATTGCCACGAGGTTAATTTTGTTACAGGCTCCATGCATCTTGAGGAGATGTGAGGTTTTCCCTGGCTATAGCCCAGGGCCCTGGAGGGAGTCTTCCTGGTCCAGGACATATGTTTAGAACACCCAGGAGGGGTGGTGCCTGTAGGGACCCCAGGATTTGCAAGTGGCTGACACTGGTTCTCATGAGCTCGAGGACAAGCCTTTTCAGAAGGCAGCTGAAAGCCACCACTACCATGTCTCCACCTGGCCTGGCAGGAAGACCAGAGGAGCAGGTGCTAGGCACCACACAGGGGAACAGTGTTGGCCCATCCTCACTGGGTTTTTCTGGGTGGAAAACATGACCATGTCACTCATCCTACTGTCTTTAGGGGTGAGGGATCCTACTCACCAACATCCAAACGGGATGCTGAGTCTGTCAAAGCTGTGTAGATTGAATGCTGGAGAGCTGCCTGCAGAGAAGAAGAGGTAACCTTGGTGGCCAGCAGCTTCAGTAAAGGTCCAGTACTCTCTGCTCTGCCACCAGCTTCTCATGCTTCTTGTTCTTGGTCCCAGGCAGGCTCAGCTGTGTGCCTATGGGCATTGGACAGATCCCGATGTACCCCTGCAGGCATTAGGCAGACTAAGATGTTCCCCTTGGACATTGGGAAGACCCATATGTGATCATTGGGCATCAAATAGACCCAAGTGTGCCCATATGAGTGTCTACCAGATCCAGATATGCCCCTGTGGGCATCTGGTAGGTCCAGATGTGCCCAGTAAGCATAGGGCAGACCCAGATGAGCCCCTGTGGGCATCAGGTAGACGCAGATGTGCCCCTGTGGGTGTCCACTGGATCCAGACATGTCCCTGTGAGTACCAGGCGCATGCCAGGGTGCCTCTACAAGTGTTGAGGACCCTCAGATATGCCTCTGTGGGTTCTGAGGACCCCAGATGTACTCCTGTAGGTGTCAAACAGACCTAGATATGGTCTACACATGTCAGGAGATCCAGGTGCGCCTTTTGAGTGTTGGACAGGACAAAATGTGCCCCTGTGGGCATTGGAAGACTCAGCTGTGGGCCTGTTCATAGGGCTCTTTGTCATCCGTGAGAAGCAGTTGCATATGTTCCCCATATTCTGTCTACTTTCTGATGGAGGAGTTTGGGGCAGAGAGCTATAGTAACATGGTACTCATGCCAGAGCCTTCATCTGCTTATCCACAAGTGTCTGCGAGAGCTCATGTGTCCCATGGCTAGCCTACCTCTCCATTGTCACTTATATTTGGACCTAGGGTAGTTGGGAACAAGAGGATGGGATATCTACTGATGGATTTTGGATAGGGAAGGATTCTTCACAGGCATTCTGAGAAGGCTCAGTGCTGGAAGGAGGGATGGGGCCACCAGCTTGAGACTGGGTATCCTTGATTGAGTCTATGGCCTCTCACAAGGGTGAAGTACCCCTGGCCAGCTATGTTGCCTGCTTGCCATGGATGAGTGGTTTTAAGAAAAGAACACTTTCTCCAACCTGATTTAGGGAGCATTGATTGAAGAGGAGATTGCAATGGCTGGCTGGTGTGCAGGATGTTGGTATGCCCCTCCCCCCAACACCTCATCTCTTCAACATCATTCTGGCATTATCTCCCCCAAGTGTGGTACTGCAGAAATGCCACCAATCCACTAATACCAGGTTTGGAATAGGAGATGACCAGAGCCCAAGTCATCTTTATACATATGGTTAGCTCCCCTGGGATGATGTGATGACTGCTAGGCCACACTCACCTCCCAAATTCCAGATGCCCATGACTAGATGGGAATGATGCATCTTCTTATGGGACTGTCTTTTGCTGGACAGTGGTGTCCAACTGACCACTGGCAGTGGTTGGACAAGAGTCTTAGAGGGAGGCACACATGCCCTATGCCATAGGGAGGCTCACCAAGTAACTACACAGAGGAGTTCTGGGACACTGCCAGCCATCTCTTTGTAGGACAGAGAGGACAGGGACATTGATTTTCTTCTCAAACCAAAGTCTGCCAAGCTTAGCCAAGAGCTTGGGCCTGCTTCCCTATCCTGAGGGTGACATATAGCCTGTTTGTTGGCCCTGGAAAACCAGGATGTACTCCTGTATGTTGGGCCTGCTGTCGGCCTGAGACACAGACACAAGGATGGCTACCCTGCCCCCTGCCCTCAAGACCTGTGTTCTAGACTGATGAATACAGAGGTTGTGGATGAGATGTTGGCCGAAGCTTTGAGAATATATTAGGGCGAGGAGGTGCTGAAGAACATCTTATGAAGAGGGACAGGGAGAAATCAGCGTGGAGGGTTGTTCACTCAGCTCACCTAGCTAGTGAACCCTGCACACAGGGTTTTCAGTGCCAGGCAGTTTGTTCAGGGTTGGGTGGACCACAGAAGAAGGGNCAAAGTCTCCACTGAGCTTGAAGCCCCAACACTTGAAGCCAGCTGAATCTATTGATCCTACTGGCCAGTCACTCCAGCAGAGCTAGCTGGGTTCCCATAGTGTCATTTTGTGTGTTTTGCTGGGTACAGTAGCTGACGTCCCAGGTTAACGTCATTGTGCAGGCTTGGGTGATCCAGGCCACATTGGAAGATACCAGGCAGGTAGTACTCACCACACTCTGGCAGTCACCAAGGAGCCCTTAGTGGCCAGCACTGCCTGAGCTGGGTCCTCACAGCTGCTGAGCACTAGGCTGTCCTGAGCAGAAGTAGATCCAAGAGAAGTTTAGGAACTCACCCAGAGCATAGCACAGTGAAAGCCTATGCTTTCAGTTGGACTACAGAGCTGACTACATATAACATGTACCATGTTATACACTACATGTGACATGACATGTTATGCATAATACATCTAATGCTCTGACTTGAAGGAACAGACAGGCACTTAAACCAACACACATGAGGACATATAGGAAGCATCTGGCATGATGGTGTAGGTAGAGCATGCCTTGGGGACCTGGTGTCCAGGGAGCGGATGTTGCATTGGGCAGCACAGGGAGGGTTGCCCATCACTGGCACATAGAATATCTGAATGTGATTGGCAGGGATAGAGGAAGCCAGAGTTATGCCATGCTTAGAGCATCAAAGAAAGAATTAGGGTGTGACGAGGTGGTCAGTGGGGACTGCTGCAGGATTTGGGGGAAGAAGGGAGGTTGGTTGTTTCTAATTTAAAGGTCTATCTGATTTAGCCTTAAATTCATATTGAGGTAAATTCACAAAGTAGACTAGAAATAGTGATCCTTGTTTTCATTTTTCTTGACTTCAGTCTTCTGCCTTTCAAAAAAGAGATGCAAGGTCAGACGTTGGTGGGTAGAAACCAGTGGGGATCTCCCGTATCCTAGTGGGACGTGGAAACCAGATGGGGTGTGGCCAGTCCTGTAAATGGAGCTGTGTTAGTTCCTTTCCCACATGTCCCCTGCTCCTCTATCCAATTCACACTGTGCCCCCTGCTCCTCTATCCAACTCACACTGTGCCCCCTGCTCCTCTATCCAACTCACACTGTGCCCCCTGCTCCTCTATCCAATTCACACTGTGCCCCCTGCTCCTCTATCCAACTC
>LZPO01007951.1:850023-867346 GCA_001675575.1 Neotoma lepida
CCCCTGCTCCTCTATCCAACTCACACTGTGCCCCCTGCTCCTCTATCCAACTCACACTGTGCCCCCTGCTCCTCTATCCAACTCACACTGTGTCCCCGGGGACACACTTTCACCTTTTGTGCTGTGGTTTGAGGAATCAATCCAGAGACAAACAAGAACTGTTTGAGGTGTAGGATCAACTTCGTGAATTAACTGCATTGGAATAATGAGATAAGGTTCCTTCAGTGAGCCACCAGGGTGCAGTACTCTCACGAGCTACTAGAACTGGTTTGTTAACATGCAAGTACTTCCTTTAGATCTTTGACATCTTGTCCTATGTCCAGTGGCTTGCAAGCTATCCATTTGTAAATGATTCTGTGGGAAGCTGAAATTTAAATAAAATTACCTTTTATAATAACACCAAAATACGAACTATTCAGGACTGTATTAGGTCAGTGCTATGTAAGATTCATATCCTGAAAGCCTTAGCATGCTGCTTGTGCAAATCAGTGAGATCTGAGTATATGGAGCTGTACCAGGCTCGGGGGAGGCTCAGTAGTACTGATTTATCCATTCTACCCAGGCTGACATGGTGCTTCAATGTCATTCTAATCAAAGTTGGAGCAGAGTTTTTTGTAGAAATCAAAAATCTGGATTTACGTTTTATATGGAAGCGTAAAGGATCTACAGTGGCCACAGCGACATTGAAACTGGACAGAGTTGGGGGCCTCATCTTGCCTAATCAAGACTTGCTACAAATCTACAGTGGACAAGACAATGGAGTGTTAGCATAAAACCAGAAAAACAGGCCAAGGGCTAGAAAGGGGGCCCTGGAAATCATTTGGGTTAGGCTGCCCTCAAGGCTCTGAGGGCTGAGATTTCAAGGGCATACTACCTTTGAGTTTTGACAAAGGTGTCCAGGCTATTCAGCCATGAGGGTGTATGATCTGCTTAAGAGAAGAGTGACCCTTACTCATGACCGCTTGCCGTGAGTAAACCCGATCTTTCACCAGAAACTAGAAATTAATTTCCATGTGGTCACAAACCTGAGGGAGAAGTGATGGCAGAACTTGGCAGGCATGAAGTGTTAAGAAGGCAATCGTCAAATGAAACATTTGTGTTTTTGCAAGAGTAGAGGCAGTTCACAGCCTATGAGACAACATTTGCAACTCTTACCTGACCAAGAATTTTCACTTGAAGTTCTTCATATAAATAACTGTTACCNATTAATAAAAGTAGGGCAAAGGGCCTGGTTTTTAGTATGGGGGGAGAGCTGAACAGATTTAGCAGTAAGATGCAGAAATGTTAGGGGAGAGTGAAAAGTGCTCACCTGCTGGCCACAAAGACAGTGTCCTTGTCTGTAAGTGTCCCTTCAACCAACAGCCCAGCTTCCAGTACTAAGCACTGTCCCTACTGTGTGCTGACAGTGTCCAGTTTACAATCGAAGAAACCCCCTCACATCTGGACTCTGGACTGCTTCTGGGGTTAGGCTCCAATTTTAGGTGAACCCATCTGTCATAGAAGGTGTAAAGCATAAAGCCTCAGGTTCACATATGCACCTGTGCCTGGTACTAGAAGGTCTGCTATGGGAGCAGGGATAAGGACCAAGGAGAAGCCTCATCCAAGGGCAGCAAGGAGCATAGGCCCTGCTGATCCTTTAGCCACAGCCATGTGGTGCCACCCATCTGCCCTGGCTAATTGTGGCACCTGTGACTCTGCCTATCTCCCCAGGTGTCCTCCACTTCCAAAACTGTGGACATTATGTCTGCAATAAAATAAGGTTCTGTGGTCATTGTGCCCAAAGCCTTCAGGGGCCCGTGTTTGCAATCATGGCTTCTAATCCTGCCCTTCCTTTCTACTCCTATAGGGCATTTGCTGGTGGTGGCCATGTCAGTCAGCCGTGAGTCTAGGACCCTGGTTTCTGTGGGCAGGAGAGCAGTGTGGAGTGGGAAGCCCTGAGGCTGCTGGCTGCCTGTATGGGGAGAGGTGATGGAGGCTTGACACTCCCAGCCTGCTGATCCAGGCCAGCCTGACTACTTCACACCTAGGGCCTCAGTTACTATATGTCTACCTTTGTCCTACGCTCTCCAGTGAGAAATCCCTAACAGGCCTTTGGTGAAGCTGGGCCAGGTGCCTGGTGGCGGCAGATCCATCAGGCTACAGACAGGCATGATCGAGGACCGTGTCACCTGAGCCTAGGAAACAAATACACTGCAGGAAATGTATTGGTGAACAAACTGAAAGATTGTAAAGCTCTTAAGGACTTTGATGCTTGTTAGCATTTTTTGACAGAAAATCACTGAAGCAGTGGACATAAAAAAATAGTGCTGGTGCTCACAGTGTAGCTGCTCATTCTATTTATTTGGCCTCAAGTGACGTTTCTCTTCGGAGTTCCCTGTGAGCCTTGCCCTGCTTGCCTAGACTATTTTTCCTGGGAGTTCCAGCAAACCCCGGCCTCTGCCTCATGCATGCCTGATCTCCTTAAGGTGTCTTTACGCTGTGGATGGAGGCCAAGCCATCTCATGTAGCAGTGTGTTCCCTTAGCCCTGACAAGCTTCACCTCAGATGCAGGAGCATCCTGGGTCCTTGTCCTCCAGAGCCCAGTTTGCAGGGCCTGTAGCACTCCGACGGGGGCTGCTCTAGGGACTTTTCTCCTCTGACCTCCAAGATTTTCATGTAGATGATAGCTGGGTCTCCTGCAGTGGGCCCAGGGCCAAGGTCTCTGCATGTGTTCCAGGTATATGTGGCTTCAGTGGCTAGGTCTCTGCACTCTCACCAAGTCCTCGACCATTTCCTTGTCTGTAGCTCAGTGCCCAAAACAAAGATTTGAATGGTCTGCAGAAAAGGACTATGGGAACTTCAACATCTGGCCTAGCACCAGTCTGCATAATATGCTTCTCTAAAACCAGCCCCAGCCGGAGAGGGAGATGTTCTTGTCTATGAGCCAGGTGGCCACTTTTAAGATGCAGCAGTGGGGACAGCTGATTGATCGGTGTGTACTCTAACCATGTTTGCAGAGTTGTACCCTGATGACCCTTTAGCCATGAGGTAGTGGCCAGGGTGAGTTTTGCTGAGCAATCTCTGGTTTCTGGTTAACCTCCAGTGCCAAGGTATGTACACTTTTGGGTGTGGGTCAGTGTGATATCTGTAGGAGTGTGGTGGTCAAGAGTGGACTCTCACTGTGCCTCCGCTGGGTGATTAGCATTGTGATCTTTAGTCTTTATACTTAGTCCTCATCTGTTTTGGATTCATGTCTTTTAGACTGGCTGCTTGCTGTTTTACAGTTTTAAACATAGCCATGTTTACATGAAGAGGGTGCAACAGGAGGACATAGCTCATGGCTTCTATGCCTAGGTTCTTATTCTCCAGTTGACACTGCCGAAGGACTTCCTCATCTTGTCTGTGGTGGAGCTTCATAGTTTACTTGTAGGGAGGAACTGCATTGTCAGATTGTCCCTCCTTTTCCAGAACTGTGGTAAATGGGTGGTTAGGCTGATGCCCCAGCCTTGCCAGCCAAGAGTGAGCTATAGCCTATCCAGCATGGGCCCCCATTTTTAAACCTCACATGGCCAGGCCCCACCTCTGCAGATGTCCCTTGTTCTTACAAAGGCTGAGGACGAGTGCCAGGCTGCCATCACCAGACAGCATCATCCTAAATGTCTCAGGGTCACTGCGGTGCACCACAAAGCCATTGGGACATGGGGAGCCACCCCTGAGTGTCATATAAGTAAGTACCCTTCCCAAAGCAAAGCCAGCTGCCTCACCTTCTTGTCTGTTGCATTGTGTGAGAAGATCTTAGTTTTCTTTCTTTTAAAAAAAATTAGTGTGTCCGTCTGTCATATGCAGGTGACTGTGTGCATATGGAAATTAGGACCGCTCTCAGGAGCTGGTTCTCTCCTGCCACCATGTGGGATCCAGGGATCAAACTCAGGTCATCAGTCCTAGCACACATACTTCTACCCACTGAGCCATCTTGTTAGCCCAGTTTCTCATTTTGTACAGGGCAAAGTGGTGGTAAAACTTGAAGGAATTTTCTGTAACTTTTTCCCTTGGTGAAGAATTGAGGATGCCCTAACTGTGCCATTCTTGTAGAACATTTTCCTAAACCAAGTATCTTGAGCTCTGGCTTCCACTCAGCTGTCTCCACAGCATGAGAACTTCTCACTGATGGTAACTTCCTCTCTAGGTCCTCATCTGTAAACTCTGGAAAGTACTTTTACTCAGCAGAAAAGGTGACCCATCTGAACATATCCTGCATTTTTACTCATCTTAAAACTGATTCCTACCACTGGTTGTTGGAGGAGGACATGAACATGTGGAACCAGAAATTTTGTATGTGGGGACAAGAAAATGATGTAGTCCTTCATCTCTGCAGGGGCGTGTGGAAACTAACTGTACACGTCTCTTGCAGAATGTTTGAAGTTTAGATAGTTTCAGTATGCATCCTTTCCTAGCAGGGGTGCCCTCCCCATCCAACTCCTGTAGCAGATTAAGACCTGCAATTATCTGAGTAGGTCTGAAAGATTGGCCATTCAGTGTGCAAACATCTCTCAAACGGAAATTGTTACACTTTGCTCTTCATCTTGAAATGAATGTTTGGTTGTCAATTTTTATTGCTGATATAATGAATAAAGCCCAATGATGGCCACTGTCCCTGAGACAGCCTCAGCCCATGGGCAGAAAAGTGCTGGTGTGGAGCGCTATGGCATCCTGCTCCTACTGTGCACTTGGCCCCTGGAATCAGAGCAGAGTGGTGATTTTTACCCCTTAATTTTCTTTGTATTACTGTCCCCACTGTCTACCCAGAAAGAAGATGCCTGGCTGCTGGTTTCTGAGCTGGAGCTAGGCAGCAGGATTGGACAGGCAGTTCTGGTCCATGGCTGGCGAGTTTTATCTCTTTATGAGTCCAGCANTGCAATGATAACACAGCTTGTCTCATAAATGCTGCTGTATAGCTTGGGACAGCAAGCGCTTGCATGTGACCCAGATTATCTAAGCCGCAGTCCCTTTGGGTTGGAGCAAGTCTCTTTAATAAATGTTGGCTGTCCTTCCAACCGTCATAATTATTTAAAGGGTTTTCAAAAGAGAGGGGACAAATCAAATCAGGCCATTGCTGCCGCATCCCATTGTGGAGGTAAGTGTATTTGTAAAACGTGGGTCTTGTTAGAGTCTCCTCCCAGTTTTCATCTATTATCACAATAATTGAGTTTGTAGCTGGAATTAAATTCATCAAATTGTGTTATCCTCTTTAGAAATTGGATAGGCACCCTGGCAGGGCGAGGCAGAAGTTAATCCGCTTTGCTAAAGCCTCCAGTGGCACCATGCAGCAGGGTGAGGAGGCTCAAGCGTCTTCCTGTCACCTCAGACACGGTGTGATTTCTCCTCGATCCCCAGTGCAAATAATGACATTTGAATCGAGCATTAACAGGCTTAATTACTTTAAAATTGTCATTTTAATTTACACTGATATAGTATTGATCATACAAGCAGAGATTAAGCTGTTCAGCGGAGCGGATGATGGGGAATTAAACATTAAAGGGTCCTCGAGGGGCTGTGCACACTGCCTGGCGTGCGCCGGAAGAGGGATGATAGTTCTTAGTAATGAACTGGCGGCATGCGAGGACATGAATCTTGGGCTTCTGGAAAAGGGGAAATAATGGGGTTTGGGACGCATTTGCAGGTTATTCATTCGCTGCCATGCGCCAGTTCTCCAGTGATTCATCCACCTTGCCGGCGTTTATTTATCCAGCAGATTCCGGAGCTCTGACCTTTTGCTAAGTACACTGAGCATAAGTTAGAGTGGAGATTTTTCAGGTGCAACTTTTTATCTGTGTTTGTTATTTTTTCTTATTTCCAATTGGCATCCAACAGAGTGACTCCAGGTTTTGGATGTTCTCCTGTCTGTAGGCCCTTGCAGATGGTCCAGTGGTGAAAGCAAGGTATTTGACGGAAGGTTGGGGGAAGGGTGTCTCATGCACTACTGTAGACATTTCAAGGGTAGTCCAGACTTTAGTCTCACATCCCTGTGTATGGACAGATGTCATGAGATGTCACATTGCCTGTAGCATGGTAACCCTTTGCCCCACTTCCCAGTTTTTAAGTTTTCTGGCACAGACTTGTTGCTGTAACTATTTAGATGCTAGGTAGAGAGTTGAGAAGGAAGAAGGCATTTCTGTCTCAGAAGCAGATGTATCTGACAAATTTCTTTTGGCTAAAATGAGATCCCATCAAATCTTTTAACCTCAGAAAGGTCTGCTTTTCTTAGGTTACATCATAAAAACTTAAGTGATTGATTTTTATGCTCACTAGGGAGTGATGAAATTCTTGGTCACTATCCATAATGACTTTATTTTAAACTGTGGACTGGAGATTTAATTAAAGCATAATCAGGGGACTGAAAGAGTGCTGATGCTTCTCCTCAAGGTGGACATGAGTGTGTATGGGACCTTAGAAGGGCTCTTTTTTTTTCCCATTTTTTTTTTCTTTTTGATTTTTCGAGACAGGGTTTCTCTGTGTAGTCCTGATTGTCCTGGAACTCACTCTGTAGACCAGGCTGGCCTCGAACTCACAGAGATCTTCCTGCCTCTGCCTCCCGAGCCCTGGGATTAAAGGTGTGCACCACCACCACCACCCAAAGGCCTCATTATTGCAAATGTTTACTGGATACTAGTAGGGCTCATCACTGTGAGTGTGCACAGGCTCTAGGTCTCATTGTTGCACATGTACAGGGGGTGCTAGAAGGCCTCCTCATTCCTGGAGACTTCTTTTCAGAAGGTAAGGGCTTGTTGCACAGCTCAGTGGTTGCGGCCTTTTTTGACACGTCCTTTGTTGATGCCTATAGCCTTTCACGATCACCTCTGTGATCCTATATGTCTCCTAGCAGCCACTGTGCGCCGAGCACAGCCCCTCTGCTGGGTGTTGTTTTCAACTCTTAGCCATTGTCACTGAGGGCAAAACTGCGATGCTGAGCATAGAGTAATGTGTGGCACTGGGTAGCAGATTTCAGGCAAGTGGTCCACTGATGGTGCTGGTGTCCTAGGCCCAACTGTGGCCTCTTTGAACTGGAACATGGGGAAATCCATGTTCTCCTCCAGTGTGTAGCTTTGGANTTATTAGCAGTAACAGGAAGGAGGAGGGAGTTCCAAGTCCCATAAGCAACAAGACTCAGAGGCCCTGGGGGCCTGGCAGCTACACGGGAATGGGTTAGCCTTTTTTCAATTTCTCTTCTCCTTCAGTTGATAGGTTTTGACCAGTGTCCCACATTGTGGAATACTGTCTGCCATTAATGAGAGCAGACTGGTAAGGCTTCATAGGCATGGAGCCATGTGGTGAGAGCTCCCTCCACTCCTGCTACGAAACTGCCTCCATGCAGGGGCAAGTTTGGTTCAGATTATGTGGATGTAGTTAGGATCCCAGAGCTTAATTTCTAGAAAAGCTGGTTCTGCCATGTTCTCTCCCTCCTCCTTTGTCTCCTTTGTGTTTGTGCACTAACTCTGTGTTAGATTATGGAGACCCTCTGTAAGTCATCAGGGGCAACTGTGACTTACAGGGACAGAAACCCTGTCCATTCCACTTTGGGCAGCTTCCTTTCTCTTCAAGGCTCACCCACATTCTGGTCTTCANGTGGCGGTTCCATCTTGATACCTGTAGCTTACTTCTCCCTCCCCTAAGGTGCCTTTCCCTCTGTCTCTGNCTCTACTGGCTACTGCAGGGAATCCTTCTGCAGCCCTGCAGTCTCTCTCAGTTCTGTGGCCCTGCATGTCCTGTGCCACTCCTTAGCCCTTCCTCCTCTTCGACCTCTACTTCTTCCATTGGTCACAACTCTCTTCCAGAAAATCCCTCTGCCTCTGGCTCTACCCAAACCTAGATGCCCAACCAGTCGAAATAAATTTTCCACTGCAGCCTGGATACTCTGTGTCATCAGAATCCCACATGTCACCTGCCATCCTTCCCCTTCCCCCAGGCTTGTCTTCACTCATCTGTAAGACTAGTAACCAGTAAAAAAGGACACAGTTGACCTCCAATCCTGACATAAAGTGGCAGTCAAGGAGGTATTTGCCCCTAACTCAGCTGCAGCCAGTGCCATTCTTAGTGGCCTTCCAGGAGGCCCCGCAGTAGTGGATCCCTGGGGTTGCTGGCATGCCCTTCTTCCTCGACCTGTACTCCATGCTTCTGTCCTGATATTCTGGCACCATTTCTTTCTTTAAATGAGAATGGCAGACACGTGTGAGGTCAGGACAGTGGTGCTGAGTCTGGAAAGTGCAAACATCAGGTCCGCTTGATGGGTGTCACTTTTCCTTGGTCTTTGTCAGTAAGGTCTAATTTATAACAAGGCCATTAGTGGGAGATAGCTTGTTTTGGACATCTTTCCCGTAAGAGTTCTTCGTGATTTGCCTCAGAAAAGAGGTGGAGGTCTCCTTGCGGATGGTTAAAGCCCCAAGCCCTGCTGCTTGCAATACCAGATCAGGGACAGAGTGTGCTGGATCCCCTTTTCTTCTCGGGGTAGCCTTGGTTCTTTATCGTTGAGGCAGAGGTCATATTTTGGGCCTGGGAGAGGCATGTTCAGGTGGGGAATTGGAAGCATTGAGATTGCTTCTCTGCTGAGGAGCTGGAGAGCCTTCTGGGCTAGCAGCTTTCCATGCTGAGCCTTTGTATTATGGCATCATCCAAGGACTCACTCTTGTATGTTGAGGGTTCGGAAGAGGTGACACCCTTGACAGGAGCATTGGGCTCTATTGGCTCCTGACACTAGCCCATAGTGCTTGGTAACCACAGGGATCTGAGGAATCTGGTGGTGTTCTCACTGTCCTTGTGTTGTAGAAAGGAAATAGGCAGAGGTTTTCAGTAGCTTGGTGACAGTCCCAAGCCCAAAAGAGGCAGGCATAAGATGACACAGGGAGTCCTCACTCTGGACCTGTGTTGTATGATCAGAAACAGGTTAGGGTGGAGTGATTCCAGCCAGTGAAGCTGTCGGCTGGGAAGTGACATGTTGTCACATATTCAGGGGACTGCATCAGAGCTTGAGGACCAGCTCCTGCACACTGAGACCTACCAGCAGCCTCCTCTGGGTGCAGGAATCAAGAGGTGAGCCTTGTGTCCTAATTGTGTTCACCCAACAGGCTCTTNACCTTTTCTGCATCTGTGACCATTATCACTTTCCTGGGTGGGGAGAGGTGGTCTCACTGACTGGTAGCAACTCCAGAATTTAAAAGTAGAACAAGTTTTACTCATGCTTTGCATTTACTGGAAACTGAAGTGATGAAAATATATTCAGTGAAGTACAAATAGGACAGAAGGAAATCCCATCTGGAGCGTGCCACATTCTGGGTGCACACATTGTGGAGTACACATGGCCCAGAGTTGGCTGGTGTAAGGAGAGCCTGGGAAACAAACAGAGAGAGAGGATGCAAAGATAGAGATAATATTTTTTAAAATACTTTTTATTTTTGTTTTATGTGTCTGTGTTTTGCCTGCATGTGTGTTTATGTACCACATGTGTGCCTGGTGCCTGAAGAACCAGAAGAAGGTGTTGGATCTTCTGGAACTGGAGACAGTTGTGAGGTGCCATGTGGATGCTGGGAAACAAGCCTCAGTCCTCTGCAAGAATAGTGGTTGCTCTTAACCACCAGGATATCTCTTAGCCCCAGAAATTGTTTTGGAAGGGATGATAAGTCACAAACTTCCAGAGTTATGGAAGATCTCTATACAGAGCTGAGAATCCCAGTGAGTTCCTGGCAGAATTAAAAAAGAAAGCCATACTAGATAGATTATAATTCAATTGAAAGCAGAGTAGAAGAAAGAAATAATTAACCATTAACTGACAGCTCATGTTCCAGCACAACTCACAGAAGAGGGAAGGAAGGGGCATGGCCCTTGGTGTGGCAGAGGGAGCCTTCTTACTAGTTCTGTTTAGTAAGATCACCTAAGAATGAAGGAGATGCTGGGATGGTATTGTACTAGTTAGTTTATGTCAACTTGACACTAGCTCCAGTCATTTCGGAAGAGTGAATCTCAGTTGAGAAAATGCTCTTACCAGAATGGCCTGTGGGAAAGCTTGTGGTACATTTTATAGATTAGTGATTGATGTTGGAAGGCCCATCCTTGTGCCTCTCCTGGGCTGGTGGTCTTGAGTGCTATAAGAAAGCAGACTGAGCAAGCCATGGGGAGCAAGCAGAATAAGCAGCACCCTTCCATGGCCTTTGCATCAACTCCTGCCTCCAGGTTCCTGCCCTGCTTGAGTTTCTGTCCTGACTTCCTTCAGTGATGGACTATGATGTGGAAGCATAAGTGAAATAAACCCTTTCCTCCCCAAGTTGCTCATGGCCATGGTGTTTCACCATAGCAATAGAAATCCTAACTAAGACCGTGGTTTAGGCCTGTAACCAGGTCAGCCTGGGCTACATAGCAAGATTCTGCCCCCAAAAATCAAAGGGAAGGGGCAGTAAAGGTGAGAAACACATTCTTATTCACATGAAATGAGAAAAGATTCATGACCAGCAGAGCCACAGAAAAGATGAGAAGTGTTGAAGGATGCTCTTTAGACAGCGGCCCAAGTGAAGAAGGAAGGAAGGGAGGAAGGAAGGAAGAGGGACGAGATGGGAAATAGGGGGTTACATAAGTGCATGTCAGGTATGTAAGGTAGATCATCTGTGAGAGAGAAGGTCCATCACAAAAGACAGGGGCAAGTGGCATTCTCACTTTGAGGCCTTGCAACCTGAGAGGAGTGACAGTTAAGGAATGTTAGACCTGGAGTGTGGCCATCAGGACCTAGAGCTCACTCACATAACACCCTTGGAAGAATCGCACCACAGTAGCATTTCCCTGGGCTTGGTACTAAGTTAAATGATTTGGAACAGAAGTAGAAGTAGATGGCAATTTTCCAATATAATTGAAATTCAAAAATCAATTAAAGCCTTCCTGCAGTGTTTTCTGTGTCCTGCACTTCGCTAATGGCAGGAGGTATTTTGTAAACAACCTTGCTTGCTGCTGGCCTCTTTTAAAGTGCATTGTGCTTTAATTATCCTATATCCATAATGCACATAACTGGGATTGTAATTGAAAAGCTAATGATTTCCAGAAGCCAAAAGAGAAGGCAGGGCTGTTGCAGTGATGTGAACTCATCACATAATTTAATGGCCATGAAAGTCTATTGATTGACTTCTGAAGCCATTCAGATATGGAAAAAGTATAACTTAATAAATTTAATAATTAAAACTAGATGTTATTTTAAGTTGATTTTTATATTATTATCTAAACTCAGTTTGAAAAATCTGTTATCAAAAAGCATCTAGGTTGTGTAGGCTCTAAGTCTGAGAGGAAGTTCCCTCAGGGGTGCTAGTGAAATTTAGATGACTGTATGGGAAGCCCCATCCTTACATAGCATTGTCTTCATTAACTATACAGAAAGCCTCAGGGTTCGCATCCTCTCTCGTCATAGCAGAGGCATGTAATAGACACAGCATGCTATATGAAGTTTGCAAGGCTGCACTCTCCTGTCCACACACCTCCTGCCACAGTGCAACAGATAGCAGGACTTGCTTTTCCCACCTGTGGTCATCAGCCACCCAGAAAATAGATGGAGTTGGGCAAAGCAGGTGACTGCACACCTCCAGGAAGGCACCTGCTGGCCTGTGCAGGTGATGTGTAAGTTCTGCTGTAGTGCCTTGTTCATCCTTAGTGCTTACTTGATGTCTTCGGTAAACTAGAAATGGCCCATCCTGGGGACCACTGTCCATGCAAAGCTGCAGGACAGAGGGGAGGACTTCTTCCTGCCCTCCCTTTATGATTAACTTTTTAACTTCTGACCAGAAATTGTCCAGCCCCTCTGACATCTCAAAGAGAGTGTGAAGACAGTTAAGCCACGCATGGTCAAAATAATTAAGCTTAGCTGTGTGGATTTGGCTACTCTCATCACTACTGGCTTCCATACTGTGCAGTCTGGGCTTAGGCTTTGTCTCTGTTGCTCTTGGCATGGCAATCACATTGTCCACCTGTGGGCATCCTCCTGGCTCACCCCTAGGTTGCTTCTTATCCTTGACTCTTCTTCTGTGGCCACTCCTTGTCCCCACTGATCACTTCTTGTCACTATTGGCTGCTTTGTGCCCCTCACTTCTTATCCCTTACCTACCTCTTGTTCCTCTATCTAGTCATTTTCCTTCTTTGCCTGACACTCTCTGGGTTTGGACCTTCATCCCTGCTCTCTTCTCCACCCCTAGTTCCTGTTGGTGAGTTCATCATTTCATCACAGAACTGTCCATATGCTCACACTCAGTGGCTACCCAGGCCGGTGGTTTGGCCACTGTGCTACATAGTTTTATGTCAACTTGACATAAGGAGGGAAATTCAGTTGAGAAAATGCCTCCATAAGATCTGGCTGTAAAACATTTTCTTAATTACTGATTGTTGTGGGAGGGCCCAGCCCATTGTGGGTAGTGCCATCTGTGGACTGGTGGTCCTGGGTGGTCCTGGGTTCTATAAGAAAGCAGACTGAGCAAGCCATGGGGAGCAAGCCAATGAACAGCACTCCTCCATGGCTTCTGCATCAGCTCCTGCCTTCCTGTCCTGACTTCCTTTGATGATGAACAGTGATGTGGAAGCAAAACCCAAGTCAACCCTTTCCTCTCTAAGTTCTTTGGTCATGGCNTTTCATAACAGCAATAGTAACCCTAACTAAGACAGCCACCTTGACCATTTCTCCCAGTTTCAGGCCTGGCAGTTGTGGCTAGCAGGTTTTCTAGCTTGTTCTTAGGCTCCTATTCATCTACCTTTCTTAAATAGCCTAGGACTACTTAGGTCCTAGGGGTGGAACTGCCCCCAATAGGCATAGCCCTCCTGCATCAATTATCAATCAAGAAAATGCCCCCACAGACATGCATACAGGCCAGTCTGATTGAGACAGTTCTTCAGTTATGGTTCCCTCTTCCTAGTTAACTCTAGTTGCGTCAGTTGACAATAGAAACAAACCAATACCCCCACACATACAGCCATGTGTCTCATCCTAGTAGGAACCTAGTCTTACCCCTTCACTTTCTACACCTTCAAGATACAGACCTCTCCCACAGTCCGTCTTCAAGACTGTCTTGTTCTGATTTGGCTGCTCTACACTATGGTAATGTGGAATGTTAACAGGCCTACTAGTCTGGTGGAATTTATTGTCCAACACGAGATATTAAGTGGCTGTTGTGTGTAGTGTTTACCCTCACTGTCAGGATGACTTGTGCTTTGCCCTGGCAGACAGGGCCCTGCCCTTCCCAGGCTGCCTAATTGGAGATGCAACAACCAGGATCTGTGACAGGGTTCAGCACCCCATGTACGACATGCCAGCTCCCATGGTGCACGCTTTATAAAATGCTCCTTAATTCAGGGACAGAATATCATTAACTTTGTAAGTGGATGAATACAGTGGACAACCAATTTAATTAACTTCTAATGTCGGCTGTTGGATGGGAGATGGAATGAAATTATGTGTGCATCTCTTGGGCCAACAGCCAGCCTGGGTGGGGCTTGGTGCCGAGGGTCAGGAGGTGGGGAGGGAGCCAGCTCTCCTTCCAGCCCTAGGAGCTGAAATGCATCAGCTCTCAGTTTGTTCTGGTTACAAAGGGTACACCCTGTGACAGCGACATGCTAAATGCAGCCTTTCCCACTTGTGGCCCCCCCCAATAATGCTAGGGAGACAGGCGGTAATGCTGCCTCGTCCAATTAGATTGGCTGCCTGTGAGTTTATTATAAAGGGAAGGATCAATAAAGCTCTGCATTGATTGAAACAAAAGCTTTGTTTCATTTATTATTGTTTATAATCTAATGAATGTTAAAATAACTTTGCTTTGATTTATTACTCAATCTGTTAAATTGTTTTAAAGCCAGTCCTCTCAGGGCTTACCTTTGGGGTATGATCAGAAGAGTATTTTCTGTGAACACAGTTTCTCAGAAGCTGTGCTTTAGGTCATTTTTGAGACTTGAGCCGACAGTTGAGTGTACCAGGTCAGAGCTGCTCAGCCAGCTGGACCCTAAGGGCACTGTGCTGCTGGAATTCCTCCAGGAACTAATCTCTTCTGGGGGACTCTTGTCACATTCCTGCCCTCAATGAGCTTCCCCCTGAAAGAAGGCAAGTCTGAGGCAGCTGGGATATGCAGCATTTTGAAGGAATAATGGAGTGCTAGGTTGGGNCTATGCTTCTTAGAGGAGATAGTGTTTCCATGGAGACTTGGAATAGCTGGGGGTTCCTGTGAGAATCACCTGGAAGAGGAGAAAGAAGCCATGTCGTGACCCCAGAGGCAGAGATCTTGGCCAGCCCATGCTTCATGGCCAGCAGTGCTGGAGCCCTGTGAGTGCAGGTGTGCTGACTTGTGTGAGAGCATAGGGCAGACGGTGGATACTTGCAGAAGGCTGGTGGACTTCTGGATGGAGGGGAAACTGAGGGCCAATAGCAGTGGCAGAAGAAATTTCCATTTGGAGCTGATGGCTTAGCGTTGGCAGAGGAGAGAATGGAATTTAGAGACAGACAGTGGGTCTGTGGTCTGCCAGGTTTGCAGATGAAGTGGAGACGGGTTTGCAGAGGAGACATGTGGTGATGGGAAAATGCTGGGAGAATCAGGGAAGTCCATACTTTCCAGGGGAGCAAGAGGAGAGGAGGGTTAGCATACATCCTGAATTGGGAGACTCAACTTCTGAGAGATCTAAGGGGGATTGTGAAAGCACCAAAGGACCTTCTAGAAAGGGCCACTGCAATACATGTGACCATATCAACCAAAGATGGGGTGGAGGCCATCCTAGAAGGAAGAGGAGAAAGACAGAAANGCTTTGTTGGGCACCCTATCCGGATCCATTGTGTTGTCACTGAGGGTGAGTGGTGGGGTGGGGAGGAGACTCCAGAGAAGGGAGTGTGGTACCCTGGAACTCA
Organism: Neotoma lepida; assembly: GCA_001675575.1. NCBI lineage: Eukaryota > Metazoa > Chordata > Mammalia > Rodentia > Cricetidae > Neotoma > Neotoma lepida. The sequence goes on from LZPO01007951.1 coordinate 864,902, forward strand.
GGAATAAAAGTGCAGACCTATTATCCCATCACTCAGGAGGCAGATACAGAAGGCAAGCCTGGACCATCTGAAAAGACCCTGCCTTCAAAAAGAAGAGAGGGAGGGAAGGAGGGCAGGGGGGGTGTCCTCTGTTGCTGAGGGAAATGCCTGTCTGATTTGCAGCATGAACACCATTGAAGAGTTGGAATAGAGGAATATTGGGGTGGTGAGAGCAGAAACAAGATTGGAAGCAAATGGTTTTTAGCAAAAATGCTAAACACAGTGTTAGCAAGCAGAATTCCACAAGATATGAAAACATGATAAGACCAAATTGGGTCTCTGCTCAGAATGCAAGACGGGCATATTCACACAGGTGCTTTAGTGTCCCCATGCGGAAGTGGTAATGTCCCAGCCTCTGATGTCCCAAGTTTTTTCTCAAGAGAATAGAGCTGTCAGAGACTGACCCTGAGAGAGTGCATGCCCTTGAAGTCAGCACAGTGGGGCAAGGCCACCTCCTTCCCTTGGGTGGGAGTATCTGCCAGGTATAGGGGTATTGGGGGGGTGTATGTGAGGAGGAGGGAAGGAGGTGTGAATAGTTCAACCTACTCATGGTTTATTAGTCTGTCAATTCTAATTGGAACAGTTAAGATTTCTGTTTGGTTGCAGGCCTAAATACTAGTTATTGTTATATTTTACAGAGCGTTTTCCTGCTCATAGATTGATTTCATTTCATAAAGAAAAAAAAAAAAAAACCAAACCCTGGAATTGGAGACACTTTCTCCATAGAAACAATATGGTAGAATCTTACGTGAGGTATTGCTTATCTAGTTCTGCATTGCCTTTAATGAACATAGTTGGCCTATAGAAAGGCCCCCTGGTCCTTCTGCTATAGCCTCTTTGCCCTGTACTCATCTGTCCCAGCAGTGGTCACAGCACTGGCACCTTAGGGTCTTCCCCACAGGCATGCTGGGAACTTTCAGTGTCGAGCCCACAGTGCTAGGGAAGCTGCCCAGTATTTTCATAGGGCGTCTGGCCACAGATAAAGTGAGCTATTGCCCACCTTAGGACCACATGTAGGAAATGCTTGTGTGACCCCCTCATTCATTGAATCTGAGAGGCAAATGGCACTGTTGTGTGTCTCTATTGATGAGTCGGTTTGGCTTAAGTTCAGGACTAAGCCATTTCCAGGAAGAGTGAGCCCCACACAGGAGCCTAGGTTAATGGTGTGCTCTTTGCTGCCAACTTCCCAGCAGAAATGATAGATTAACCAAGCCAATTTGTTTGTCACATTTGTTTGAGAATACACAGTGATAGAGTGATACTGCGTGAATTTCTGCTCTAGACCAGGAAACTCCCAGGTTTGTATGTGGCTGGAGCAAAGTACACCAAAGCACATTGCTTCTTGACTCTGCATCAGACTTGTCAATAGTAATTGACCTCTGTAGTTCTGACTCTCCTGTATGTACAAGCTGGGCCTACCACTGTTCCATTCAACCAGTGGAGATATGTGGGTGGCTGCACTCTCCCTGAGGCTGGAGTGTGTCTGACAACATTGTCAATGCTTCATTTCTAGCTAGTGTGCTGCTGGGGCCTGGCAAAGTAGGTCCACCTGACCAGGCTAGCTCTCCTCTGCATACCCCTGTCATGTACTAACATAGCTGGGAGTCTGAACCCAGTGTCCAAAGTGGTCTTCATAAAACTCTCTAGTTCCTCTTCACCTGAGGCAGGTGAGAGGCATCCAACACAGAGCTGTGTGTCTTGTGGCTCTGGAGCAAGTGTTAGGTTCATCCTGGGCCCAGCCCTGCAATTTTCTTCTCTGGCCCATAGAGGAGGCTCAGTCCCTGCATCTCTATGAAGCATGGTCTCTCCTATTGATGCAGCCTTAAGAAGGCAACTGAAAGCTGGCTGCTTCCAAGTTCTGCTGTGAAGGTGCCTCACTTACGCATGTGTGACCAGAGGAAAATGTGACTGTGGGTCTGGCTGGACTATCCACAGAGCAGAGGTGTCTTCCTGCCACAGTACAAATGGGGACAGAGGACATTGAGACAGCAGAGCCCTGCGATCTTCCAGAGGCAAGGGTTGATGTGATGCACAGAGCACCTTGTGAATGGGTGTCAGACAGGATGTGGGTGGACAGGAGGAAGAGTGAGGGGAAAACCGCAGGATTCCAAGGGACACTGGATTCTGGGGCTGAAAGCATGGAGGTGAGCTGTGTGGGAAACTAGAGGGCTAAGGGATGATCAAGAGATATCTGGGGATTGATAAGGACATACGATGACACAAAGAAGAAAAGGGGTTGAATAAAGCCTTTCCCCACCCCACTGTGGACTGGCCAACATGGTCTAGGGAAGCAGGTAGAATTCCACATAAGCATATACCAGATGAGGTCCAGCTTCATGAGGATGTCATATGTGCAAACCCATAGATCAGGCACCTCGAATGCAAGGTTTGAATGGAGTTTCCTGC
>LZPO01007952.1:16374-33219 GCA_001675575.1 Neotoma lepida
GGGGTGGGGGTGGGGTTCAATAACTTGTAGATAGTGTCTTTACCCAGCTGTTTGGTTTTTCTCCCAGTTTGACAGGCTCATGGCAATCTTTCAGGACTCAATTCTGTATCATTGTATAAGTTGCTATTTTATTGTATTAGTAGTTGGGGCTTCATCTCTTGTGAGGATGTCTTAATACTCATCTGCCTTTGTTGTTAGACTGAGGCATGTAGGAGTGAGTCACATTGTTCAGTACTAGCACAAGTGCTTTGAATAGCAACATACTCTGATTCTGTGTGTGTGTGTGTGTATGTGTGTATGATTTTTAAATTTTTTGTATAAAATATAAATGTAAATTTTTAAAAACAAATGTTAAAACTCCTAAATATTTTATGAATGATTGCTTTGTTTTGAAAAGATATTCTGGAACCTAGCATTAATGTGCTCTGAAAGATTTAGAACAATAATATGGGAAACTTGTAATTACAAATTTTAGGAGGCTGAAGTAGGAATATCACAAGTTCAGTGTCATTCTGGGCTACATAATGAGTTTAAGCCCAACCTAAGCTACATATAGTGAAATCTGGTCTCAAAAACAAAAGAAAGAATGTACTTTTCACAGGGTGTGTAGTTTTGTCCCACCANNTGTATATTTAGCATCATCATCTTTTGTTTTTAAGGGATGGCTTACATGTAGCAGTGAAAATTGTAAAAAATGTAGGCCGTTACCGGGAGGCAGCTCGCTCTGAAATCCAAGTATTGGAGCACTTGAACAGCACTGACCCCAACAGTGTCTTGTAAGTATACATTGAACCACAAGCTGTCATACTGTGTGCGCTGCGTACTTCTGTGCACTCAATTATTATTTTGATCTCTTTTAGCCGATGTGTCCAGATGCTAGAATGGTTTGATCATCATGGTCATGTTTGTATTGTGTTTGAGCTGCTGGGACTTAGTACCTATGATTTTATTAAAGAAAATAGCTTTCTGCCATTTCAAATTGATCACATCAGGCAAATGGCTTATCAGATCTGCCAATCTATAAATTGTAAGTATTCGTGAATACATGGTATATTTTACTGTCTTTATTATCTAATCAGCATATGAATGTTTGCAGGTTACAGGTAAAGCTAAAATCCCTTTTGACCCCTATATCCTAGCACCAGTTAAAAATCTCTTGAGACTAAAGATGGTTTTCTGTTTTCTTTGTAGTTTTACATCATAATAAATTAACTCATACGGATCTAAAACCTGAAAATATTTTATTTGTGAAGTCTGACTATGTAGTCAAATACAATTCTAAAATGGTAAGTTAAAGACTTGTTTTAATTTTGGGTGTTGTCTTTAAAATTAATTTAGCTTGGTGATCCTTGAATGAGGAATTTCACTTCTGAGCCTGTTTATTTATGTCTGATGTTCATCCACAAATGGAGTAGGAATAGGATGTTTGTATCCCAGGTCGGGAGAGAGAGGAGGGAGGGTTTATTTGCAAGCTTTATGAGGAGTGCTGTAGAATGTTTTGTGTCTTTATTGGGTTTCATCTTTTCTCAACTGTCTCTAGAAACGAGATGAGCGCACATTGAAAAACACAGATATCAAAGTTGTTGACTTTGGAAGTGCAACATANGATGACGAACATCATAGTACTTTGGTGTCCACACGGCACTACAGAGCTCCAGAGGTCATTTTGGGTCAGTAGACACCAGACTTCCTTACACTCTAATTGTTGATAATCATGGTTAACTGAAATAATGTTAGCAGGATACAGAAATGAGTTTTGTGTGTTTCTCCTTGTGTTGTGTGTGTGACAGTGTTTGTGAAAGGTATTCTAAATGCTAATGATTTGTGAGTCTCAAGTGGGTATGTTCAGTAAGAGCATCATAGTCTTGTGAGTGTGAGGTTATGTAGTCACCTATTTCCACTCTATCACCAAAGTAAGGCTCTGGTACAAATGCCCAGGGCTTGTTTGGCTGACTTAGACATGATAGATAGGAGCAGGAGGAAAGAGACGTAAGCAAGAGTCTCTGTGTTAGCCTTTATGGGAGAAAGCTGTAAGTGAAAGGGCAGAATTTTGAAACTGAGGGAATATGTATTACACCTCAAAATTTAGAAGTCACTGATAGGATTGGGGGCTTGGAAACAGCACAGATGAGGTGCTATTGTTGCTGGAGTCACTAGAAAAGGAATCTGGAGTCTGGGGATTAGAATACTATGTGTGGGTGTGTGTGATGTCCCCCAGGGTGAAGGCAGGTTAGAGAGGAAGATGTAGTTGGATGCGGCAGTTGCCTTAGATGTTAGCAGTCAGGTAACATTGGGAAGGGTGAGAGAAGCAAGATGGAGTTCCCGAATACCAGAAGGGATTGATTGAGTAAAGGGGCAAAGGCTACGGTTAGTCACCTGAGGAAAAGTATATTGATGTGGAATGATTGAAAACTTTTATCAGAGCTCAAATTCTAGTGTTTACAGATNTTACTTTATTGCTATATAAGTTTTTCGATGGTGGGCATTGTGGAATGAACAAAAGTGACTAATTCAGGCCCAGGTGTGGTGGNACCCACCTATAATTCTACCACCTGGTAAGACTGAGGAAAATACCAAGTTTCAGACCAGCCTGAGCTACATGCACTAAATTTGTAAATCCTGAGGCTGCTGTTGTGGTCTCCCAGGTAGACTATAAATAGCACCCAAATGTGGGCAAGGGTCAGCAGTTTAAAGTTGTTCCCTAGTAACATGCCTGTGTTTGTTTTGGATAGCTTTAGGTTGGTCTCAGCCGTGTGATGTTTGGAGCATAGGCTGTATTCTTATTGAGTATTACCTTGGGTTCACAGTCTTTCAGGTATGTATCTAATACATTTTTTATTTGATAATCTTTAATGAATTTTATGTTAAACATGCTTTATATTTAGCTTCTATACTGGAGATTTACCATAGATCATTATTGAAAGTAAAATGTAAATATCATCCTTCTGAAACCACAGTTGATTGAATTCCTACTACTAGTGAGGTTGTAACTTGTTTTGAATATGTGTGACAATTCTAATGTGTAATTCATGTAGAGTTTATATTACGCATTCTGGTTTTTCTCTTTTTGTTTTATTGAACTTCTTCAAATTTGTATTGGTGTTAATGTGGCTAATTGTAATTCTGCTTTACCTATGCTAACCATGTTTCTAAATACATAGAATAAAAATAATAAAAACATCAAAATGTGGAACTGGCTAGGCATGGTGACACATACTATCACTTCTNTCACTCAGGAGGCTGAAACAGGATCAAGTTCTGAGGCCTCACNTTCCTAGTGAAATTAAGGCCAGTCTTGGCTACGAAAGGAATCTGTCTCACAAAACAAAAGTAATGTGAGAGTAGTAATATTTATTCCTGTCAGTAATAATGTTTTAAAGGCAATATGTTTGGGTCTTGTAGTTGATAACTAACTGTAAAAGCATTAAACACAACACACAGACTTTGCTCTCTAGAACAAAGATTGGCAAACTGTGGGCTGTTGTAAAAGCCTCTGCTCTAGACTAGACACCATTTCACCTGTGGACAGCTGCTGCTTTTCTAATATAGCAGCTCTGTGCTGTGTTAGTTTTGAGGAAGATCCTTGACTTGGGTTTGTTGTCAGCTTTGCTCATTTATGAGCTATGTACCTTTGTCTTAATCTCTTTGAATTTTAAACAAAGCTCAGAATTGTGGTAAAAATTGTTGGAATGGCTGTTACCTGGGATAAATGTCAATAAATGGTCTAGTTAAACAGTTCATGAAATGGAAATTGTTGCAGTTTTTGTTAGACACTTTTCATGTTGCCATTTAGATCTTACCAGTCTATCTTGGACTGTATTGTGTTTGCACCAAACAACCTAGCTCTTTCAGTATCGTTCATCTTTGAAGAATTTATAATGCTAATTGTGTAACTGGCTAATCTAGTCTTTTTGTTGTTATTAATTATATTTATTTATTTGAGGGACTGCACACATGTGGAAGATAACTTGTGGGGTTGGTTCTTTTATCATGTGAGTCCCAGAGACTGAACTCTGGTCTTTGATATTGGCAGCAAGGACCTTTTACCCATTAAGCCATCTCTGGCCTTAGTCTAGTTTTTGTTTTGTTTTGGTGTTTTGTTTTGTCAAGACAGGGTTTCTCTGTGTAGTCCTACCTGTCCTAGAACTCACTCTATAGACCAAGCTGGCCTCGAACTCACAGAAATCCNCCTGCCTCTGCCTCCTGAGTGCTAGGATTAAAGGTGTGCACCACCGTGGCCTGGCTTAGACTAGTCCTTTTATATCAGCACATATTTACTTTTCTCTTTTATGTGTATCTAAGAAAGTGAAGAGTGCTAAATTCCCTTTTCCTGATTTTTTTTCTTTAGACTCATGACAGTAAGGAGCACCTGGCAATGATGGAGCGGATATTAGGACCCATCCCAGTGCACATGATCCAAAAGACAAGGTTTGTCTAAGATGCATGCAATGGCCTTTGCTTAGACTGTAGAAAGGATAATGTCTGTTCTAAGGACCTGTAGATTTGGAAGGAAAAAGAAATTTTGTACAAGTNATAACTTCAGAGCTATAATCTTAGCATTTTCAAAAGGTCGTTTTCAAAAAATAATTCAGTATTTTAACTTGTGCTCTTGTGGAGAAGAGGGTTTTATTTTGGTACTCAGGTTAACTTTTATGTAGATGTTTTTCTAAGTTGATGAAGGAAACAATACATAAGCGAGCCTATTCTTACAGGAGTCTGTCAGTCTTGTTTGAGTTTCCTGTTGTTGATAGCCAGCTCTGCGCCCTTGAACAGGATAGTGTAGTGTTTTCTAGCTCACTTGGGAAGTTGTTAAAATATTTCCATCCCCATCCAGATCTGGTGAGATCAGAATTCACAGCCAGGAGTCTTCCTGTGTAAAGTGAGCGTTTTCTCATTTGTNAACAGCTTAGTTGAGATAACTCAAATTCCTCAGGGTAGATGAAAAAGGAAGATCCCACATAAGATGTCATGTATAATTGTTGCCAGTATTTTAAAAACTTATGCACAGGTAAAAATTGTATGTCTGTACATTTAGTGAGAGATCTGTCTTGTCCCCACTAGGGGACAGATGTGGAACTTGGCTTATTTTATTAATTTCAACTTCTTTTCTCTTGTAGGAAACGCAAGTATTTCCACCATAACCAGCTAGATTGGGATGAGCATAGTTCAGCTGGGAGATATGTTAGGAGACGCTGCAAGCCATTAAAGGTAAAGGAAAAAAAGATTAATGACTAAGTAACATTTCCACTCATGTCTTCATTTAACAAGACCATTTCCCCCAGGAATTTATGCTGTGTCATGATGAAGAGCATGAAAAGCTGTTTGACCTGGTTCGAAGAATGTTGGAGTATGACCCAGCGAAAAGGATTACCTTGGATGAAGCATTGCAGCACCCTTTCTTTGACTTATTAAAAAGGAAATGAATGGGAATCAGTGTCTTCCTATATACTTCTCTAGAAGCAATTACTTTAAGACTGTGTCAGTCAACTAAACATTCTAATATTTTTGTAAACATTAAATTATTTTGTACAGTTAAGTGTAAATACTGTATGTTTTGTATCAATAGTATAACTATCTTGTTAAGTATGGTGTTGATAATGAATGCAGTATGAGTTAAAATGAATTTTCCCTTTTGATGTTAATTGCCATTTTTAAAGGCCTTTGGAATACCCTTTGTGTCCAGTGATTAATGTGATTGGTCCTGTCTTTTGTACATGAAGGTTGACTCTGCAGTGATTTTTTTTCTTGAGTAAAAGGAAATCTTGAACACTGTGTGATTGAGTATTCTTTATTCACCTCAAATGTAGAACTTTTCATGACAGAGGTGTTTTTTGTAATTGATTATTGAACAGGCAGCATTCTAGGTGGGCAGATTTTAAAAACCAAAACTCAAAAAAATTAATATGCTAAAGTTTCATTAAGTTTTGTTTTCTGTTCTTTGGATGATGTCCTCAGGCCTTCATGGAAAGGACCTGATTGGTCCATGATGGATTTTACTCAGGCCATACATAGGTCATTTAAGACTTAAATCTTAATTTTACATTGCAGACAGATTTGAGTTGTATCTGTCTATATTTCAAACCACAAATATGTGAAGCTTTCTTCTGCGTGACAAGTAGTAAAGCCAGGCTGTACTATAGCTGTCTAGAGACAGTTTTCCTAGTACAATAGGGCTAGGAACTTCAAGGCTATAGCTCCATGTCACAGAGTTCCACAGAAAGCCTATCTAGGCTTCTGTTGTAGTCCACATGTCAGCATGCACCACCTTCAGAACATTTCTAAAGTCACTGTTTAAAGTTAGTCCTGAAGCTGGCATTGCCACACAATGTTTCCGTTTTTTATTTTCCATCCCATTNTTTAGTCCTCTTCCTGTGTTTCCCTAAGCCTGTCTTTCCCTCTTTCCCCAGCATGGGCTCCTGGTTCCCATCCTCAAAACTTCTCATAGGCTGATCATGATGTAAAAGGAAAGAAAAATGACCACATTTCTAAAACGATAATGGTTGCTGTTGGGGGCTGGAGAGATGGCTCAGCAGTTACCACCATGTACTGTTTGTTCCTAGAGAGGACCAGAGTTAGATTACCGGCAACATGTTGAGCAAATGTAACTCCAGCTCTAGGGAATGAGAGCTGCTGTCTTCTGAAATGTAGGCAGCTGCACTACTGTGCTCATCACCACATACATAATTAAAACAATGGTTTTTTTTAAAGGTAATGGTCTCTAAGTCCATTTCTCTTTGAAAATTAACATTCTTCATAGGGTGTTTTACTAACTTGTGTTCTAATTCACATTTTAGGAGTTATTGNATAACTTAGGTAGAAGAAATGATTAGTGGTCAGAGTGGTCATTCTGGAAATATACTTTAACCAAGCATTCCCTCCTTTGAGCCCTCAGCTGCCTGCTCCTACCTTCCTGTATTGGTGCATTCATTTTCTGGAAGGTTCACTGCTTTTCATAGTGTTTGCAGCTGCAGCACTAAAAGGAAAAGGGCTTAGACTGGCAAATATATGAATATGGATCATTTGTAATGGAGGTAATTTTTTTTAATATTTTTAATTTTTTGATTATTTTATACATGGATATGATGATCATATCTCCCTACTCCCTTCTTTTATCTACCATTCCTTCTNTAACTGTAAAAGCATTAAACACAACACACAGACTTTGCTCTCTAGAACAAAGATTGGCAAACTGTGGGCTGTTGTAAAAGCCTCTGCTCTAGACTAGACACCATTTCACCTGTGGACAGCTGCTGCTTTTCTAATATAGCAGCTCTGTGCTGTGTTAGTTTTGAGGAAGATCCTTGACTTGGGTTTGTTGTCAGCTTTGCTCATTTATGAGCTATGTACCTTTGTCTTAATCTCTTTGAATTTTAAACAAAGCTCAGAATTGTGGTAAAAATTGTTGGAATGGCTGTTACCTGGGATAAATGTCAATAAATGGTCTAGTTAAACAGTTCATGAAATGGAAATTGTTGCAGTTTTTGTTAGACACTTTTCATGTTGCCATTTAGATCTTACCAGTCTATCTTGGACTGTATTGTGTTTGCACCAAACAACCTAGCTCTTTCAGTATCGTTCATCTTTGAAGAATTTATAATGCTAATTGTGTAACTGGCTAATCTAGTCTTTTTGTTGTTATTAATTATATTTATTTATTTGAGGGACTGCACACATGTGGAAGATAACTTGTGGGGTTGGTTCTTTTATCATGTGAGTCCCAGAGACTGAACTCTGGTCTTTGATATTGGCAGCAAGGACCTTTTACCCATTAAGCCATCTCTGGCCTTAGTCTAGTTTTTGTTTTGTTTTGGTGTTTTGTTTTGTCAAGACAGGGTTTCTCTGTGTAGTCCTACCTGTCCTAGAACTCACTCTATAGACCAAGCTGGCCTCGAACTCACAGAAATCCNCCTGCCTCTGCCTCCTGAGTGCTAGGATTAAAGGTGTGCACCACCGTGGCCTGGCTTAGACTAGTCCTTTTATATCAGCACATATTTACTTTTCTCTTTTATGTGTATCTAAGAAAGTGAAGAGTGCTAAATTCCCTTTTCCTGATTTTTTTTCTTTAGACTCATGACAGTAAGGAGCACCTGGCAATGATGGAGCGGATATTAGGACCCATCCCAGTGCACATGATCCAAAAGACAAGGTTTGTCTAAGATGCATGCAATGGCCTTTGCTTAGACTGTAGAAAGGATAATGTCTGTTCTAAGGACCTGTAGATTTGGAAGGAAAAAGAAATTTTGTACAAGTNATAACTTCAGAGCTATAATCTTAGCATTTTCAAAAGGTCGTTTTCAAAAAATAATTCAGTATTTTAACTTGTGCTCTTGTGGAGAAGAGGGTTTTATTTTGGTACTCAGGTTAACTTTTATGTAGATGTTTTTCTAAGTTGATGAAGGAAACAATACATAAGCGAGCCTATTCTTACAGGAGTCTGTCAGTCTTGTTTGAGTTTCCTGTTGTTGATAGCCAGCTCTGCGCCCTTGAACAGGATAGTGTAGTGTTTTCTAGCTCACTTGGGAAGTTGTTAAAATATTTCCATCCCCATCCAGATCTGGTGAGATCAGAATTCACAGCCAGGAGTCTTCCTGTGTAAAGTGAGCGTTTTCTCATTTGTNAACAGCTTAGTTGAGATAACTCAAATTCCTCAGGGTAGATGAAAAAGGAAGATCCCACATAAGATGTCATGTATAATTGTTGCCAGTATTTTAAAAACTTATGCACAGGTAAAAATTGTATGTCTGTACATTTAGTGAGAGATCTGTCTTGTCCCCACTAGGGGACAGATGTGGAACTTGGCTTATTTTATTAATTTCAACTTCTTTTCTCTTGTAGGAAACGCAAGTATTTCCACCATAACCAGCTAGATTGGGATGAGCATAGTTCAGCTGGGAGATATGTTAGGAGACGCTGCAAGCCATTAAAGGTAAAGGAAAAAAAGATTAATGACTAAGTAACATTTCCACTCATGTCTTCATTTAACAAGACCATTTCCCCCAGGAATTTATGCTGTGTCATGATGAAGAGCATGAAAAGCTGTTTGACCTGGTTCGAAGAATGTTGGAGTATGACCCAGCGAAAAGGATTACCTTGGATGAAGCATTGCAGCACCCTTTCTTTGACTTATTAAAAAGGAAATGAATGGGAATCAGTGTCTTCCTATATACTTCTCTAGAAGCAATTACTTTAAGACTGTGTCAGTCAACTAAACATTCTAATATTTTTGTAAACATTAAATTATTTTGTACAGTTAAGTGTAAATACTGTATGTTTTGTATCAATAGTATAACTATCTTGTTAAGTATGGTGTTGATAATGAATGCAGTATGAGTTAAAATGAATTTTCCCTTTTGATGTTAATTGCCATTTTTAAAGGCCTTTGGAATACCCTTTGTGTCCAGTGATTAATGTGATTGGTCCTGTCTTTTGTACATGAAGGTTGACTCTGCAGTGATTTTTTTTCTTGAGTAAAAGGAAATCTTGAACACTGTGTGATTGAGTATTCTTTATTCACCTCAAATGTAGAACTTTTCATGACAGAGGTGTTTTTTGTAATTGATTATTGAACAGGCAGCATTCTAGGTGGGCAGATTTTAAAAACCAAAACTCAAAAAAATTAATATGCTAAAGTTTCATTAAGTTTTGTTTTCTGTTCTTTGGATGATGTCCTCAGGCCTTCATGGAAAGGACCTGATTGGTCCATGATGGATTTTACTCAGGCCATACATAGGTCATTTAAGACTTAAATCTTAATTTTACATTGCAGACAGATTTGAGTTGTATCTGTCTATATTTCAAACCACAAATATGTGAAGCTTTCTTCTGCGTGACAAGTAGTAAAGCCAGGCTGTACTATAGCTGTCTAGAGACAGTTTTCCTAGTACAATAGGGCTAGGAACTTCAAGGCTATAGCTCCATGTCACAGAGTTCCACAGAAAGCCTATCTAGGCTTCTGTTGTAGTCCACATGTCAGCATGCACCACCTTCAGAACATTTCTAAAGTCACTGTTTAAAGTTAGTCCTGAAGCTGGCATTGCCACACAATGTTTCCGTTTTTTATTTTCCATCCCATTNTTTAGTCCTCTTCCTGTGTTTCCCTAAGCCTGTCTTTCCCTCTTTCCCCAGCATGGGCTCCTGGTTCCCATCCTCAAAACTTCTCATAGGCTGATCATGATGTAAAAGGAAAGAAAAATGACCACATTTCTAAAACGATAATGGTTGCTGTTGGGGGCTGGAGAGATGGCTCAGCAGTTACCACCATGTACTGTTTGTTCCTAGAGAGGACCAGAGTTAGATTACCGGCAACATGTTGAGCAAATGTAACTCCAGCTCTAGGGAATGAGAGCTGCTGTCTTCTGAAATGTAGGCAGCTGCACTACTGTGCTCATCACCACATACATAATTAAAACAATGGTTTTTTTTAAAGGTAATGGTCTCTAAGTCCATTTCTCTTTGAAAATTAACATTCTTCATAGGGTGTTTTACTAACTTGTGTTCTAATTCACATTTTAGGAGTTATTGNATAACTTAGGTAGAAGAAATGATTAGTGGTCAGAGTGGTCATTCTGGAAATATACTTTAACCAAGCATTCCCTCCTTTGAGCCCTCAGCTGCCTGCTCCTACCTTCCTGTATTGGTGCATTCATTTTCTGGAAGGTTCACTGCTTTTCATAGTGTTTGCAGCTGCAGCACTAAAAGGAAAAGGGCTTAGACTGGCAAATATATGAATATGGATCATTTGTAATGGAGGTAATTTTTTTTAATATTTTTAATTTTTTGATTATTTTATACATGGATATGATGATCATATCTCCCTACTCCCTTCTTTTATCTACCATTCCTTCTGGACTCCTCTTATATTTTAGTTTTTTTAAGGAAGAGTTTTAGGCTCTTAAAAGATGAAAGCTCTCTGATAGGAATATACTTGAGTTATTAGGGGAGGCTGATTCTTGATTAGTAAATTTTTTATATCTAAAAAGCTTCCTTAATGTAAGAATAGAATGATTCCCCCCCAAATACATAGCTTAGCTTCAAAATATTATAACACTTGGCAATTTTTTAAATCAGTCTACTGTTCTGTTTAAATACAAANGCTAGATACCATATTTCATCCACAATTCTTTATTTTAATAGATTTAAATATATACGTGTGTATAATACCGCTATCATATCAAACAGTAGTGTTTGGGCTGGCAAGATAGCTCTGTGGCTAAAAGCATTTGCTGCCAAGCTTGACAACTGAGTCATCATGCATGTCTTGGTGGGCCCACACCCATCTCTACACAAATAAATATAACTAAAAATTAGCAAAAAAAAAAAAAAATCTGATGTTTAGTCTAAGCTTGCCTCAAAATGTCATCTTATGCTTGGATTATTATATATACAAGACTCAGCCAGGATGACACATTGACATCTCACTGGCCTTTGCCCTCCCTGTGTTTTGTTTCATGGTTAAGGAGCCATCATATGTCCTTTAAGTTATTTTTGGCTGTTTCTCATGACTTTTGGTGCCTTGGGTGATGTGTGGTTGGTAACTAAGTGTCTGTTCAGCCTCTGACAGTTCAGAGTGTGCATCCTCTTAGAGCACAAGAATGACAAGACAGACATCTTCTCCCCTGCTGGGCTTTGGTCTTCATGCATTCTCTTCAGCCATATGAAGTCCTGCAAGGTGTCACTATTTTTGTTTTAAGCCATTGAATTAATTGTTTTAATGAGATAGCTTTGTTTTGAGACAATGTCTTAATCTGTAGCTCAGGCTACCTCAAAATCCTCAGGGTGATCCCCCTGCCTTGATCATTGTGGGGCCAGAGCTAGTATATCTAGATCTTTATAAGATGTGAATGTTTTGTTTTGGAGACAGGATATATAGTCCAGGGTGGCGTTGAACTTGCTATGTAACCATAGTTAGCTTTGAACTCCTGATCCTTCTGTCCCACCTCCCAAGTGTGGGGTCACAGGCCTGCATCCTCATCAGCCCAACAAGGAGTCTTCTGTTTTTCCAGAGAGTTAGGGTTTCCTTTGTGTAAGTTCATATTTCTATTGTGGTTTTCTTTCTGCCCTGAGTTAGGGCATTAACATTTCTCTTTACTGTGGCTGTGATGACAATGAATTCTTTTAGCTTTTGTGTTTCTGAGAGTTTTCAACACCCTCCCCTCATAAGACAGTTTCATTAACCCATGCTGGCCTTGAAGCTTTCNACTCCTGGTCTTCCTGCCTCAGCCTCCTGAGTACTAGAATTACAGGTTATGTATCATTGTCATTGTTGTCCTGCATTCAGGCTAGGTCTGGAGTTGTGTTGATGAAAATGTATGTTGTACTGTATGTTGTACTGTGGCCAGGAAACCTATTTTGTTCCTTTGCATCTATTTTTTTTTTTCTAATTGCTTGTAAGTTGGTTTCTCTTTACCACTCAGTTAAAGCAACCTTTGGTGTGCCTTGTGTGGTTGTCTTTATTGCATTGATGCCTTGGGCCAGAGGGTGTGGGGTCCCCTGCTCTAGAGTGCTCTGCCTTATTTCCTTGAGACAGAGTCTGTCTCCAAACCTGGACCTAGTCTGACCTAGCCAGTATGGCCAGTAATCTTTCTCTGTCCCACACAGTGCTTAAGTTATACTTGGCTTTTTTTTTATGTGGGTGCTAGGAACTCTTAGGTCCCCATGCTTACGAAGAGCAAGATCTTTCTCACTCTCCAGCCCCCATCTAGTGTATTTCTAGGTTTGTAAGTGTTTTGTTTATATATATGTCTGTGCCCATGAAGACCAGAAGAGGGCATCAGATTCCCTGCAACTGGAGTTACAGATGATCATGAACCACCATGAAGGTGCTAGGAATTGAANCCAGATTCTCTGCAAGAACAGCAAGTGTTCTTTTTCTTTCCTTTTCTAAGGTTTATTATTTATTTCGTTTGGGCTTTTCAAGACAAGGCTTTTCTGTGTAGTCCTGGCTGTCCTGGAACTCACTCTGTAGACCAGGCTGGCCTCGAACTCNGCCTGCCTCTGCCACCCAAGTGCTAGGATTAATTATTTATTTTTATTTTATGTATATCGATATTTTGTCTACATGTATATCTGTATCATTGCTTGCAGTGCCCAAGGAGGTCAGAGGGTGTTATATTCTTCCAGAACTGGAGTTACAGATGTTTGTGAGCCACCCTGTGGATGCTGGGAATCAAACCTGGGTCCTCAAAGAGCAGCAAGTGTGCTTAACTGCTCCCAGCCCAGTGTTGTGGGGGTTTTGGTTTTTTTTTTTTTTTTTTTTTTTTTTTTTGTCTTTAAAATTTCAAATTTTCATCTTCTAGAATTTGTTTTGGGTCTTTTTTAAAAGTATGTATCGTGGCTTCTTACCTTGAGTTTCTTGAGCATGAGGAATACAGTCCTCACTTTAATATCTTTGTCCACTAATTCTCTTGCCTCTGCCATTTCTGGATTGCTTGTGAGTGCTTTCTCTTCTCTTCTGTTCATCATCTCTGCTGTATGGTCCGGGTAGTTTCCTGTTGTACCTTATTAGTCTGAATGTGCTTGTATTGCTTCACGCTTCAGCCATTACATGCTTGCTTGAATTAGTTTGATCTTTTCAGGTTTTGGTTTTAAGCTTTTAAACAAGACCGAGGTCAATGCTTAGTCTAGGGTTAGTTTTCTCTGTTTTCCCCCACTGCATCAAAAAACATTTGAGTGCTCAATGACATCTAATCTATCAGGTTTTCTGTCCTAGCCGGCAGGAAGACCCCCTGGCCTGTAGGGCTTGTTTGCATTTAGAATTCCAATCATCCTGGTCTGTTTTCTTACTCACTGGGAACCTAGATCTCCAGCCCTCTCCCCTGCAACTCTGAACTACCTGCCCCCCCTAGAACTACCACAGCTACTCAGCTCTTCTACTGTAGACCAGCCCTGGCTGAGGCCCTCTTCTTGCACTGTGGCCTGGGAAGTCTCCAGTGTTCTTGAGTTTCCTGTTACCCATCTCCCAAGGCTCCCCATCTTTTCTGTTGCTGATGTCCAGTGCCTTGCAATGTGCCATGTAGTTTTACTGATTTTGAACAGAGCAAAGCTAGATGGTCCCCATTAGTACCTGCTTTTTAAAAAGCTGAAAACTGAGTGTCTGAAGGGTAAGTAGCTTGCTTCAGTTGTACTGTCAGCTGGTAGACCAGGACAAGAGTCACTGAGTGAAGACCTGGTGACTTTTCTTCAGTGACAATCTCACCATGTAATTGTCTCCTAAAACCTTAGAACTTAAACTTTGGGAGGATGTGGCTGGAAATACTTACACAGAGCCCTGCATCCTTGAGCAACACTGTGAACATATTCAGACCCTTTGGTTATCTGTATCAGCTGGAGGAAGAATGTATTGCACACTTCTGTTCCAATTAAATGCAGCAAAGTCAGGCAGCCCTGCCCCTAGTATGGAATTGCAGTACTCTCTGGTGGTCAGGCTCAGTTACTCCTTCAGCCCCCTGAACAGAATTCAGAGTGGGAGGAAGCAAGACAGAGCTCACAATTCATGGGTCCCTTGCTCCCTTGGCATGTATAGCCCAGAGATAGGAGAAGAGCAAATGCCAGGTCTTCACAACTGGAGTTGGGTCACAGCTCATGGCTGATAGTGCCATTCTTGCTTCTACCCCTAGGTTCTTTGACACGTGTTCTTATTAAGAACACAGCATCACAGAGAGGTACCCTGATTAATCATGTTCCACATCCCAAAACTGTATCCTTCTGAGTTATTTTCACCAGTGCCTTCAAAGGCAGCTCCAGTATTCCAAGGCTGGCTCCTTCAGCCAGTGAGTTCATGGTCATGGACTCACTCCACTTCTTTGGCTAATAAATAGATTGCTTGATTGGGTGTGTTGTATGAGATTTCATACCTGTGGGTTGCCTGTTATGTGAACATGCAGGTGGCTGAGACTGTAGATAAGAAAGACGGCCCATACCTGGAATGGTAGTTATCCCTGTGAGGGACAGACCCCTGGCTCTTCCTTTACTGGGAGAGTCCAAAGTAATCCAGGTGGCCAGTTGGTCCCTGAGGAGTGCCATGCAGGGGTAAGAGTATATCACTGACAGACTGACACTCAGAGGCAGCAGTAGCTGGACTAAATGCATGATAGGTTGGGTACATACCTGACCTCTGTCTGCTTTTTGTGGAACTACCCTCTGTATGGCTCTTACTGGGCAACTAACCTGTAGATTTGGCCAATGGGGTCCTCCAGTAAGGAGATAGACATACAGTATTTCTTCTTCAAGCCCCTTCTCTACCAAGCCATGGTTCACAAAGGCTGTGTCCTCAGCCAAAGGTCACAGCTCCTGCTGAGCAGACTTCTTAGAGTCCCTGACTTTCCACAGGCTGCCCAGCAGGCTTCTCTCACCTGTTCAGCTAGGGATAATGGCTTCCACTACTGCGAGCCTGAGTGCTCCCCCCGCACCCCACCCCCTGCTGGCTTCCCTCCTTGCCATGTAAAGCCTGTCACAGTCAAGCTGGCTTCAATCACCTGTTCTGAGGGTGCCGCCTTTTCTTTCTAGGACCCCAACCGACAACAAGTAACTTTGTTTTCTTTCTTGCTTTTCCAATTGAGAATTGCAGACAGTAAACTTATTTTTTCGTCTTAATTTACTTACCAAGTGTTTATTGAGGGTGGACTATAGGCCAGATAATGTTCTGTAAAAAGACAGTGCAGGAAACAAGGGGATACAGTTAAAAGGTAACTAGGGACAGATGTCCTCATCCCCTGCTTAATCACGAAGGGGACTGAGGATGTGGNCACCTTAGATTGGGTAAGTCTGGGACAGGCTCTGGAAACCTTGACTTCAAGATTAGGAGCTTGCTCTTCACAGTCTGAGAGGAAGCTAATCCACATAGCCGACAAGAATAAAGGCCTGGGGAGCAATGAGCTTGGCCTATTCAATGCACAGAAGCTTCTAGAACGGCAGTACCCATTAACACTAACACTGGTAGGAAATGGGGAATTACCTTTTAATGAGTGTTAACTTGTAATACAGTGTTGGCCTCTTCTCGGAGACTTCAGTAGGCTGTCAGGTTTAACAAGTGGTTTGCAGAGTATTTATTGGGCACACGCTCAATTTTCTCACTGGGCCAAGACTGTATAATCACCACCAGGAACTCACTTTACCTGAGGCCACAGCTAGGAAGCTGTCAGAAATTGCACCCTTCATTTCAGTTCAGTGAGTCTCGAGCGCAGGGTGCTTTCCCTCTGAATTAAGGCAGTACCAGTTTTGCTTGGGGGGGAGGGGCTCAACAGGCTTAACAAATACAGAATGGATAATGTAGNCACAGGAATTAAGCAGACAACCACAGGAGATTCAGGTGGCAAGTCTTCATCTAAAAACCATCCCAGTCGCCCATTACCAGGTTCATGATTGGCTGTTCTCAATTGGGAACACAGAAGTTAATGCAACAGTTACTTGAGACCTGTTTTGACCTATAAATATACCTTGGGGCCCCCAACAGCTAAAACCTGGGTTCCAATTTCAGCCTCTCTGGCCACCCTGTAAGTGAATGGCTTTCTCTTTGGCCCTTGTTGGTGTCCTGTTAGAATTATAATTAANTCAGTATGGTGCATTCCAGATTTCGGTTTTGTCCAAGTTTTTCCCTGCAGAATTCAAGTTCTGCAAAGTTTAGAGCTCCTTTCTCTTTTATTTTCGTCTGCTTCCCGAATTAAATGCTCCCTCTGGGTCAGCTCCCTCCAAAGTATGACCATTTCTGTCTAGTGTCCGTGCCTGACATTATAAATGGTGAGAGCATTGATTCTAAGAGGTGTCTGCTTTCCCTCCGTTTCTTCCCTTCTTTTCCCTTATTCTCCTTATTTCTCTTTCCTTTCTGCTTCCTCCCTCTTCTCGCGTTCT
>LZPO01007952.1:87523-123443 GCA_001675575.1 Neotoma lepida
AGGGCAGGTCTCCCATGAGAATCAACAAATCATGGCATATCAAGTTGCAGTAAGACTAAGCACCTCCCCGTGTATTAAGGCTGGGCAAGGTGACCCAGTATGAGGAGTAGGGTCCCAAAAGCCAATAAAAGAGTCAAGAGACAGCCCTTACTCCCACTGTTAGGAGTCCCACAAGAGGACCAAGCTACATGACTGTGTGTTAAGGAAAGTGTCCAGGTGTTTCTGATTCATTGATACTTCAGTCTTCGTTGAGTGTGAGTTGTGTGTGTGAGTTGCATGTGTGTGTATGAAGGGTTGTCTGAGATGTGTGTCTCAGGCTGTATTTGTCTGGGGCTAAGCCCCATCAGATTTCAGCCAGGTTTCCCACCTCTTGGCTTTTAGCCAAGCCGGGAATCTGAGTGGCAGTTTGTGATGGGAAGCTAGTGGATCCCAGGGGAGACCACAGAGAGAAGATGTCCCAACTTGTTACTGTGGCTGTGTTCCACTGAGCACCCACAGTTGTCCCAGGCCCTTTGAAGANACCACNCAGCCTTGAGCCTGTTGATGACAGAGTTAGAGGGACAGTTTGTACGGGATGATGTGGCACGTCAGTCATCCGGGCCAGCCACCTCTCGGAAATAGAACTGAAGTAGGAAATGTTTTCCTGGCAGCAGAAGGTGCCCCCAGAGGCCTGCTGGAGCTGGCAGGGGCCCAGAGAGGGAGACAGGGCTTCCAGCATTCTGATATAGGACAAATACCAGAATGGCCCAGGCTCCTCCTAGTGGAAGCAAGGAGGCTGGAACCATGACTCTGTGAAAACATCTGGACAGCTGTGGGGCTCTGTCTCCTTTCCAAGGACAATCCTCTCACATTTTACCCTCTCAGCAGGAGCAGCTCTTCGGGTGAGGTTTCCTTCAGGTGTGAGTTTGCCTCATGCCAGCCCACAGCTATTCGGTTTGTCCCGCTGGTATCACTGCCCCTCCATCACTTCTGGGGACCTCCTTTCTCTAGTCTTTTCTTGTGACTTCACCCCATCTTTCCTCTTGGTTTTGGACCTCCTGCTGCACCATATGCTCTACCAAAAGAGTGCAGTGTTTTGACATTGCAACATGAAGTTGTCATCTGCGTAGTTCACACTACNCAGATCTGCACAATCAAGTTACAAGAAAACAACTCCCCCCCCGCCCCCCGAAAAGGAAATCTCGTAATAGTTTAAGTAAGCTGACGATTTTGTGGGTCACATTTCTAGCTATCCAGGGCTGCCTGTGACCTGTGGGCCACAGAATGGACATGTCTGCCAGAGATGACTCAGCTTGTACTCTTTGCCCCCTCCTCACTCTGGCTCTGACTGCCTCAGTCCNNCCTACCATTACACCCTGGTAAGCCAGAGCAAAATGGCCCATCTTTGTAGAAGACAGAGGTTTGAGAACATGTGAGCAGTAAACAATGTCACATGATACTTAATGAAACAGGCAGGAGTCTAGAGGGCAGTAGGGCCGAGTATTCCCTAAGCCTCTGCCTGGACAGCAGCATAGTGATGCTGCTGTTGCCTTCATTGTGCCCTGAGCTTGAACTCACACTGTGGGGCTGCGAGTTCTTCGTGGGATGCTGGATCCTGTCGGTGTGTCCCCCAGGCTGAGAAGTGGAAGTACCCACCACAGACTCACTAGGTGACCTTTTAGGCCCACCTCCCCAGTTCCATACCTGTATCTGGACTCCTTTATTGCAAATGTCAGAAGCCTAGCTCACAGTGGCTTCAATATCCAAAAGGTGTTTATTGAGCTCAGGTTTGCCAGTTGCCAGAGCAGTGACATCTTCCGTGTGTATCTGGTGTGTGTGTGTGTGTGTGTGAGAGAGAGAGAGAGAGAGAGAGACAGAGAGACAGAGACAGAGAGAGAGACAGA
The DNA here is from genome assembly GCA_001675575.1 of Neotoma lepida. Taxonomy (NCBI): domain Eukaryota; kingdom Metazoa; phylum Chordata; class Mammalia; order Rodentia; family Cricetidae; genus Neotoma; species Neotoma lepida. The sequence goes on from LZPO01007952.1 coordinate 89,407, forward strand.
GAGAGACAGAGAGAGACAGAGAGAGAGAGAGAGAGAGAATCTGTGTGTGTTTGTGCCATGGCACCCGTGTAGAAGTCAAGGGACAACTTTGGGTATCCGTCCTTGCCTTCCATTTGTTTGAGACAGAATGCATACACCAGGCTAGCTTGAGTTTAAGCTTCNAGGGATTCTCCTGCCTCCATCTGCCATCTCATCACTAGAGCACCGGGATCAGAAACATATGCTACCATGCCTGGCTTCCCGTGGGTTCTGGGGGTTCGAACTCAGATCCTCATACTTGAACAGCAAGCACGTTACCCACAAAACCAGCTTCTTATCTGTCTCTTGGCTCTGTGGCCTAGAGTGTCAGCTTCCTTCTTAGGCAGGCACTTCCCTGTAAGGGCAATGTCAGCTTCTGCCAGCTGAAGGCCCACATCTTCCTGGCTGAAGGTCCTAAAAAGAACTCTCACAGTTTGTCCTAGTGGCCACACATTCACCCTGAGCCTGTTCCCCACCTGACATGGTGGCTGAGTGGATACGAGATTTTACTTGGTCAGACTTCAGGTCAAGAGGTAGCATCAACTCTACCAAAACCCAATGGGCTGAGCCTCAGAAAAAAATGCTCCCCAGAGGAACTTAGCGTAATGCTGCTTTAAAAAAAAAAGGAAAGGGGCTGGGATGTGATCCAGTTGGCAGAGTACTTGCCTAGCATACATGAAGCCTGGGTTCAATTCCCAGCACTGCAAAAACTGGGTATGGGTATGGTGGTGCACACCTGTAATCCAAGCACTTAGGAGGATCAAGGTCACCCTTGGCTACATTGTGAGTTGGAGGCCAGCCTGGGATCTATGAGATCATATCTCAGAAAACATTGTAAAGCCCCTCTGAATGTCACAGAGCGGAGGTTAGTTCTCTAACCCCTGACACAGGCCATGCCTGCTGATGTTCGTTCCATGGATATTTTTATTTTCAAAGTCCTTGTTGGAAGTCACACAAGACAAGAGAGGCTCCCCTAAATAGCTATTGCCTCAGGTGACAGCTAGGCTTAGAGCCCATGGGCAGGTATTCACCTGCCCCTCAGTGCAGCCATGTTCCATCGTGCTCCATACCAACAGAGGTTCTCAGAATGGGACCATCGGGATCTGGCCATGCCACGCAGCTTCCTTCCAATTGCTCATCGTTCAAGCTCTCCGTGAGCCTGGGGATTGTCAGTTCCTATTTTACACCCGCTGTCAGTTTGGTAATGGAAATAAACCACATGCACTGATAATGCATGGCAACAAATGAAAGAAAATGATCCCCTCCCCATGTTAGTGCTTCCATGGATACAGAGGATGAAGATTTCCATCCGTGGCTTAAACAGGAACAGAGTTTCAGGGCTTCATGGTCTGGACTGATTCCCAACCAAACATCTCCAAACCCAGACTATGGAGAGCTCCCAGAACTCGCCTGCCCCATTTGATGACTGCAGCAAGTACCTGAGGCAGTCGACTGAACAAGGAGAAATGTTGGTTTGTGCTCATTGTTAGGATTGTAGAGTTTCAGGCCATGACCAAGTGGCTTGTTTGCTTTGAGGCCTGTGGCAGTACATTATAGTGGAGCACAGGGTAGAACAAAGATGCTCCCCTCTTGGCCAGGACATGATGAAGAGGAAGAGAAAGGGACCAGGATCCCACTGCCCCCTTCAAGGGACTTATGACTCAGTTCTNCTTCCACTGTGTGGGCTCCAGGATCACATTCAGGTCGTCAGGCTTGAGCACAAATGCCTTTACCCACAAGGCCATCTTCTGGCCCTAGTTTTTGTTTGTTTGTTTTGAATTAATTGATTAATTTTTAAGCAGGATCTCACTATATAGCCCTGGATGGCCTGGAACTCATAATGTAGACCAGGCTGGCCTTGAATTGTATTTTGTTTTAAACAAATTCAGTTCTTGGCTCAGAATGGAGGTTGGGACATAGGATTCACACATCTCATTACTGAAGCTATCTACGTTAACTATACCATAGTGTGACCTTTGTGTCCACGGGTTCACCGTGAACATTTTCATTATAGACCAAGTACAAGTACCCCTCACTAGGAAATCCAAATCCATAATGCCCCCAAATCCAAAATGATCAGAGCACTGCCCTGATGCCACAGGGGAAGAATTCCACAGCTGACCTCATGGGGTGGGGCCTACCCTCAGGCCGTGTGTGTAAGGTGTAAGCTAGGAATTACTGGCTTCATTCCAAGCTAATGGACAGTCAACCACCTGTGTCAAAGACTAGGGGAGGCATTTGGTAGAAGAAAACCCTGAGGGGGCTGGTCCTCAGAACCTGCCTGTGCCCTAATGTAGGTGCGTGGTGTCTATGTAGGTCAAGACTTTTGGTATCAGCTGTGTCATCAGACTGAGGCTTGTAGACATTTAACAGCATCTGCCCCTACCTCCCAACACTGCACTGCTGTATGGAATACAGGCTGTCACCTGCCTTCTTCCCCAGGGCAGCCCTCTGCATACATTGACTCAGGGCCACCAACACAGAGGCTTGTAGGNATGTCTGGATCTTGGGTGGACATGGCTCATGGCCTGAGGACAGCCTGGAGTGGCCTCTGCTCCTTGCTGAATGACTGGCAACTAGGTTTGGGTGGCTTTCAAACAGTCTTGTGTGGTTGGGGTGTGACCTGGTTCTCCATCACTAGCCTAGAGTACTCAGGACCCTGGATTTGCTCTCTAACATTGCAACCTCCCCACAAGCAAAACCAAAATTAATGATAGTGAGGTCTTCCTCATCCAGGGGGATGGTAGATGACAGAGACCCAACTGTTTGCTGTTCCTGGTGGGGTGACCATGGGCCGTGTCTTAACTGGAGAAGGGGCCAGCTGTTAGGTTGGTTGTTTTCTACAGGCAGTGACTTGTCTGGCTAGGATTTCCCCTTTCCTNTCCCCTGCCCCCAAATTACAGAAATCAAAACATCCAGGTCGTGTTTCCAAATTTCAATTTCATAAACTGAAAACACATTTTAGGTCTCAAGGGGCCAAAGACACCTTCATCTTGTTAACTCCGTAAGTCTTCAGTATTTACACAGCACGAACTCGTGGAGCTCTTTCCTTTTTGAGATAAACTGCAAGGATTGGCTGTTCCTTTGTTAAAACCTTCTTTTTCAAGATTTATTTTATGTTCAGTTGTGAGGCGTGGGGGCGGGGAGAGAGAGAGGCAGCTGTGAGCCTCCTGAAGTGGGTGCTAGGAACCAAACTTAGACCTTCAGGAAGAGCAGGTACCCTTAACCAGTCCCAACCTTATTCTGTTTATTTCTTGTGTGCATGCTGCGTATTCAGGTGATTGTACACACACGGGAGTGTGAAGTCATGTTTGAGAATATTACGTGTCCTGCTCGATCACTCTCCAACTCATTCCTTTGAGATAGGGTCTTTCCCTGAACCCATAGCTTGCCGTTTTTCAGCGAGGCTGGTGGCCAGCAAGCCCCAGTGATGCTCCTATCCCCGCCTACCTGATTTTTCACATGGGTGCTACACAGCCAAACTCAGGTTCTGATGCTTATGGTGAAAGCACTCTTACCTACCAAGCCGCTTACCCACCTAACCTTATTCTTATATGTTCATTAGGGGTAGCCCTTAGGTTTTTTCTAATACTAGGATAAAGCCCAGGACATCGGGAATGCTAGNAAGCAAATGCCACTGAGCTACATGCCTGGCCCTTTTTAAGTTTTATCTTGATACAGGGCAGGGTCTTCCTAAGTTTCCCTAAGCTATGTTTATATCCATGATCCTCTTGTCTTGCCACCCAGAGTAGCTGGAATGACAAGTGTGTGCCACCCTACACAGAGACTTTTAATCACTGTAAGAAATAATTAGAAGACTCATATATCGCCGGGCTGGTGGCAAACGCCTTTAATCCCAGCACTCGGGAGGCAGAGGCAGGCGAATCTCTGTGAGTTTGAGGCCAGCCTGGGCTACCGAGTGAGTTCCAGGAAAGGCGCAAAGCTACACAGTGAAACCCGGTCTCGGAAAACAAACAAAAAAAGACTCATATATCTTCATTTCCTGGTGCTGCTTGAATGAATGCCCTGTATGCAGCTGATTGGTCATTTGTCGATGGTTCTTTAGGAATCCTGACCTCAGTGAGTCCTCACAGACATGTAATGAGATGAGTATCGTCACCCCGAGTCCCAGAAGAAAACACTGATGCTCAGAGAGAACAAGAGGAACTTACTTAGGATCACTTAGCTTGCACGTGACAGGGCTGAGGATTGAAACTCTGTCCATCCAGCTCCCAGGCCATCTCCCCTCCTGTCTGCTGTCTCACTGGTGATGGGGGAAAGGCAGTTCGTGCTATTCTTTGGCCTTGGTAAACCCCGTTGTGATATGGGTCCCTTGTTTTTTCATGAGCTGAGACGAGGCCCTCAAACAACTGATAGGTTTTCTGTATTGCAGTTAGGAAGTTAAAGAGTTGTGACCTCACCTAAGCCCTGTGCCCTGGGGACAAAGCTGAGAACTATGTGTGTGAAGAGGGTATGGGCAGATGCATACACCTGTCAGATACAGACCCTAGAGGAGGATGTTAGGGGCCCTGCTCTGTCGCTCTCTNCCTTATTCCCTTGAGATAGGGTCTCCCCCTGAACCTGAAGCTAGGCTGACAGCCAACAAGTCCCATGATCCTCNTGTCTTCGCTCCCACCTCAACTTGGAGTTACAGGTGTGTGCACCTATACTGGATTTTTTATATGGGTGTTGGAGGTTTGAACTTAGGCCTTGAACAGTGAGCCCCCTTTGACGTTGGATCATCTCCCTAGCCTTCCATAGGCCTCTTTATAGCTTCTTTTTATGCTACAAAGTGCTCCCACGAGTGGAAAAGATGGAGGTTCTTGATTTAAGGAAAGAAAAAAAGGATAAGCCAAGAATACTAAGATCTACAGTGAAAACTGATTTTCTATCCATGAGATGATGAAGAAGGCAAAAGAAATTGGTGCTAGTTTAGGGGCTGCACCCAAAGTGCAGGCCATGTGGCCACAAAGCAAATAAGAGCTTAATTAAGATGGAAAAGATAATAAATCATAGAGTTTGGTACTGTTGTGGTTTCAGGCATCCACTGGGGTCTTGGAACTGATTTCTCTGTGGATTGGGGGCCTTGTGTTTCCCAGGGGATATATGGCTGCAGGCCTTGTGAGCCGCCTCCAGCTGTTTCGTGCTTGTGGGCAGGTGGGTGGGGAGATGGGGGGATGGGCACAGAGGCTGAAGCTCTGCAGGGTCTGCAGTCTCTGTCCCAGGATCCTGGCTTCAGGGTGTTGACAAGAAGGCCCACCCCCCACAGCAAGAGACATTTCCCATGCACGCATCTTCAGATGGCTCAGGGCTGCATGGCTGTATGCAGGCTCCCATGCACACACAGCACCCTCGTTTGGTTTTTTTGTTTTGTTTTGTTTTTTGAGTTTTTCTGTTTTGTTTTTGTTTTTTCATTTAACTGCTTATTATTTAGTACAGAGGTAGTGTGGGGTACACTATTGCTAAGCTGTCCATCACGGTACATTTGGAGAGACTGGGAGAAACCTGGCCCAAGGAGAGAATGCTTCTAAAGGGAAGAATTCCCTCAGTTGAGAAGTATAAATCCCAACTGGGAAAGAGCCCAAATAAAAGCCTTCATAAGAAAAAAGAAAGCCTTTGTCTAGTATATGAAAATTGAAGGAACGAAGAAACAGAACAATCAAGGATATGAAAGTTAAATGTGCTAAGCAAACAGAGCTTGCATCTGTGAGTGCAGTGTGAGGTGGGGAGAGGCAGGGAGAGACAGGGAGAGACAGGGAGAGACAGGCAGAGATGCTTCTGTGAGTGCAGGGTAAGAAGGAAGGGAAAGGCAGGCAGAGCTGCATCTGTGGGTGCAGTGTGAGGTGGGGAGAGGCAGGGAGAGGCAGGCAGAGATGCATCTGGGAGTTCGGTAGTGCAAAGAGGTGGGAGAGGCAGACAGCAGCGACAGTTGAAAGAAATGCAGCTGAAGAGAGGTGAGTTAGTCAGCTCTCTGCAAAATATCTGATAAACTAGCAGGGANAGAAGATGTCTTTGGTTCATAGTTTTAGAGACTGTTGCTTTAGGNCTGTGGCAAAGCAGCTCACCTCATGGCAGCCAGGAAGTGGAGAGAGGGGAGGGGGCTGATTTCCCAGTATCTCAATGACCTAACTTCATCCCACTGGGCTCCNCTTCCTAAGGAGTCTACCATCTCCACATAGCCCCACAGGCTGGTGAGGAAGCCTTCAGCATGTGAGCCTTTGGGGGAATGTTTCAGAGTCGGTAAGTCAAAGGGCTTTTTACAGAAGTGCAGCGGCCACATGTAAAAGGTTATACCATCTTTCAGTTGTGCCACAGGCTAGCCCAAGTCTTCAATGTGTGGGCCTTGAGAACGTTCCATATCCTAGCTATAGCAAGAGGGCTCCTTAGCACCTGAATACTGTGGTTGAAGATCTGGGGTAGAGTGCATTTGAACAAGTTTGCGTGTTGGTTAGAAGGACATGGATAAGGCAGGGCAGGTGACACATTAGAAGACTGCTTGGCAGTCCTGGTGCAGAGGAGTAGATGGTGGGGATCCTTCATTACAGGTGTTTGGGGGAAGAATTGCTTCAACTTTGTTAGGTAAGAGGCAGGCTGGGAGGTCTTCTCAATGCTCCCCAGGTGGCTGTGAGGAGCANGAGGGAGAAGCAGGTTGGATGGAAGAAAGGATGGTCCAGGTTCAGTGTCAAGATGCAAGAGCAAGGTGGAGGCACTCGGGATGCTGTAGGCATTGTCTCCAATGCTCAGGGGCCACTGAAACAAGCTGAGGAGAAAGTGAGCTCTCTCAAGAGGTTTCTATGGAGAGATCATAGACAGACAGACAGACAGACAGAGACAGACAGGCAGAGAGTGGCTGAAGAAACCTACAAAATCAGAAGGAGCCTCTTCCTGGGAAGAGGAAACTCAAGAAGAATGCCTTAGAAGAGATAGCAGATGTGTGCAGGACAGGGCAAGCTGGACTGTGTTGCAGTGACACTAAGCATTGGCATGTGTCCCCAGNGTTCCTTCGAATCCTTGCCAGGAGGTGTGTCGGGGATGTGGTGGGAGCCATGGAAACAGGGATGAGAGGAGGTGAGTGTGGAACAGAGGGAAGGAGCAAGGCCCTGTGCTCCTGAGAAGAAGGGGCGTGAGAACTGAGAGAGCAGGGGTGACCTGGGGTGTAGAAGCAGGAGGTGGTCCAAGCCCAGAGAAGGATGGGTGGGGTTTGGAGGCCACAAAGGTTGTGCTGGTGTTTCTGTTTCTGGGTGATTGTGAAGGGCTGGGTGTGTGGGATGGGAAGGTTGGGGCAGAGGTTTACAGAGTCTGGAGCTGAAGAGGGCAGGAAGAGGGAGGCTCCAGAGCATTCAAGGGAAAGATCTGTGCCTCTGGCAATCCCTCCCTGTCTCTGGCTGGGCAGCGACCTGCACCCTGTCAAAACCCCTGCCTAGGTGTGGTACCAGTGTTAAACCTGAGCCTTCCCTTTCCACCCAAGGGTAGGCTTGTACGTTCCTGGTTGTCCAATGACATTTAACGATGTCCCCCATGTGGTGGTCAGACTGCAGGGAAGCCTGCAAGGGCACGGAGGGTGAAGGGAAGGGCTTGTCGGGGAGGGGGCTGAGGATAAACAGAAGGGGCCTAGGGCAATGTGGCCTGCAAAGGAAAAGTGTCCTGTTGCAGATGTTCCCAGGAGGGCTGGGGGTGTGATCAGAGCCTGGCCCACTGCCCTCCAGCACATCTGCAGCTCAGCTGTCTCTGGGTTCACACAGCACATGGCTCTTGGGTGGGTGTGCATCGGAGCAGGCCACAGCTTTCCTGCTCATGAGAAAGCTTTGCTTCAAAGAGATTGGCTTTATTTTCACTGGGCTCTGGGGGTGGAGGATGAGTCTAAACAAAGCTAGACCCTCTGAAGACAACACGAGGAGGACGCAGTCCCTTTACTCAGCTTTACTGTCTCAGTGCACAGCCATGTTCTGAAAATGCCGTGTCACGGACTTGACTCTCCCTCCAGCAGCTGGCCTTTCGTGGGTAACGGTAACCTGTGCCTCATGAGCAATGGGATTCAGAGGCTGAGAGGATGTAGCCACACCCTGGAATGTAGTGTTTTCCCTCCCAAGCATAGTTACAAATACAGACTTTTCTCTATGCTGGCGTATACCCCGGGCATCCCAAAGATGCCTCTCTGTGTGCTCTTGTGCACAGTGGGTCTCTGTATCAGCTTCCCTGCTGGTCTGTGGTCCCGAACNTCAATTCATCTTTGTGGCCCTAGTNCCTGTGACTCCNGGATGTGATGTCAAGTGTAGTNATAAATTCTGAATTGCCTGGGGAAATAAGGAGCNTTTGAAGAGAGATCTCCCAGCCCCACGGTATANCACTGTAAGAGACAAGATCTGTCTCACNACACCTGTCACACTCAGTAAGATCCATGACTTGTCACCNAAACAACTTTCCANATAAAATCTTGTCATTTTTCTTATTTTTCTCAGAGCCTGCAGTGTCTCCCTAGTCCCTCNNTATTCTCTATTCTCTGCTTGGCTTCCTCCTGGGATCTCACTGAGGATACGTCCACAGAAGGATGAGGCTTCTTCCTGCCCTCTAAGAACAGCTGCTCATCCTGCCCCTGCCTCATATCTCTGGGTTCTTGTAGCTAAAGCACACTTCTGAGATGCATCAAATGAAGGGCACAGGCTGGGGATTAATGTTGCCCAGGTTCAGAGCCTAAAATCCTGCAGCCACTATGAGTAATAGCATGGATGTTCCTCAAATTTTAAATTAAAGCTGAGGTCACAGCATGATCCAGCAATTNTGCTTCGGGGCAAGGAGTAGAGTCTCACTGTGTTTCCTAGGCTGGCCTTGAACTTCTGGTCCTTCTGCCTCAACCTGCCAAATAGCTGGAATTACAGGTATATCTTACCATACCTAGCCAAAAATTCTACCCCAGAATATTTACCCCAAAGGATTCAAAGTAGGACTTTGAACAGATGTATGCACATTCAAGCTCATGGGGATCTTATTCACAGGAAGCTGAAACAGGAGCAACCCAGGTGGCCNCCAATGGATGGATGAGGGAATGGGCAAGATGTGCTATCGGCATACAGTGGCNTGTTAGTCACCCTTAACCAGGAAGGGCGTTCTCACACACACTACAAAATGGATGAACCTTGCGGACNTCGTACTAAGCTAAATAAACCAGTTANAAGAGGGCCATTATTATTTCTACGTGATCTGTTTCATAGAAGATGCCTCAAGTAGGCAAATCCATAGACAGAAGGGGCTCAAGAGGAGAAAGGGGACCTGGTGCTTAATGTGGACGGCATTTATGTTTTGTAAGAAGTCAGACCTCCTAGGGCAGTGGTTTTCAACCTTCCTGATGCTGCGACCCTTCAATACAGCTCCTCATGTTGTGGGGACCCCCCACCATGACATTATTTTTGTTGCTACTTCATAACTGTAATTTTGCTACTGTTATGAATTGTAATATAAATATTTGATATGTAGGATATCTGATATGCGACCCCTGTGGAAGGGTCTTTGACCACCCCCAAAATGGGTCATGACCCACAGGTTGAGAACNTCTGTGCAGGGTGGTAGTGAGGTGGTGACTGAGGCTGCAGTGCAGACTTTAAACANAGGATCTGCTCTCTGGCATCTGCCCAGTGTGTGTCAGCAGTTCTCGTGACAGCCTCCACTGTGGTCATTTCCTCCTGGGAGCCCTACCAACAATGAGTCATCTTCTGGGTCCACCTGAGGCTCCCCTTGTGCCATGCTGTCCTCCCCTCTGGGACCTGGTATGTCTTTGCTGACATCCCGTCTCATTTCTCATTCTCTGAAATGTATAGTCTGGAATGTAGCCTTCTCTTCTTCCGTTCCTCATTGCTCTGCATGGCTGAAGTTTCCCTGGTTCAAATCCCACCTCTCCCCCTCACCAGCTGCATGGCCCTGGACATTCCTAATATCTGGAAAGTGTATAGCATGGACAAGAAGCAGCCCATGGTTGTGGCTTAGGGCAGAGTGGGCACTCAGCCCACATTGGTCCNATGAGATTTAGCCACAGATCCTCACTCAGAGTTCTGCTGTCCTTACAGAAGCCTCAGAGCCTCTCAGAACTGTGCTGCCTAGGGGTGGGCGGAGCAGGACTGTGACTTCATGGAACCAAGCGAAGCTCTGTGTCCTTGTGCCCTCACTGGGATAGTAGGCAAGGGACATGCACCCCTTTCCCTATGGTTTATTTACAAAGTTAGACCAGGGTACAATGTCCCAGCTCAGTGGCATCTCTGTCATTCCCTGTCTCCCTGCTACTCCATGCTGAGTTCCACTGGGCAGGACCTGTGCTCACTCACCATCCACATCTGCCACAGAGGAGCCACGAGTGATGTGCCTTTCAAGCTAGGAACCATAGAGGCAGCTTTAGTTAGTTAGTTAGTTTGGTCATCTGATTATTTTTGAGACAGGATCCTACTTTGTAACCTTGGCTGGCCTGAAACTCACTATGTCCACCAGACTGGCCTCAAACACATAGAAATCCACCTGCCTCTGTCTCCTGAGTGCTAAGATTAAAGATAGGCCCCACTGTACCTGGTCTTAGATGGTGCATTTAGATCTTCACGTGTGTCGGTTCTCTCCTCTTAAGACAGACTCACACAGCACTGTGGTGCAGTATGTCTCAGTATTCCATGGCCATATTTTGACACCATCTGCACATCTACAATATCATTAATGCTGTTGGACTGCATGCACTAAGGGCTGGGCTGATGGCTCAGCAATAAAAGGCTTGCTTATTCTTAAACAAGAACCTGAGTTTGATCCCCAGTTTTTTAAAAAGCCAAACATGGTGGTGTGTACTTGTAATCCCAAAGCTGGAGAGGCAGGGACAGGCAGATCCCTGGGGCTTGCTGCCTGTCCAATGTGGCAAAGTCCAGGCCAGTGGGAAAGCTCATCTCAAAAAAGGAAAAAAAAAAAAAAAGGTAGATGGCTCTAAGGAATGACACTTGAAGTTGTCCTCTGGCTTCCGTATGCATGCATGCTCACATGTATCTGCACATGTATGCAAATGTGCCTGAATACCCATGAACATACACACACACACACAGACACACACAACTGCACCAGAAACCAGGCATAGTGTAATCCCAGCTCCTCAGAATTCTCAGGAAAGAGGTTATAAGATTCCTGATTGGGATACAGAGTTAAAGGCCAACCTGGACAATTACACGAGACCATCTCAAAATAGTTGTTAAAAGATGGGAGCTGCAGTCACAGCTAGCTCAGTAGTGGAGAGCCTGCCTGCCATATGTGGAGCCTTAGGTTCAGTCCCCAGTGTATGCATGCACACGCATAACAGACACATCCCCGGAGTATATATGTAATATGCATACATACATATTACATTGCAAGCATGTACTATAATGTGTTTAGCAGTCACTTCAACTGTTCTAAGTTTTCTGTTTCTAAGTCTTACTGCAGAGAACAGCTTTGTGCACCCACCTCTGCCTGTCAGTGACACACCATATAATGTTCCAGTCATGAACGGACCACACATTTGACTGTGATCTTCAGGAGCCCATGACCTAGTGTTGCCACTCAGCCTGTGTTAACTTCATTCTGTGATGTACATGGACATGCAGGGTCACCTAAGGATGCAGTTGCCAGGAGATAGCCCCATTATCTGGTACCCTGTAACTGAACACCCAGATTCAACACCCAGTTTCACTGTGACAGATTCCTAGACAGGATGCATCAGGACAGACAGCACATGGGTTTCTAAAGCTTCATTTACACAGTGTTTCCAAATTGCCGTCCAGAGAGACGCTGCTCAGTGCAAACTCCCCACCCCACCCCAGCACCAAGTGGTATTAATCACAAAGACACTTGTGCTAAGTCAATACGAAGTATTTGAGATGCTAACATGTGGTGATCATCGCAATTTTCCAGGAATGTCGAAAATTCCTTTTGTTTCTCCTGTGAGGAGAGCTCGATGCCCCCTTCTTAAGATGGATGCATCACCTCAGGGACAAGGCTTCAGGGNTGTTCCAGAGATAGGTGTGGCTTGGCTGGAAGGCTGGCCGCTGTGCACTGTGGGTCACTGCAGAGCAGGATGTGTCTGGGGCCAGAGACCTTCCTCCCCCAACCCCCCGGGACTCCCTCCAGGGCTAACAGGAGGAAGGAGGGACCTGGAAGCTCCTTGTGACCAGAGATCTTTGGAGGACACTTGGTACCCACAACAAAGATGTCTGAACACTTTGACTCTGAGTAAGAACAGAGCCCACTGGCAACCTGCAAACACAATCTTATTTTAGAAGCCAGGGGAGAATGCAGGACAGCTCAATGCTGCAGGTTAGGGCATCCCTTCAAGTTGGCGATTTCCAGCCTCGAGGCTCCTTTTGTTCCTGAAGCTTTAGCTATGGGTTTAGATCCAAAGTTGAGTATCTGTCACTGCACACATCGGCACCCCACAAAGCAGATTCTTTCGAGGTGATCACTGAGTCTTCTTTTGGTGTCTAAAAACGTTTCTAAAAATTTAATTAAAAGTAGGCAAAATTAAAAAATAACTGGGAACAAGAAATAATTCATATAATTTCTAGTTCTTTGTTCCTTCACTTTTAGTTCTTATTTCCAAATATTAATCACAATTGTATCATATATGCCACTGCACTTTCTGATTTCCTTACAAAAAAATAGACATTTTTTTCTGTATCTGAACNCAGTCTTCCTAATTGTGCTAAGTGGCCCACAGCCATCCATCAGAGGCTTACGCCACAGTTGCTGTTGGCAGGGAGCTCATTCCTGGGTTTTTGTCAATGCATACATGGCACTTCTTCAAAAGGATTGTTTTGTTGAAGATACATCTCAGGACTGTCTTTTCTAGAAATGTCTTTTTGTTCTGAACACAGAGTGTTTCCTCAAGGGTTGTCTCAAGTTCTGCAGCCATGGCAGCTGAGGAGACAGTTCAGTCAGTAAAGAGCTTGATGCTCCGGGATGATGACCCAAGTTAGATCACCAGCACCCACAAAACAAAACAAAACAAAACAAAACAAAAACCCTTGCATAGTGGCAAATGCCTGTAATTCCAGCACCAGGGAGGGAGGGGTGGGGGGGGTTCCTGGGGCTCACTAGCCAGTCAGCTAATCCTAATTGGTGAGTGCCAGGTCTTAGTGAGAGATCATTTCTCAAAAAATAAGAGGGACAGCTCCCGAGACTGACACCCAAGGTTGACCCCTGGCCTCCACACCCATGCACACACATGTTCACATATACTCGTACACAGGGGCACCCCCACATATGAACATGCACACATCCATATTTTCATTTTAAAAGGGATAGAAAGTATAGATTTACTGAGACTTTTTAGAGAGCAGTGGTCAGAGCTGTACTTAGAATGTGGTTTCGGTGGAATGATTAAGCATTCAGACTATCCTACAGACAGGAATGGATGGGGTGGATAGGGGACACACAACGGAAATCTTGTTATAGAATCCCTATGAGTTTTACAGAAGTTGTCCACATTCTCAATTTCTGTGAATGTGTAGAATCTGTTGCCCAAGCTCATCTTGAAATCCTGGGCTTGAGCCACCCTCCTGCCTCAAACCGGGGGTAATAGCTGGAAACAGGCATAGGACAACACACCCAGCATAAAAACTCAATAAGAACATTCTATACATCAGCTGTCCACATAACAGTGTGTTTTTTGCGGGTGATCCCATCTGGTACATGACCTTGTCATGTCATGGCTGCCCTAGTTCAGATGTGAGCACAACGATGAAATTGCCTAACCATATATTCTCAAGCGTGTTCACATCCATAAACTACCGTGACTGTCTGTGGCTTAAGTAGCAGCTCAAGAGAAAACAGATGATTGGTAGCTAGCGAGCATGTGATTAAATTATCTAACTAATTGCTAGAGGTTGGGTGTGGTTTAATTATTTAATTATGTCNCCTGCAGGTCCACCATGATTGAAGGATGGTATTGGAAGGCTATGAAGCTTCAGGGAGCCAAGGCCTCCTGGGTCCTTGGGTCATTGAGTTATGCCTCTAGAAGGTAGTTTTCCTGGGAGAGTTGTTACAAAAGCCTACACTTGTCCAGCTCAGCCCTTTAAAATCCTGTCTTGAGATAAAATTGCTTCCTCCCAACATATGCCCCTGATATACCATCAGCCATGTTATGTTAGGTGACATGGGGTCACACAGGGCAAGCTCCCACTGAACCTGTACTATTCTGTTTGGACTTGGAAAGTATGAGCTAAATTATTTTCTTTATAAAACACCTTGCTTCGGGAATGTCATTATAGTAGTGAGAAGCTGGCCAGTGCAAATGCACTGAGGGTCCTAGGAACAGCTGTTTAAGGAGTCACCTTGTGCTGGGTGCTCTGGAAAGCTTTTTGCTTATGGTAGGACTTGAGTGGCACCNTGTAGTGATTTAGATGGTGGTTAAGTCCATGTGGCCATGGTAGAAAGGCCACAGTGGTGNTGGGGAGGCAGGGAAGCTAGGACAGGGAAGGTCAGAGCCTTGGAGATCAGCTGGGGATTTGCATCTCAACCATCAGTGTGCCCAGGATCAGCTGGGGTCAAATACACTCCAGATTCTCCCTCAGCAGCAGATAAGTGTGGTGCCCCAAATCTTGCCTTTCTAGAAGCTAATAGAAACCATCACAGGAGATAATTTAAACCATCCATGCATGAGTGGGGATCCTGACCAACCCTCTTCATTTCAAGTTGTGGAAACCAGGTCCNGGAGAGGAAAGGGGACTCATTCAGTGTCACGTAGCTTGGCAGCAGCTGCGACAGGCTTATAAACAGTTGGAGCTCCAGCTCAGGACATATTTAGCAAACAGCAACCTATCCAGTCAGAGCTGTTTGAGGAAGATCGTTTATACCAGGCCTTTTCAATGCCAGGCACTTGTTGCGTTTGATCCCCCTTAATCCTCCTGATACCTCTACAAGATAAGTAGTTGATTCTTATTTCCCAGAGGGAAGATTGAGCCTCTGACAGCAAAGCAGATTGCCCAAGGTCAAGCTAGTTTTGCCTTGGAGGTCATTCGGCTTTATACCTGTGACTTTTCACAGCCCGAGCCCCATTCATCAATGCCAGTGAAGTACAGTCTGTATCTACATATCCCACATCCACCATGGAGAGAATATTCATGGTGGAATTCTTGTGTTTGTACTGAACATGTGCNGACATTTCCTCCCTTGCGATTATCCCTTAAACAATACAATATAACAGTTATTTATATAGTGTCAACACTGCATGAGACTTCAGGAATGATCTGGAGCTAAGTATAGTGGGAGAGTGTCCTTGGGGAGGCTGAGTTCTGGCATCACCATCTCTTCATTTGCTGTTCTTATCTGATCCTAACCCCACCTGGCTGATGACTGTCCAGTCAAGAACTTGTTCTACTTCCCTTCCTGCTGCTCTGATGAAACACCTCGACAAAAAAAGCAACTTAGGGTAGAGAGAGTTTATTTGAGTTCACAGTTGCAGGTTGTATGTCCAGCCCTGCAGGGAAGTCATGGCAGCAGGTCACAGCTGAGATAACTGTCACAGCACTTCAACAGTCAAGAGCAGACAGAAATAAAGGCATGCATGCTCATTTGCTAGCTAGTGCTCAACTCTGTTTCTCTACTCTTACACAGTTCAGGACCTCTACTTAGGGAATGGTGCCACTCACAGTGGGCTAGGTCATCCCTTATGGGTTAACCTAGTTAAAGAATTGCCCACAGACAAGACCACAGGCCAACCTAATGCAGACAATCCTTCACTGAGACTTCCCAATGTTTTCCTTTGACTTCAGCATGGGTTTGTGTTCTTGCACACACACACACACACACACACACACACACACACACACACACACACACACACACACACAGAAGCCAGAGGAAGACATTGGGTTCCCGGTTCTGTCACTTTTCTTACACCTTGGGACATGGTCTCTCACTGAACCTGGAACTAGGCTGGCAGCCAGCAAGCCCCAGCAATCCTCCTGTCTCCACCTCCCGACAGTGCTGGGGTTTCAGGTGGGTTCTGAACTTACCCAAATGATTTGAACTTATACAAGGAGCCATCTCCCCAGCTCACTGTGAAGTTTTTATTGTCAGGATATATTGCTGTCTCAGAAAGACCAGGCGAAGAATGTGTGCAAGATGCTACCATTCACATAAGAAAAAAAGTATAAACAAATACCATTGATTTTATGTTTAAAAAGGAAACTAGAATCTGGAGAAATGGCTCGGCAGTGAAGAGCACTTGCTGCTCTTGCAGAGAAGTGAGGTTTAATTCCCAGCACCCACATCTGGTGGCTTTCAATCTCCTATAACTCTAGTTACAGGGTACCCAGTGCCCTCTTCTGGCCTCCGTGGGTACTGCACTCACACATGCACATACCCCTTCTACACACACACACATATACACAATTAGAAACAAATTTTTTAAAAGAAAATGAGAAACAGTAGATGAATAAGCCACTCGCAGTGTAACCTCGTTTTGTGAGTTGTCTTTAGGACCTTATAAACAGTTTATGTAACTGAAAAACAAAATTAAACCNACAAGAATAAAAACCATCTCCTACCAGGGAAAACAAATGGAAACAAATGCCCCAGTATACACAATTGATGGCTTAACCTCACAGGGATTGCTTCAAGTGACTTAGACACAGTAATTTGTGCATTCCAAATGGAACAAAGAGACAAAAAGAACCGCCAATAAAGCCTAAACTGGATTCAGTAGTCTTATTGTTGGTAATAAAAATGGTATTGCCGTTTGGAAATGATCCTACAAACACAGCCATACACAATTATGTTCATGTCTTTGGGACAAGATTTCCATCGTAAGAAATAGGTACAAGTATCAAACCTGGAAAATTTGCTTAGAAATGTCATTAGCAGGAATTAGAAATGGTGCTATAGTGCAAATGTCATTGTGTCAATGTCATTAGGAGAGACCACTGGCCCCACTTGGGGACTCTCGCCTGGGGTCAGACCCCTCTACCCCCGACTGTGTTTCTACTGTTCTAGGCAGTCATCACTGCCCTGATGTCCTGGGGTCTATTTTTTTGATGACCAAGAGCAAACGGTCTACTTCTGAGGCGCCTCTGTTCCCAGAATAAGTATGGAAAACGTGGCCTGGGGGTGGGCACCTGGTTTTCCAGATCATTCCCTCCCTGGATGTGTGCCAGCTGTTGTTCACATGTGCAGGCCACAGTAGAGTAGGACACCCAGGAAGCATGTGGCCTCAAAAAACTGTCAGTCATTTGGTCCAACTGGAAATATCTTCACCCGGGACTGGAAAATACCCAGAGGCAGAGTCCTGCCTGCCAGGACAGACTGAAGTCCTGAACAGCACTGGGCATGAAGCTATCCCTGGCTATTTTCTGTTTTCCAGTATTTATTTGTTCAGTCCACTCCTCCAGTCCCCCAGAAGCCCTTGGCCTCCCGTGTGTTTGGCAGGCTGTGAGTTTAAGGCTATTTGCATGTAGGAGTCTAGTCCATCAGAAGGCTTACTTGAGGTCTGAAGAGTCCTGCAACCATGGTCTTGGGGTCCAGTTTAACTGGGTTTTCATCGTCTGTGAGGCTCGACATAGGGTCACAGCGGGCCAGGCCTCCTGGGCCCTTCTCTCTGCAGGTCTGAACCCTCCTTGCTAGCAGGCACTCGGGTGAGTGGTCTTCCATTATGTTGAACTCCAATGCCTGGACACAGTCCTGTGGTTGTAATTATACGGCCAGCTCAATTATTTATATATTTTATCAAAATAGCTTTATTTATAAGCAACTTACGAACAAAGGGGAAGGGAGCAAGGACGGACACGAAAGCAATCCAGCGAGGAATTCTCTGCCTTCTAAGATCTCAGCAAATGGCTAGACGGCGAGCGGGATGATCCCAAAATGCCCCCCAGGGAAGGAAGCAAGCGAGAGACGAGACGAGAGAGCGCTCACGTAGCTGCCCCGAGTTTTCAAGGGGCTCAGGATTTTGGCCACGCCCTTAAAAGCGAGGTGCTAGCCACCTAGCTGAAGCCAAAATAGCCATCCACTACACAGTCCATAAGGCTGGACTGCACTCTAATCCTGTCTCTGTCCACCCAGGCCTGTCCATTCTCTGAAAGACNNTTGACTGATGGTACTACAGGTTTAACTGCCCCAGTTCTAACCCCAGTATCTGAATGTGACTCTACTTGGAAATAATATCTTCACATACGATCAGAGCCTCAGGGTGGCCCCTGATCCTATATGACAAGTGCTCTTATGAAAACTTAAGACACAGAGGTAGACCCGGGGGGAGAAGGGCACATGGGGATAAAGCCTGATACGGGAGTGGTGTATCTACAAGTCAAGGCATTTAAGGATGTGTAGCCTTACCCCACTTCCTGTTGTCACTCTCTGCCTCTTGTGTGACAGCAATGTGACCAGCCAGCTTCCTGCTCTTGCCCCATGCCGTGCCTTCTTCCCCTCCATGATGAACTTTGTCCCTCTGGAACTATAATCTAAAATCAACCCTTTCCCCTTAAGCTGCTTTTTGTTGGCGTATTTTAATCACAGCACAAAATTGAAAAAGGACAGCTGACTTTCTTTTTGACACTGCCCTGGCAAGAGAAGGTGGTGTATGCTGATGTTCTGCCAGTTAGAACTGAAAGTCCAGGTTCCTCACCTGTGGCCACTGACACCTGAGGAAGGGGTCCTTACTGATACTATGTGAGCTTCTGGCTCCCCAGGTGGTCTCCAGCAGTACCCCAGGCATCACCTCACTATTGGCCTGCTCAGATGAATGTCTCAGCTCCCTACTTGGTCTCCTCTGGTGCCACCCCAGCCAGAGTGTTGTGGTGCCTCATACANTTACTCAAAGGCAGGAGCTTAAACTTCCCTCAAGGGTTTTGATGGTAGTTGTGAGAGTGGGGTTCTCATTTGCTCTGTGATGTTTGGCTAGATTCCAGAAACTATTGTCTAAGCATTCCCTTGTGATTGAATGCCTCTTCCTTGGGCTAGTGGCTAGAATAAGATGGCTTTTGTTAGGACTGCATCCTCCCTTTTGGCCTGTGCCCATTTATCGGGTTTCTGGCTTTTTCAGTTTTGTGCCTGGAACAAATAAGGCAAAAAAGAAAATGCAGAGAACTCTGCACTGTGAGGCCTTGTGCTGGTCCACCATCCTTCTCCACCTTAATGAACTTTCTTTACATTTATTTATTTATTTATTGTGTGTGCATATGTGTAGTGTGTGTGTGTGTGTGTGTGTGTGTGTGTATACAACTTATAGGAGTTGTTTCTCTCCTTCTGCCATGTGGGAACCAGAGATTGAACTCAGGCTATGAAGTTTGGTAGCGAGGGCCTTTATCTAGTGAAACATGTTGCTATACCATCTTTTTTTTGTTTTGTTTTGTTTTGTTTTGTTTTTCGAGACAGGGTTTCTCTGTGTAGCTTTGGCGGTGCCTTTCCTGGAACTCACTTGGTAGCCCAGGCTGGCCTCGAACTCACAGAGATCCGCCTGCCTCTGCCTCCCAAGTGCTGGGATTAAAGGCGTGCGCCACCACCGCCTGGCCGCTATACCATCTTTTTAAATGTAGTCTCCTCACTACTTTTCCTGTTGTTTCTTGTGAGAACTCATTCTGTGTTCTGTATCTCATTCATATTTTCCCTATCTGCTACTCTTTTGCATTCTTGGTAATCTCTTTGGATATATGCTCCACTTCATTGATTCTCTCTTCAGCTACATCTATCTGCTATTTAATCCATTTTAAAATCTCAATCACTGTTCTGTATGTAGGTAGCAAAGTCTATAAACTCCCTCTTCGTGTTTTCATTCAATCATAATCTCTTCTTGCTTTCTCATCTTCACAGTTGAGTCTTCTTTTCTGTAAATGTTTCATGCATAATTAATCTATGATTCTGTTCCTGAAGATTGCAGTATGAGCGAGAAGTGTCCTTGTTGTTCTTTATTTCTGCTGACTGTCATTCACAGGTCCTGACCACTCACAGGGGCTGACTGTTTGAGGGTACTCTATAGGTTTCATCAGCCATAATGAGGGCAATTTTCCCCTTTGGCTTAGCCTTGCCCTTCCTTCAGCTGGTAGCTTTGAGAAACCCTGTGCTGGACCTGAGCCAGCCATTCTTGAAGATCCTGATACAGTGTCGCTGGGATTTCAATCCAAAATGTCCCTTGCTGTTGACCTGGCAGCCATGCTTCTGTCACTCCTTGTCGTCTGGCTCTTTCCTGCTCCTGCACCCCACCCTCCTCCTGGACGCTGGCTCACTGTGTATGACCAAGAGCTGTGTGTAACTCATGGGCTGTAACTAAACCCCTCCCTTCTTTAACAACAGCACTTTCTGGAGATTATTTCCTGTACAGACATCCATAATACTGGATGCAGAGTTCTGAGATGAGGATTTTAACCCCTCAGTCAGGAAACCAAATGTTTTCCATTTTCCAAGTCCTTGGGAATTAGGCAAGTGTGTAACCCTCTCAAATCCACCCAAGTCCTTGAAAATCAGGCCTCAGTTACCATAGTTTCAGAACAAGGCCAGCCACTGGGTTCTCTATAGGAGATTCTGCATAGGGAATTTCTTTGAGAATCTGGTACCAGAAAAATCTTTGTCTTGCCAGAGGGATTGGCCAGCTTCCTGTACTGATAGTAAGAGCTATGTAATACATCTTATTCCCCTTTTGACCAAGCTGCCAGGCAGCACTGGTCAAACAGATGCTAAATCTTATCAGCGTTTTTAGACTCTGGGATTGTTATCTGCCTTGCCACTCCGTATCTAAGCACGTCAACCTTTAGAATGCCTTAATGAAAGAAGCAAATTGTAAGTAAATCAAGTTAAAGTTTGTATGTAATCTACATTTGCATTTCCGTCTCTTGTTTTCTTAAAATATCCAAGGGAATAATATGTGGTATTTATGCAAATTCATCTGGCTACACTTTCCAAGAACTAGGATCCAAGGCATTAGTGAGTACAGCTATTGGAAGACAGGAGGCATCGCTGCCTCTGTCTTTCTCATGCAGACCTCCATGTCCAGGGTGCTCTGAACTGGAGTTGTCTGTCACCTCCATTTGTCCTTCCTTATGCGCCAAGCAGGATGCAATCAAACCTTAGGACTGGGGATATAGCTCAGCTGGTGAAATGCTTGCCTATCATGCATGAAAACCTGGGTTCCATCACCAGGCATGGTAGTGTATGCCTGTAGTTGCATCTCTCAGGAGGAGGAGGCACTAGGGTCAAAAACTCAAGATCATCTTCAGCTACACATTGAGTTTAAGGCTAGCCTGGGCTACAGGAAACCCCATGTGAAAGAAAAAATTCAGCCATGTCCACTATGATACCTCCAGAGCAACAAGTATGTGCACACACAGTTCTGTTCCAAGAGAAGAAAAGTAGAAGGTGTTTAATTCCCATCGTGTGGATGACACCACTGAAGTGTCCTTAGCAAGTCCATTCCCTGAGCTCTGCCTCTGGCCCTGTCTCACCTGTGGATTCTGCAATGTTGACTGTAATCACAAAGCAAAGGAATGAATCGAGGTGCTGAAGGATCTGGGCTCTGCAGCACGACCCAGGTTCCCTTCTCTCTCCCACTCACAAGTTCTTACTACATGTGTTACTTTCCATCCCAGCAGCAGCCTGCCTCTGCCACCAAAGCAGTCAAGTTACATCAACACCTGTCCCCAGGTGCCTTTCCGCCATCAGCTATGTGACCTGTGCACCCCTTAAAAGTGTCTGCCAGGCGCAGCTCGCTCTCCTGCTCCTCTCTTACCCCTCTTGCTTCTCTTGCCTCTCCTCTTCCTCTTGTTCTCCCTGTCTGTCCGTCTGTCTGTCTGCTTGCCTCTCTCATGTCCCCACTCTGACATGGCCTTTCTCTCTCCCCTCCCCCAGTAAACCTCTTGCACTAACTCTATTGGGCGAGTCATGTTTGCTTAGTGGCACACCTTGGCAGGGCCCGCCAAAAGGTACTCATTTCACCTTTCTTTTTTATTTATCATTATAGTGTGGCCTTGAGAAGTTTCCCAACTTTTCCAGGCCTCAGTTTTCTCACTGTAAAGTAGGAAGAGTAACACCGTCCACCACCCAGCATTGTTATAAAGGATTAAAAACTGAATACACAGAAAGCACTTAGACTATAAAATATTTATAAATGTTCGCCGTCCTATCAGTTACAGTTTTACAGTTGCGTTACTGCTGTGGTTTTGTTACTTTCCTCATTGCCATGGTAATACCTGACTAAAGTGACTTAAGGGAGAAAAATTTATTTTGTTTCATGGTTTAAGGGGATACGGTCCATCATGACCGGGAAGGGAGGGTGGTGGGACCCGCTCCTGACTGTGGGAGGTGTGGCCTTGTTGTAGTAGGTGTGGCCTTGTTGAAGGAAGTCTGTCACGGTGGGGGTGGACTTTGAAGTCTCTTTTGCTTAAGCTTCACTCAGTGNCACAGACCACTTCCTGATGTAAGCCAGCACCATGTCTGTACGCCCCCATACTCCCCACCATGATGATAATGGACTGAACCTCTGAAACTGTAAGCAAGCCACCCCAATTAAATACTTTCCTTTATAAGAGTTGCCATGATCATGGTGTCTCCTCACAGTAATAGAAATGCTAACTAAGACAGAGGGCGATGTACCAACAAGTGGATCACTCTTGTTTGGAGATCCTGGGCAGGAAGACCCTCATCAGCACCAAAACAGACTCAGGCTAATCACACTGTCTAGTTCTCCAACCTTCATGGAGTGGCAGCCCCGTTGTTCCCCCACTATATCTATCTCATAGCAGGCGACTACCCCCTCTGCTTACCTCCTGTATCCATCTCTTTTCTGTTGCTTTAACAACATAACCAAGGTGAGGCAACTTATAGGGTTTATGTAGCGTCCAATTGTATGCTGTAAATATACGGCTAGCTCAATTATTTTAATTTTATCAAAATAGCTTTATTTACAAGCAACTTACAAACTAGGGCGAACAAGAACGGACACGAAAGCGATCCAGCGAAGAACTCTCTGCCTTCTAAGGTCGCAGCAGCGAGGATTTAGATGGCGAGAGGTGAACCCGGAACGCTCTCAGTCAAAAAGGCAGGCGAAAGGGACAAGAGAGGGAAGTCACGTAGCTGCCTCGATTTTTCAAGGGGCTCAGGTGTTTTGCCACGCCCTTAAAAGGGGAGGTGCTGGCCACGTAGCTGAAGCCCAAATACCTATCCACTACAGGTTTATTTTGTTTTAGAGGCTGAACAAACAGAATGGTGGCTAGCTCTGGTGAGAACATGTGCAAGAGGCAGAGATCACATGGTCAGACAGGAAGCTGGAGAGCAGGGAAGGGTTGGTGTTATAGTTTTATAATAATCTCAAAGACTAACCAGGGTCCCAAGAGAGCTACATTAATCTCTTCCAAGGTCATATCTTCCAGTGACCTAATGACCTTATTCTAAGTTCTGCCTCTCAAAGTCCCACCATCTCTGCTACACTGAGAACCAAGCTTCCAGTACCAGTACCTGTAGGACTTACTCAAACCAGTCAACCTTTTTGCCTCTCCTAGAAAAGACTAAATGATTTCTGATCTGGCCTTCCCTCCGTCTACTGAATCAAAACCGAATGTGGCCTTCTAGGCAACCAAAAGCTAATTTTATTGAGGACTGTTTAGAGGTGTAATTGAGTCACCCTGGGGTATTAGAAGACCAGAAATGATCTACACGAACACCTTTCGCCCCTACCCTCTGTGGTTTCTCCAATAGTAGAATTGGAAACAGACCGCATGGCCAAAACAAACCCTCACGCTCCATACACAGGAAAGAGGGCTTAACATTGAGCCACATTCATGCTCAGGGCTCTTACCCCATAAAAGTCTGTTCTGGGGTTTGTGAAAGAAATGGGTTTTAGGTTGGCAGGAGCTTGTAGCCTGGTGTGATTACATGTGTTGGCTCCTGTTCGGAGGATTTGGTTTCCTCCAAAGACTACCCTGTCAAGTCCTAATGGTACACAGCCCACCCACCAGGNGAAGGTGTTCCCTGGAGTTGGGTGGCTCTGCCTCCAACTGTCTTGCAGCCATTGTGACTCCTGACATGAGAGCCCCCTCTAGCCCACGCAGGCCTAGATGAGTGGACAAAGAGGGTTCCTTCACAGAATTCTCTCTTTTGGGACCCTACAAGTGAAGGGCCCACCAAGAGGCAGGCCTCAAGAAGTTATTCACAGATGGAGTAACATAATGGTGGTGTGAGACTCCCTCACAAGATGGCCTGGTGACTGACCCTCAGGGCCCATGAGTGAGCCTGGATGACCCATGTGGACAGGGACCCCACAGGTCACCATAGCATGGGGATTCCTGCTGGATTGTGGCTCCCTTGATCCTCTCTGAGTTTCCTGAGTTAGAATAGCCCTGTGCCCTCTTCCGCTTCAGCTTTCAACTTGGCACAGCCTAGAGTCATCTGAGGGAGTCTCAGTTGAGGGACTTTCCAGGTCAAATTGGCCTGTAGCCATGTCTATGAGGGATTGTCTTCATTGATGATTGATGTGGAAGGGCCAAGCCATTGCACAGTCCCTAGGCAAGTGGGCCACATAAGAAAGCTAACTGAGCAAAGCTAGGAAACAGTGTCCCTGCATGGCCTCTACCTTGGGTTCCCACCCTGACTTCCTTCAATAAAGGATTGTGACCCAGAAGTATATTAACTAAGTCCTTTCCTTCCCAAGGTTCTAGTGCTTGCTTTCAGCTAGAGTGTTGTACCACAGCAACAGAAATCAAAGTATAACACCTCATATCCAGTAGCAAATGTTTGTCCTCTCCCAAGGCAAGTTGGAGGCCTGATGAAGTCCCTGCCTGGCTGAGCTTGCTCTGGGCTATACCAAAGGATTACAAGAACTGGTCAGGGAGAAGCATTCCTAAACTTCTTAGGTTAGCAGATCCACAAGAAATATGAGCCGAGGGATCAGTCATCTGTCTTCCTCAGGGTGAGAATAAGTGTTTCACTGGTTTCCTGTCTTCCCTTGTGCAAGGCCAGAAATCAGAGATTGCAACCAGCACCCGCCCTCAAGGGATTCTTGAAGGGTAGAGGACACACAGGCATGTCAGCAGCTGAAGGCAGAAATGACAGGTAACACTTGTGATGTTCACTAGGTGCTCTATGTGAATTAAATCATTTAACCTTTGTTGCACCCTCTGAGGTCAGCACAACCATTACCCCCATTTCAAAGAAGAGGAAACTGAGGCAGAGTCTGGTAACTTTACCAAGGTGACCAGATAGTACTTGGTGGAGCAAAGGTTCTACTGTAGGAAGCCTGACCCAGAGTCCATTCTGTCATCTTCCAAGCCACATGCCTCGTAGATGTTCCCAAAGGGAGGCAAGGCCTCTGGAAAAGATGGCTATCCTATTCTGTATATTTCAATGTACATGGATCTGCACAATTAGGATTCTTTCAACTAGAATCGTATTCTCATGTGTGTTGTAATGTCAATACTTCATTCCTTTTCCAGCCCTGATTTGGTTTCTGATGTAATAAATGTTGTAGGGTCTTAAACAACAGACTTGGTTTTCTCACAGTCGCAGGCTGGGGGTCCAAGCTCAAGATGTCAATAATGCCAAGGTTGGGGGTGGCCCATGGCTTTAATCTCAGCACTTGGGAGGCAAAGGCAGGTGGATCACTGTGAGATCCAGGCTAGCCAGGGCTGGAAGTGGAGCCCTGTCTAAAAAAAAAGGGATGTGTGTCACCATCTTCTCATTTCCTTCCTTTATCCTCACATGGTCTTCCCTCGGTGTGTGTCCATGTCCTGGCTTCCTTTTTTGTGAGGACACCATTCATACTGGATTAGAGTCCATTGAATGGCCTCATGAACCCTAATTCTCTTTCTAAATAGTCACATTCTAAGGCCCTGAAGGCTAGAACTTTGTGCTAGTCAGCTTTCTGTCACTATAATAAAAAATACCTTGGATAATCAGCTTATAAAAAAGAGAAGGTTTATTTGGCCTCATTGTTTCAGAGGTTTCAAACTATAATAACTGGCCCTGTTGCTTTGGAGACCATGGTGAGGCAATATATCATGGTGGCAGCACCTGGCAGGTCAGAAGTTATAGCCAGTAGCTCCAGTTCCCAGGGATCTGAATTCCTCTCTAGCCCCTGTAGACACTGCACTCATGTGCATACACCCTTATACGGACACATCCCCCTTATACACATGAGTTAAAATTTTCAATAATTTTTAATAAATCTAAAAATATTTGAATTGAATATAAATTCAAGCTCTTTAAAGTGCATATAAACTTGAGAATTTTTTTTAATCACTGTTTTTAGTCACGATACCTTTCAAGGGGACAAAGGCTCCCCACTACTTCACCCCTATGTATGCTCTCTTGCTCCAGGTGACTATACACTGATGTCACCTGCCCACAGTTCAGTTTCCATCCCTGGTCTACACTGATGCTCCCTAGAGCATCCTTCTCCCATCTCCGCAGAAGTCACATCTATCCTGGCTGACCTGCCACTACCAGGGGTGGGGACCCATAGAGTGGGTTATCTTTCTCAGATAGTTTGAACTAAGAGCAAGAAATGGAGGGCCAGCTTGTACTTGGGGTACCAGCTTGGGAGGATCTGGAGGAGAGGGGAGAAGGAATTTGAGGCAAGAGGCGGGCCTTTTAGTTCAGAGAAGTGCCAGCCCCATCCTCCAGATTCAACAAGGGTCTGTTGGCTAACCTTATCTCATCTGTCTCCTCTGGCAGAGAGCGTCATAGCCAAGCCCAGCATGTTAGCTTTCTGTGGCTGGAAAAACCAAAATCAGATAGAAGAGATTTTAAAAGAGGAAAGATTTATTTGGGCACACAGTTCTGGAGGTTTCTGTGCACAATCCTGTTGCTTGCTTGGGGTGAGAGTGAATGACGTTCACTTTGTGTTGGCCAGAAAGCAGAGAGAAAATGGACCAGCATTCTGAGACTCAGCCCTCCCCACTTTGCTGCTACTGTTGTTGCTGCTGCTGTTGTTTTTAAGACAGCTTCTTGTGTCTCTCAGGCTGGCCTCAAGGGTGTGGTGAGGCTGAGGATGTTTTTGAACCCCTGACCCTCCTGCCTTCACCTCCAGAGGGCTGGGATTACCAGTGTGTACCGCTATACCTGATTTTATACAGTGGTACAGATTGAACCCAGGGCTTCATGGCAACTGAGCTACATCCCCAGCTTCCCCAAAGTCCCCTCTGAGAACATTCCCAAATGGGATTGTATCCCCAGTGAGGCAATGGCTCCAGCTCTGTGGACAGAACAGGCTTTGGAATTGGATAGCCCATGTGCAGGTCCTGGCTCCTAGCCTCAATGGGGTCATGTGTCCATGAGTCTCCATTGCTTCTGCTACAGACTCAGGTTGGGTGACATCATCTGTCCCAACTCTGCACACAACATGCGCTAGCTTGTCAAGTCCTGAGGGAATGTTGGCTGTCACCATTGACATCACCATTCCTCGTTCTAATCACTGACATTGTTCTCATCCTGGTAAAGAGCCAAGTCTCAGAGCCTGGCTGACCCTGTGGGCTGTCATGGCCCAGGGACACCAGGGTTCCAGGAAACCTGGATATTTTGGAAAGTGATCCCTCCTAGAATCCTGCTGATGTTTTAATGCCAGATGTGGCATTCAATCCAGAACCTCCTCCATCAGAGTCTCCGTACTTTCCAGGACCCTTAGACATCTGTGTCCCTGTGTTCCGGGGGACACCATCCTACAGTGTCACTTCTGACACAGAAGGTGCCGATGCCTTCAGAGGTCCCCTCGGCTTCTTTCACAGCCCAACCTCTTTCAACCCGTGAATATCTGGCCACAACAATAAAACAACTAACCTAGAGTACTTCCCCCCAAGAATCATTAATTTGATTTCTCCAGACAAGAAGGGGGACATTGCTTGACGGTGGAAATATTTGCTGCCCAGATGAGAATCATTTTCGGGGAGCCCACACAGATATTTCCTGGTATTAGTAGGGAGGGTGATGGAAAGAGAGAGCAAGTTCAATCCAAGTAATAAGAGGACAGAGCTCAGAAAGGCACAGCTTTGGGGTGACACAAGTGACATACAGGTGACATAAGAAACCTCTTAGGATTTGAGTCTTGAGACTGCTTCCTTGTGTGCACAGATGTGCAGCCCCAGGGAACTGTTGTCCCAGTGCATCTGGTCTGATCCTGGCCAGTTTCTGTTGTGTTCCATATCATCTCAAAATTCTCCTGCCCTCCCAGGCGTCTTGGCAGCCATAGCTTCTTCTGGCCAGACACTGGTATCTTCCCATCTCCCATGTCAAGATTTTCAACAGAGCTCAGAAAGTGCTTTCATCTCTGATGCCCAAGAGGGGCCCAGCAAAGCCAACACGGATGCCCCCAGGCACCATCTGGTCCAAGCCAGCCTGGCCTGCTGTGCTGCACCCACTGTGGCTAGATTCTCATGTTCTCTCCATCCCAACCCCATCATCATGTGTCCACTTGCTGAGCCCTACCTGTAGATGAAATTAGGGGGCCAGGATTCTGTAAATTTAGTTTCTCCCCAGACTTCATTGTCTCATCTGCAAAATGGGCATGAACATCCACCTCACCCAACTGTTGTCAGCATTCTGGAGACAAATGTCAATTGCTCAAATTTTTTTGTCACATTGACTGAGTGATTGATTGATTGTGTGTGTGTGTGTGTTTGTGTGTGTAAGAGAGAGTAGTGTAAGAGAGGAGGGTAGTGCAAGCATGAGTACCACAGAGCCCATGTGGAGCTCAGAGCACAACTTGCAGACATTGGTTCTCTCTTTCCACCATGTGGAAAATCAAACTCAGGTTGTCAGGCTTGGCAGCAAGCACCTTTACCCGCTGAGCCATTTAGTTGGCCCAGCTGCACCCACTGAGAGTCAGCTTCTGAAATAATTCTATCCTGCCAGACATGGCCTATGTGCCATGCTTCAAAAGATTTTCTTCTCTTTCCTCTGCCTTCACTGGGAGGAGGACACCAAGACTCTTGTAAACACACATATTTTCTCTTGCTGGTTTGTGTTTCTAAGACAGACCTCCAAATACCCTGCAAGGTCTTTGCTTCCCGATTAGGCAACGTGAACAGTAATTAACCACTTCTCCTTTTGGGCCGAACCATCTAGAAGACCTCGTGGCGCCTAATAAAGAGGCTTGAAAGACACTCTAGGGGGACAATTCTACTTGGGCTGTCTGCTTCTGATTTAAACAAGCCATTTGTTTTCAGGCAAGATGGATTGCTGGGTTCTGTCAGNGACTCAGGACCCTGCATACACAGGGCTAGAACTGGAAGATTCTGTTTGGGGATAGGGAAGATCTGTGTCTACTCAGCTACTCTACCCCTGTCCCTACACTCATTGCTGCTGTCCCCAGATTCCAGTTGCTGGCTCTCCCGGTCAGAGTTTTGACATCTTCAAGATGNCTTCTGAGTCCTTGGGGTTACCTATAAGACAACCTCCTCCAGTAAATGGACATAGAGAGCTAAAGACTGAGGCCAGCAGCTCCATGCTCAGCCTCTTATGATTCTTGTTGTTTAGAAGACACAGTCCCAGCCTTTACTGCTTCTAGAACTCAAAAGACAGCCCAGGGAGGGAGGTGGCATGGGGATTATATTTGTAATTTTTTTTTTTTTGGTTTTTCTCTGTATAGCTTTAGCACCTTTCCTGAAACTCACTCGGTAGCCCAGGCTGGCCTCGAACTCACAGAGATCCGCCTGCCTCTGCCTCCCAAGTGCTGGGATTAAAGGCNTGCGCCACCACCACCCGGCTTATATTTGTAATTTTTTATTATGTGTATGCATGTGTCTGAATGAGTGTGCACAAGTGTGAGCAGATGACCATAGAGGCCAGAGAGGGCATCAGATCCCTTGGAGCTGGAGTTCCAGGCATTTGTGACTTGAACTCTGGTCCTCTGGCAGGGTAGCAAGCGTTCTTAACCTCTGAGCCATCTCTCCAGCCCCCTGGCATGGATATTCTGCCTACCCCACTCTACAGATGGGCAGAGTGAGGCAGGAGGATTGACAGAATAGAAAGTCATAAACCTGGAACTGAGATCCCAAGTTTTTGACTCTTTAAGTTCAAATTCCATCTCTACCAGTTCAGATTTCAGAGAAGTCTCTGAAGTCATTTGAGCCTAGAATTTTTCATCTGTACAGAAGCTAATGGTGCTTGTATGGAAGGGAGAATTGGCTGAAAGGAGGCATGTGAAGTGTCCAGTGTGGTGGCTGGCATGGAGCAGAAGACCCCTCTGCCTTTATTCATGNTGATTTGGCTCCNCCCATGTTGCCAGGCACACTGCACTTTCAGAGCCCTCGTGAAGATGGTCACATCCATAATGGGGGAAGATGAACATGACTCAGAATCCCAAGGNAGCCTCAGGATCCTGCTGCCCAGCGAACACTGCCTGTCTGCTAGACAGACAGCTAGAAAACAAATTCANTCACCAATGAGCAGTGACTTTATCCATNGCATCTACAGGAAAACCTCAGTAAAAACAAAACAAAACAAAAGCCCCCCCATGGTGAGGTTTAAGTGAGCATGCTGAGGGTGAGCATCTCATCCGTGAACTGGAGGGNGACAGGCTCAGTTCCANAGGATTGCAGGGTCTGGACTCCTGGACCTTGTGGACCTTGCCATGTAGACCTTTTCATCTGGCTGTTTGGTTGTGGCTTTCATAATAAACTATGCAATAAACTATGTTTGTAAATTGTTTTAGTGGAGNTAATCCAGCTGACTTCATCCCTTCAACTCCTTAAATNTGGATCAAGAGATCAGAGACATGGAATTGGCGGGGATTTGCACCGTGAGAGGCTATAGAGGGGAAGCACGTGGCCAGGAACTGTAGGCAATCTCTAGGAGCTGAGGGGCCTGGACCAATAACAAGAAGGGGCTGTGTGTGGTGTCATTCATCTGTGCCACTAGGNAGGCTGAAGCAGGATTGAATTCTGGGGCAGCCTGAGTTGAGGCCCTGGCTCAAACTAGAGCAAGAGGAGAAGGGCTCTTACCTGCACCTATAAAGAACCAAATTTGGCTGACAGCTGTGTGGGCTTGAAAAAGGACCCCTGGTTCCTAAAAGGANCATGACCAACCAAAGTTCCAGCCTTGTGAGTCCCTAANCAGAGATCTAGACTCGTAACCTACAGAAACTGGGAGCTGAGTTTTAAGCTGTTGGGTTTTAAGCTGAAGAGATGGGTCAGCAGTTAAGACTGATGGCTGCTCTTGCNGAGGACATGAGTTGGCTTCCCAGCACCCACAGAGGGCAGCTCACGACTGCCTGTAACTCCAGCTCTAGGATATCCAACGCCCTTTTCTGGCCTCCACACACAAAAACACAAATAAAAATAAATCTTAAACAAGTTTAAGCCTCCAAGTTAGTAGTCACTTGTTACATAGCAATAATAATAGTTCATAAATGAATAGTGCAGGCGAGACTGTGTCACTTCCTACTACTGCAAATTGCCACAGAATTCAACAGCTCAAACAGCAAGCATTGATCGTTATTGTATAGTTTGAGTAAGGTGCATGGGCCTGGATGTCTCTTCCCTGGTACCCTGCACCCTCAGGGCTCATTTCTTTACTTCATTTAGGTCTCTGCTCTGGTGGTGTCTTTCAGTGTGTCTTTTCAAAGATGATAGTGCCCATTGCTCTGACTCCTAGGTAGCAACTTAGCTTCTATCTATCACACTTGCTATGGGTTACATGCGTCCTCCAAAAGATATATAAAATGTCTTAAAATGTCTAATTGTGTGTGTGCATAAGTGTGGGGGGGCTCGCACATACCAGAGTGTGTATGTGGAGGTCAGAGGACAATTTTGTGGAGTAAGACCTCCCCTTCCACCTTTTCATGGGTTACAGGGATCAAACTCAGGTCACCAGGAAAGCACAGCAAATGCCCACTGAGCCATCTCCCCCACCCGGAAATGTGATTGTGATCTTCCTGAAAGTCCATTTTTTGTAAATATAATCAGTTAAGACTGGCTCTCACTGAATTTGGCACGGAGGTAGGGATTTGGGGGGAGGGTCCTAACCTAGGGATTGGTGCCCACAGAGGATAAGAAAATTTTGGCCACAGAGACAGTCACAAGGGGCATAACATGTGATGGCATGGGTAACAACTCAAATGATGTGTCCACAAGCTGGCAACCATGAGAAGTTAGGAGCACCTGGCTCTGCTGATGCCTCTATTGTAGACTGCTGGCCTTCAGAGCTGTGGGGTTTCCTGTAGAACAGGAACTTCTGTTGCTTTAAGCCACTCAGCTTGGGAGTATTTGTTATAGCAGCCTCACAAAGCTGGTATGTACTTACTGCTATCTTCTCTCTCTTCATGTTGAGTTTGCAGCTTGGTTTGTCATCTATATTCCCCCATTTAAATGCAAGGGGCTTTTTGGTTTTTTGTTTTTAGNGAAACTGAATTCTGCTTGTTTGCAGTGAAATATCCTATACCAAAATCAGTGCTCAGAACAGAACTCACTGCAAATGCAATAAGTGAATTTATTAATAGATAAGATATTAATATATATATATAAAATCTTCCACTTAGCTACACTCTCAGACTTGAGCAATATATTTAGTAAAAATATCCCTTATATAAGTCTTCTGTGTACTGCACTCCTTTACAATTAGAAAAACAAGAACCATGATAGACTCACTGTCTATTTACATTGCTTGAGACAGGGTCTCTCATTGGCCTGGGGCCAATCAGAGTCATTTAGGGTGGCTGTCCATCGAGTCCCAGGGGTTCACCTGCCTCTACCTCCCAAGTACTGAGATTATAAANGTGTGTGACAACAGCCAGTTTTCTCACGTGGGCCTGGGGAATCAAACTAGGCCCTCATGCTTGTAAGGCTAGAAGGGTTTTCCTGACTGAGACACCTCCCCAACCCAGATGAGTACTTTAGGAAAAAATTTATATTGAACAAAAGCCTCAGACATGACCCCTAATAAAATAATTACTTAGTTATAAATATAATAAAGTAAGAGAGCCATTTAGAATTTTCTGTAACCACACCCACTGCTGTACTATCATAAGATATCTGTGCTCCTGAGTTCCCAGAGTGCCTGTTTGGGGACAGTTTAAAGTTTCCTTGAAAACAAGAAGTGGTAGGAGGGGGACCCTTAAAGTTAATTATGAATGAAGTCCTCTGGGGNTCCTTTGAGAATCTGATGAAAGCTCGGGGCTCAGACAGAAGCGCCTATTCATGCNGAATCTCACATGGAATTTCAGGGCCTGAGAGTTTCCTGTTCCCAGGTTGAGAACTCAAGTTGGGAAGAACTTTGCAAAGCATATTCATGTTCCTGTCTGGGACTGATCCAAGCCTGTGGGTGGATGTCTTCATTTTGCAGGGAGTGCTGTGGGGCAGGGTTCTGCTGATGCTGTTGGATTGATGTGATGTGGTGTGTGTGTGTGTGTGTGTGTGTGTGTGTGTGTGTATCTGCATGTGTATCTGTGTGTCTGTGTGTGTTATGTACATGCTAATGTGTGTGCAGGTGCGTGAGTCCATGCAGCTCCATGTGGAGACCAGAAGTTGACACCGAGTATCTTCCTCACTCAACTCTCCATCTTATTTTTTTGAGACAGAGTTTCTCACTAAACCCGGAACTCACCAATTGACTAGCTTGAGTGACCATCANGTGCAGGGATCTTCCCATATCCTGCTCCCAGTGCTGGGATTGCACGCATGCCCTGTCACGCTTGGCTCTTTTGCATGGGTGTCGGAAGATCTGCACCCAGGCCTCATTNTTGCACAGCACACACTTAGCCCACCGAGCCATCTCCTGACCTCCCCTCTTGTNCCCTTCTTTGTTTTGAGACAGGGTTTGGTTATGTGGTCTGGGCCAGCCTAGAACGCATGATTTTCAAGCCTTGGTCTTCTAACTGCTGCAAATCCAGGTGTGTGCCACCACACCTGGCTTGATTAAATCTTACTAAGGGAGAGGAACTCATTGAATTAAAAGTTAGTAACTTGATGTNGTTGTTGAGAATCTCTTTCTCAGAACTTCTAGGGTGCTTGGGGGAGTTTTTGTTTGACTTTTTCCGGTGCTGAGATCAAACCTAGTGCCTTGTGTATGCTAGGCAAGTGCTCTACCACTGAGCTACACTTCCAGACTTCAAGGTACATGGT